>CM065598.1:8915949-9460949 GCA_033119425.1 Bufotes viridis | reverse complement strand
ATCCATTTTTTTTTTTGCGGACATTCAAAACTGTCCGCAAAAAAACGGATCCGCATTTCTGCGGGCAGCATACAGCCGTCTGAATGAGCCATAAAGGAGAAGAAATAAGTCACCAGGAATTTGAAAAGTGAGCGGCCATACTGGTATCGGGTTCAGCGGATCAGAGGATGGGTCGCTCATGCAATCAGCAAGGAGGCTGTGAAAGAAAAGTGTGGCACAAGAGAAGGCTGTCTTAAAGAGGCCCTTTCCCCGCTCCTGACACGCTTGTTTTAATAGCGTCACGCATCCCCCATGTAATAACAATTCTAGAGCGTCTATTCTTATGGCTGTATGTTGTTCTATTCCTTTATTATTTCTACTAGAAGTTATGAAGGAATTGCTAGCAGTCTGCAGTAAGGGTACTAAGGGGAGGTAACCAGTTGGGGGGTGTGCCTGCACAGTCTGACAATGACAGTACTGATTGGAGAGAGTGGGTCTGTGCAGGGACACACCCCCAACTGGTTACCACCCCTCAGTACCCTGAAGCTAATAAACCAGGCGTGTCAGGAGCGGGGAGAGGTCCTCTTAAGGAAAGACACCATTATACATCCCTCATGGTTTATTCCCCAAGATCAAAGGTGTCTTGTTGAGGGGTCTTATAAGAAACCTTAACATGGGGTCCCTGACTGGAGCCAGTTCATACATTCATCATACCATACCATCGAGGGATAAGGCATCCTCATGCCCATTGCCCCCCTGCCATCTCTTGACTGAGAGGAGGATGGAATGACCTTCCATGTAATCCTCCCCCATCCTGTAGAGGTTCTCAGAGCCAAAAGAAAGGGTCCTGTTATAATTGGCCTTATAGTAGCCTCATGGGGTCCCTCGGTTATCTGTATGTAGCCTTTTCAGTTTTGCAGCAGAAAGTCTCGGTGCACCCCTGATTAACCCCATAAGAATAGAGTTCTATTTACAACTTATAGAGAGGGATTGGATACTATTGTAGCAGACCTTCAGCTGTGAGAAGTATTAGCTCTTCATTCTTTGCATATAACCCAATGTCCTCTGCTGCATCAATGTAAACAATGATGTATTCATTCACTGACAGCAAGCTGAGATTTTGGACATGATGAGGAGTTCAGACACAAAGAAAGTTGCAGAACCTTTGCATTAGACAACTGGACTAACGCTGGCATTCATCTTGGCCTTTACCATCCAAATTCCAATAGAAAGGGTGGGGTTCTCCTTTAACATGGTGGTCATGTATCCCACCAGCCAGCATAGCTTGTAATCTAGCCGGCCTTAATGAATCTGGGACGTGAGAGAAGCTGCATAAATAATCCAGCCTTCCAGCACCTTCTGCAGTTTTATTTCATGGCTCTTTCCTTATCAATATTTGATTTACAAATAAATGGAAGGCGCGCTCGCGTTAATTATCTATGTCGCAGGGAACGGATACATTGCAGCGAACGGCGCTTCCAGTCATGTGGCATGTACATGTTTTATTTACACATCTGTTTGCCTTGCACTTCTGAAATTACTTTCTCGCTTTCATTATACAGTAGCGGGGTGTGCAGAATTCTGCAACCTGCTCGCTTAATAAATTTGGTTAACTCTCGGTGCCGCAGGCGTCAGCACCTTCCAGGATCAGCCCGAGAGAAAATTTACAACGTGTGGAAATAAATGGGAAAGACTGCAACTTTATACTTTGCATATAAATTCATTGCTATTTGCAAGATCTCTGCTGGCTGTCAATGAAGGTGCTTGTATGCATCTAGAGGATAATATCCATAAACAGCGCATTATCAGGCTGGTTTGCAGCCTCTCATTACCAGCAATCAGAGATCCTGAAAATGGTTAAATATTCAACACACAAAATTCCTTAACAAGATTGCAGAACTTTTAGAAGAAGATTTATCTACAGAAGACTGGGAACCCGCTAAAAAGAATGGGTGCGGCACTCTAGAAATCCCCTTTTTGAGCACCTCTTTCAGAACAGTTCTCTGGTAGTGGCGGAGGTGCAGCTTCAATGTGTGCGATTTCCATTTAAAGGGGTTGTGTCGTAAAGATAACCCCTGTACATATTGCCTGTGGGGAGCCCCCTCTGAGCCAGAATTGAGAAGCATTCTAAGAGAGCGCCTTCTGCCATGCAGTACTACATTCCCCCTGTAGTGGCCACTGCAGAGGAAAGGTCTCGCTTTCGCCCCTGGCTGTTTGCTGGAGGGGCCCTGGGGCTGTGACCCGCTGCAACCAGTGCCTGCATTTTTCTCATTACTTTAAAGGGTAACTGTCATATTATTATTTTTTTTGCTAGTTTATTAGAGCTCGGCATGTAAACCTGAGTTAGTCTGTCAATTATTGTCAAAAGATCTGTAATTACCTTATAATAACAGCTTCATTAATGTCCTCTGTCCCTTTCCAGTGACCGTTGCTGGGGCTTGTCTGTCTTCCCTTTAGTATAAACAGAAGACCGAGGGGCGGTCCTTCACACTGCATGCCTGCATTAGGCTTCAGAGTGAGGAGGCGTGTCTCTCAGTAATCCAATCTGATTGGCTGGCAGGGAGCTGCTGGCTACAGCAAGTGTGTATGGGAGGTGAGGGAAAGCAGTTTTGGCCTCAGAGAACTGGCAGAGGAGCCATCTTGAGAAGATCCTCATATTGTAAATGTTTAGCAGCCGTAACTAAGGGAAAAACTCAAGGAAAACAGTGGTATGTGAAGAAACAAAAGATTGCTTTATGCATAATGCTGCTGCATCAGTAACATATGCTAAAATTGATTTCTTTTATGAAAACGTGACAGTTACCCTTTAAGGACATAGGTTTGGTGCAGGCGCCCACTGTGCCAGCTCTGTGCCACGTGCAAACACCTCTGCTGCCAAAATCCTGCTCTGAAGGCAGTCAAGCGATTGATCTGCATTACATGTGAATTTTGTCACTGACCGCAAATTCTCTTCTTCCCCAGGGAGTGATTCAGGACGTGAAACTCATCTTTATGCCGAGCGGATACATAACTCAGTGCCCAAACCTGAACCGCAGTAAGTGGAAGCCAATCTCTGCTCATCCGGCACCCATCTGCTCCCGGTCATGCTGGATTAAAGGAGGGTTCCTGGGTAGGCAGATGTAGCAGAGCCGAGTTTCTCTCCATGGCAAAGAGAGTTTTATAAGCCAAATGAAAATGGGCTTTGGAGTGAACTGTGCACAATGAAAAAAAATCTATCCCTTGTGTGAACAGTTGTCAATCTGTGCCAAAATGTGTGCCGTATTCTGGCTTTTTTTCCTTAATAAATACTGTACATCTAACATGAAGAACTTTCCCACTTTCTGAAATCCTCACCCGTTTTTCGGCCCTTTCCAAATATAATGACTGCTGAGAAAAGCTCCCAAACTGGTGTAAACTGATTAAGGCTACGTTCTGGATCAGTCAGGGGATCAGCAAAAAACGCATCCGGTTAGTAATACAACCATCTGCATCCGTTTAGAACAGATCTGGTCGCATTATCTTCAAAATGAACAAGACGGAAAAAAACGGATCTGGCACCATTGTCTTACATTGTGTTTTATGCCGGTTCTGTCTTGCTCGGTATCCCTTGACGCACTCAAAAACGCTGCCTGCCGTGGTTCTGTGTGCACTATGAGAAGGAAACGGAACAGAATGCATTCTGGCGCCCCCCAAATGAATGGGGAGAAAACGGAATCGTTTTGCTGCGGTTTTGAGATCCTGTGATCCAGCAACACCGATGTGAAAGTAGTCAGTTTATGGTAGTTTTTGGAGCAATCTGACCTTAAAAAGTGGTAATATGCGCAAAAAGTCCAGTCGCCAAATACTGAACCAGAGGACCAGGGGGGAGGCATGGAGTTAAAGATGGATGTATTAACCCTAAGGCCCCTTGCAGACGAGCGATTTTGGTGCACATCCTTGACTGCCCATACCAAGCATAGGTTCCGTTATTTCAAAATGTTCCAAACTTATCTTGAGGCGTGCGACCGTCTTAATAAATCGGCCCCAATGCGTTTTTTTATTTTATTTTTTTCTCCTGTCCTTCTCCATTTTCTCACCTTTTTGTCATGGCGCACACAAAAACTGTTGCAGCTCTGCTACATCTGTCTGACGTCTAGTCTTTTGATAAAGCGGGTTGATAGAAGACAATAAATCGCAGGTCCGCATCTTTGCTTTTAGAGACATGAAGTGTTTGTGGCGGCGTCACAATGTATCACCCGCCGCCGAGCGTCTCCCTGATTGATGATTAGATACATTTGTTTCCTTTAGAAGTAGATGCAATTCTGCACTTGTCCCTTATTGATAGAGATGTCGTTATTAGCACGCCGCCACTTGATATCCTCATTTATATGTAAATGGTCTTCGCTGTCTGAATGAATCGTGTTTAATGCGAGGTTTTTACACGGTTTCTCTTGTCTTGCCGTATGGAGCATGCCCGACCTGCAGCGATTTCCTCAGTCTTGTGCAAGGCATCATGGACTTACAGGAGCTTCTGGCAAAGCTGACGGCTAAGGTAAGGAGATATGTGGGGTTTCCTATAAAAGGCAGGAGGGGTGGGCGGAGCAAGTAAACGCTACCTGGTGGGGTTTAAGGCGGGGTCGTGACAACCTCATAATATGCTACATGGGGGGGGGGGGGCAGTGACATGAGTAAATGAAGAATAAGGCCTCATGCACACGACCGTAGGTGTTTTGCGGTCCGCAAACCGCAGATCCGCAAAACACGGCCCAATGTAGAAATGCTTATTCTTGTTCGGAAAACGGACAAGAATAGGACATGCTCTATTTTTTTTGCGGGGCCACGGAACGGAGCAAGGGACGCGGACAGCACAGGGAGTGCTGTCCGCATCTTTTGCAGCCCGATTTAAGTGAATGGGTCCGCGCCCGAGTCACAGAATATGCGGCTCGGACGCAGACCCAAAATACGTTCATGTGCATGAGGCCTAAGGGGCATAGGTTGTAGACATTGACCCCAAATCTATAACAGGGGCCCCTAAACCATCAAAAACCAGCTACTGCTTCTAGGCATTTCATATGTAATGCTGTCTGCTGAATCAGCGTATCTAAGCCTGTTATTTGTAACACAGTATGCTAAACCTGTGTATCTAAGCCATCTAGTAGCTCTTTGCCCTACGCCTGAATATTTTCCCATTTGTAACCTGCAGCTCCACTTTTCACCACTATTAATTTCCAAGAACAGCGCCCCCTGCTGTAATCCTCCTGCTTGCCACGCTATTCAGAAATTGCAACAGCAGAAATATTTTGTTTGCCTTGAGAAATTAAATGGCGATCACAAAGGCTGGAAATGCAGTAGTGAAGGTTGTTGGTAGAGGCTGGTGTTGTACTTGGGAAGCCTACGGTCACATTAAGGGGACGTCGACAATGGCGGCTATATCCCTTCATCTAGGTCGTGCCTTGTTGTTTTTTCTCATTATCGAACCTTCCCGTATTCCTTCTAAATTATCCCAGGCTTGAAGTGGCATTTAATATGTGTGTCCTTGCAATCTGGGAGGTATTGACATATTAATCATTTATCAATACAAGTTCCTGCCGGCAATTACGTGTATAAATGTTTCTATTCTGCAATGAGAACTTCATTTATTCTGCAGACAGAGGCTTCACCATCGCCCCCGACGTCCCCCGCCAATGGCCGCATTTTAATTTAGAATGAATCTCTTGGCTGAAACACCAGATCATGTTCTGATATTGATCTGCGGCTGATAAGTGATGGGGAAGATGAGCGTCTCCGGTCAGAGCGGGAACAGAGCAAAATGCAGCTGCTTAATACAGAAACAGCGCTGCCCTCCTCTCTGGTCGCCGGGGCCGCCCTCCTCTCCGGGTGCCGCCCTCCTCCCTGGGCGCCGCTGGGGCCACCCTCCTCTCTGGGTGCCGCTGGGGCCGCCTTCCTCTCTGGACACCAGGGCCGCCCCCATCTCTGGGCGCCACCAAGGCCTCCCTCCTCTCTGCGCGCCGGGGCCTCCCTCCTCTCTGGGCGCCGCCGGGGCCTCCCTCCTCTCTGGGCGCCGCCGGGGCCTCCCTCCTCTCTGGGCGCCGCCGGGGCCTCCCTCCTCTCTGGGCGCCGCCGGGGCCTCCCTCCTCTCTGGGCGCCGCCGGGGCCTCCCTCCTCTCTGGGCGCCGCGGCCTCCCTCCTCTCTGGGCGCCGCCGGGGCCTCCCTCCTCTCTGGGCACCGCCGGAGCCTCCCTCCTCTCTGGGCGCCGCCGGGGCCGCCCTCCTCTCTGGGCGCCGCCGGGGCCTCCCTCCTCTCTGGGCATGGGTCTTGTGTTTCCTGATTGTATGACCACAGTTTTATTTGTCTTTCTCTGTCAGGTTTCCATCCTTTATAGAGGGGGCCACAGACAGGGCATTTCCATGTCTACATACAGGAGCTGTGAGATCATATTAGTTGGATTTCACCTTATGGCACCAGGTGCCTCATCTTGGGGGCAAAGGGGCAATATATAGGTTACACCTATGCAGGGGCGTAGCTAATGCCTCATGGGCCCTGGTGCAAGAGTTCAGCTTGGGCCCCCCTTCCCTCAGTGCTTCGTGTATCTTATTATGCGGCACAAGGGTCTTTGGGGCCCCTCAGGCTCCTGGGCCCGGTAGCGACTGCTACCTCTGCACCCCCTATAGCTACGCCCATGCACCTATGTAATAGAAGTATATGTATGTAGATGTACGTGTGTCACTGTATTCTCTCATATTTCTATCTTTTCAGCTAAACTATGCGGAGACGAGACTAAGCCAACTGGAGAATTGTCATTGTGAGAAGACGTGTCAGGTCCAAGGTGTGATCTACAGGGACCGGGACTCCTGGGTAGATGACGACCACTGCAGGAACTGTACCTGTAAGGTGAGCTGACCCCAGGCTATGAAGTGGCTTATCTTGGGGGTGCCTGAACCATTCATGGCTCTGCTGAAATAGTCCATGTTTTATTGCTGCATGTTGCCAGTGCAGAGGGATATTAAAATCCATTGTGTTCTACAAGCCGCCCCTCCCCCAAAACTGTGCGATTTGTAATAATTATATCCCTGAGAAACAGAGAATTTCCAGGAATTCAGCTTATCGACTGGGGTTTGGTGGGCCGCTGAATCTTTCTGAGATGAGAAATTGGTCGTTATTGAATGCTCAGCAATAAAAATACAATGAAAGGAACTATGGGGAGAAGCACAAGAGTCCCAAACGTAGATATTAAAAAGCTTGTTCCCGAGATTACAGAAAAGAGCCTATAGTGCAGTACATGCCGCAACGATATCTACTGTGAGAGGTTATTATAGCGGTCCCATAGGGAGCTGTATGCACAGCTTAGTGAGTGCTGCCCCCTATAGGGTGAGCATTGTTTTACAATATGAATTTCTCTATTCTCTAGAATGGCGCTATTGAATGCAGACATATGTTGTGCCCCCCTGTCAACTGTTCTCCGGAATACTTACCGGTCCATGTTCCAGGTCAATGTTGCAAGATCTGTAGACGTAAGTTATCTTATTATTGGTTTTGTTTGCTTTTTTTTGTGTTCCTTACAAAAACTTTTGCTGTATTATAGTAGTTATATTTATGTACATAGAAGGCAGTATTATAGTAGTTATATTCTTGTACATAGGAGCAGTATTATAGTAGTTATATTCCTGTACATAGGAGCAGTATTATAGTAGTTATATTCTTGTACATAGGAGGCAGTATTATAGTAGTTATATTCTTGTACATAGGAGCAGTATTATAGTAGTTATATTCTTGTACATAGGAGGCAGTATTATAGTAGTTATATTCTTGTACATGGGAGCAGTATTATAGTAGTTATATTCTTGTACATAGGAGCAGTATTATAGTAGTTATATTCTTGTCCATAGGAGCAGTATTATAGTAGTTATATTCTTGTACATAGGAGGCAGTATTATAGTAGTTATATTCTTGTACATAGGAGCAGTATTATAGTAGTTATATTCTTGTACATAGGAAGCAGTATTATAGTAATTATATTCTTGTACATAGGAGGCAGTATTATAGTAGTTATACTCTTGTACACAGGAGCAGTATTATAGTAGTTATATTCTTGTACATAGGAGCAGTATTATAGTAGTTATATTCTTGTATATAGGAGCAGCATTATAGTAGTTATATTCTTGTACATAGGAGCAGTATTATAGTAGTTATATTCTTGTACATAGGAGAAGTATTATAGTAGTTATATTCTTGTACATAGGAGCAGTATTATAGTAGTTATATTCTTGTACCTAGGAGCAGTATTATAGTAGTTATATTCTTGTACATAGGAGGCAGTATTATAGCAGTTATACTCTTGTACATAGGAGCAGTATTAAAGTAGTTATATTCTTGTACATAGGAGCAGTATTATAGTAGTTATATTCTTGTACATAGGAGCAGTATTATAGTAGTTATATTCTTGTACATAGGAGGCAGTATTATAGTAGTTATATTCTTGTATATAGGAGCAGTATTATAGTAGTTATATTCTTGTACATAGGAGGCAGTATTATAGTAGTTATATTCTTGTACACAGGAGCAGTATTATAGTAGTTATATTCTTGTACATAGGAGCAGTATTATAGTAGTTATATTCTTGTATATAGGAGCAGCATTATAGTAGTTATATTCTTGTACATAGGAGCAGTATTATAGTAGTTATATTCTTGTACATAGGAGCATTATTATAGTAGTTATATTATTGTACATAGGAGGCAGTATTATAGTAGTTATATTCTTGTACATAGGAGCAGTATTATAGCAGTTATATTCTTGTACATAGGAGCAGTATTATAGTATATTCTTGTACATAGGAGCAGTATTATAGTAGTTATATTCCTGTACATAGGAGGCAGTATTATAGTAGTTATATTCTTGTACATAGAAGCAGTATTATAGTAGTTATATTCTTGTACATAGGAGGCAGTATTATAGTAGTTATATTCCTGTACATAGGAGGCAGTATTATAGTAGTTATATTCTTGTACATAGGAGCAGTATTATAGTAGTTATATTCTTGTACATAGGAGCAGTATTATAGTAGTTATATACTTGTACATAGGAGCAGTATTATTTTGTAGCTGAGTAATGTTTATGGCTTCTTTTATGGCAACATTAAGGTTGTCTTGATTTGTGGTGTAAATGGTAGACATTACAGATCGCTTATTGTTCTATGAAGATAAAGGGAGAAATCAATATGTGGAAATTCCTGCTCTTCCATTTGTCCGGGTCTGTTTGTGTGACTGGGTACTTTAGACGCAGGATAGGTTTTACATGCTACAGTCAATTTTCCACCCTCTGGGTCTTTACAGGAGATAGCGTTCTGCTTGTTTGATCATCCATCATCCGGATTTCTCTGCTTCACAGGCTGCTTTGTATGTTGGACATTGTGTCGTCCATGATCCTTCCCTGAGGACTTCACAGACACGATTACATGTTGTAGATTTATAGTCAGCCATTCCTTATGTAATTCGGAGGATTGTTATTGTCAGGGCTGATGATATTGGATTGAACTGTTGATGGTCCATCATACTGTACTATTCTTATGTCTGCATCAATAAAGGGGGATCCCGGTTAGATATAGTTATCCCCTATTCACAGGATACTGGGATAATTATTAGATTGATAGGGGCCCTACTAATATGGGACCCAATGATCATGAGAACAGGGGCCTTGAGTGGCTGGTCAGGAATGAGTGCGGCCGCTACATTCATTTCTATAGAAATTCCGGAGATAGTACAGCACTCCACAAATCTCCAGAAGTCCCATGGAAATATTGTGGCCATGCACATGTGCAGCCGGCCACTCCATTCATTTACGGCTTATGGGGTACAGGGCCCTCTTTCTCATAATCAGTAGGGGTCCCAGCAGTAGGACCCCAACAATTTAAGGGCTCGTTCACACGAACGTTTTTTGTTTTCCGTATACGGGCCGTTTTTGGTGGTCCGTATAAGTAACCATCATTTCAATGGATCAGCAAAAAAACGGAATGTACTCCGTTTCCGTTTTTCCGTTCTGCAACATTTTGAGTCAGTTCCTATTATTGTCCACAAATCGCGTTCAGTGGCTCCATTCAAGTCAATGGGTCCGTATAAAAAACAGAATGCATACAGAACACATGTCCGTATGTCATCCGTCTTTTGCGGATCCATGCTGTAGAAATGCTATGCCCAGCCCATTTTGCACATGTGTTTGGTGTTTGCAATGATTACAAAGTTCCTGTTTTTGCAGAAAAACGTAACGGAAACACAACGGATACGTGAAAAACGGACCGCAAAACCATACGGTCGTTTGAACAAGCCCTAATAGTTATGTCCTATCCTGGGGATAACTTGATCTAACTGGAATACACCTTTAGGTGTTCCTGTTCAGAGACTGAGGGAATTTGGGCGATAACCCGTGTAGGTTAATGGTGTGTAAATTGGCAGCCATATTGGTAACTTACGATTCCAGAAAATAGGAAAGCCGTTGACAAGCCATGTAGGGAGTAATACTGGCAGTGATTCAGGAGTTTTGGAAAGTTTTGTATCTTATATATTGGAGTATATTGGTTGTAACCAATCATTCAGGAGCATCGAAGGCCCGGGGCAACAACCCATATGGGGGTACAGTAGCGGCAACATTTTCCGGTGTGGTATTTTCCCCTCGGTTCTGTATTTTTTTTTTCTACCTACTGTATACCATTTTTTTTTTCCTCTGGTGAATTTCTGCCTGCTCAGCAGCATTAACTTCCCCATGACATTCCCGCATGAATGAACCTGCAAATAAAATCATCCAGTAATTGTATAAACGTATCGCAGACCTCGATATATATAATAATAGTTTTTTTTATGGCCTGTGAAAATTAAAGTGGCGAGAATTTGTTAAGTAAGTTATTTTTAAAAATATCAGCTGAAATTGGCGAGAAATTGTCTGAGAAGTGAGCCGCACCTTCCCGTATATGAGGCTGGGAGCACATTAACCTTAAAGGGGGTTTTCCATAATTTCCACAAATTAATCTAAAAGAAGAAGGCGGCTGCAGGAGCATCTGCCGTGGTGCGGATTCTAGAGGGGGCGGCAATGAGGCGCTCGGTGAGATGGGTCACTTTGGATATGTGATAAATGTTTATTGCCATTGGGTCCAGGCTTCATACATATCGGGGAGTAGAAGATGTCATCTTAGGGTTGGGAGATATAACTGGCGTTGTACGCCCCTTAGCGGAATGTCAATGTCGGGCATATTCCAGTAGTAAAATTAGATTAAAGGATATTTCTTACCAGGGTTTATCTGCATATGATCAACCCAAAAGACACACAGGAAAAGGGGGGACACAAAATCATGCAAAAAAAAAATAATGTATACCTGTAGGAAATCATCAAACGGTAGCGTTATTCAGCGTAATTCAACCCCTGTGTCCTGTTAGTGTGCAAGGGTCATTGGATTGGGTTTCCATTGCCATCCTGAAGGGGGAGCTGCTGGCATTTTACAAATGTCTATTGCTATCTATGGGAGCTAAAAGAAAAACAACTTTACAATAGTTTTATATGTTGTATGCAGCTCCTATGCAAACCCGTGTGTCCCCATAGTTTCTGACTAAAGCCATGTTGAATTATTCTCTGAATTTATCTTTTAGGCTGGCCATGCTCCTTAGATATTGAGCATTTGACCACCGCCTGGGGGAGGGAAGAAAACCACTACCAGACACCCCTGGCAGCAACTTACCTCCCCAAGATAAATAAAAGGGTTGGTCATGTTCAATTCCAATTGCCCAGTCTATATGTGCAACAGTATCTGCCATGGGGGGTAAAGTCAGAAGTCCCCCAAAGGCATTAGATTGTTGGGCAGTCCTACCAAAATGATCAGGTTTGGGCGGCATTTATCTAGTGTGTATGGCCAGCCTCGCTCTTCTCCATCCGTCGCCTCTTGTTCTGTCTGTAGATTATCAAGAACCTTAGCTACGGGAATGGACCCCATGCAGGGTTTGTGTGTAGTCTGTAACCATGGAGGTCTGCATAAGAGCTATCAACACAAAACACTAGGGTATGTTTGCAAAAATGTAGTCAGGAAATGGTTAGAAAATATTTGCTAAATATACCTGTCTTTTAACATGTAGTTCATAGCTGATTCTTGGATTTGTCTATAAATGTCTTTGGTTATAGATCTGGGACCCACACCCGTGGCACTGAATAGATCCATTGATTGAAGGTTGCTCGTGTGGAGCCAGGACCACATTGAAATTCATGGTTGAGTGTTCTGAGCAGAGATGCCTAAATGGAGATCAGAACCTAAGGGAAATTTGCTGAAACCCATCTAATTATTGTACTTTTGGCGCTATGACTGACACCAATGTCATAAATAATATAAAAATACACATAACACAAAAGCCAATAGAGGCAGAATAGATGGGAAGCACAACCTCCATAGAGAAAGGTTTGGACCAAAATAGTCTTGGACAACTAAGTCCCGCTCCAAATGATTGCCTTATAGCTTGTATGCTCATTCTTGACCCTGGAAGATCATCCATAAAGAACAGCTGAATGATGTCTGATCTCCAGCCATGGTCTTGAAGATTGTGTCCTCTAAATATTGCAGTAATGCCTCTTTATGAGGTGGGCTCTGACAGTGCCCAAGGGCCGCTGCTTCATCCCGGGAGCAAGATTTGATTGACATATTGTGCGCCGTAAACCATAATTGCAAACCACATATAATCTCTTGGCTCTCACAGCACGGGGTGGGAGTTCTGAGCATTAATGAGGAATTTTCTGGAAGGAATGCTCCCCGGTTAGAAACCCTTGAAGGAATTCACCAAGGACGTGCTTACAAATAAGACTCACAAATAGGGAATGTCTTGGGTTTGGCCTCAGGTTTTGACACCATGAAAAAGAAGCCCCCTTAAGTAGTTTTCAGTCTTGCCTAATGCGGTCCTATATGGACACCCCCTTTTTAAGAAGGAAGCCACCCCAGCCATGAGTTCACCATCCCAGGTCTCGTTTTTTAGAACCGTCCGCAGGATCGGCAGAAGTTGCATGGTGCCCATTTAAAGTAATTGGTGGATACCCGATGCAGCGACCGGCAGGGTAGAGAGAATGGGAGTGCTACTATTTCCCTAATTCAGAAACCGCATAGATTGCTGCGCTACGCTGTCTCAGTAGGTCTCGCGCTTCTGTTTGCCGGCCGGGAGGTGTTCGGAACTGTGTCCCATCTCGCCTTAGCAATGGTGAGACAACCCCTTTAAGAATATTGTATTGACTGTTTGGTAATAATTAACCCTTTGCAGTAATACTCTGGGGTACTCCACTAAATACATGGCCGTTTTGACTCCCTCCTCTATAGCTTCCAAAGGCCAATAGAACATTTTAACTGTGGATATTTTGATGGGACATTGCAATACTTTCTCGTAACCCACATAGGGTCTAGGAAACATGGCACGTATAATCGAAAGGTTTCTCACACTGGAGCTCTGGTGGTCACAATACAGTGGACCTGTAGGATTAAAGGGAAGGCTCACAAGGACCACCACTCCTATCCTCTACATTTTTCACAAACAATGAAGGGTCCACATTACCTTTCTAAAAATGCGGTCTCTTGATCTCACTAGAAGCATACTGCTTGGAGATATGGATCATCTTGATGGCGAAGAGGCGCTAGACATAGTGTTGGAGTGCTGTGGCCCCTCCATTAGCGCAGTTGGTGACGTCCACTGCATGGACGTCCTTTTTTATGTTTCTGTCTATCTCCCCTAAAATGGTGAGATATTGGTAATGCTTCTTGGGACATTTATGCAAACATGTGTATCTGCTTTCCATGTCATTCTCCCTAGGGAAAGTCAGGAAGCTACAGATGCTTCCTGGGAAACGCATGCCAACATCTCCCCTTCAAAAGGGCAGTCTACTTCCCAGTGGTCTTTGTGGCTGCTCTGTAGGTCTAGGTTCATCATCAGGTGGCTTATCTTCAGCCATCTGTTTTTTGTACAAGGTACTAGAACTATGGTCCCCAGACTGTTGTAAAACCACAACTCTCAGTATGCCCTGACAGCCAGAGGCATGCAGGGAGTTGTAGTTTGTGCCAGTCGGAGAGCTACAGGTTTGGGACCACTGTAATGGAACATGGTGGTGTTGTCCTATGTGTCGTACTGATGATTCAAGGAGAGCCCAAACAAGGGTCTTGGTGCCCGGACCTTTTCATCACATGGGTTTTCATGAACTTTACCATCCTACTAGTCCTATAGGTTATGTATATGGTTATTGGAGCCAGTGAATTGGTAGGTGGTCCTGTGTGCCCTGACAGGGATGGTCATTTTCCTACAGCTCTTTGGATTTGGTCTCTCTCTGCAGTGTTCATTTCTGGCAGTCTAGTTGTGAAGAGGAAGTTTTCATAGGCGTAGAAAGAATAGTCTAGAAAGAAACGCTTCGATAATGTATCGGATCCAATTGTAACAGCGAAGTCAATGGGTGTGCAAAAACCAACAGCCCAAATATGTCTCATGTCACGTTGTCTCTTCTCTGCTCTACAGCCAAATGCATTCATGGTGGAAAAGTCCTGGCAGAAGGTCAGAAGATCCTGACTACAACCTGCAAAGAATGTAAAGTGAGTGAAACTCCTTATGGTTTATCTTGGGCCAATCTGTAGACCTGGTTAAAGGAGCCCTCTGGATAGAAACAGATGCAGATGTCTGAGGGGGAGGAGCTTGACACAGTAATTCTCTTTTTAGTGTCCTTTCAATCCCTGTGTCATGCCCCACCCCCTCAGACCAACACGCATACTCAAGTATATAAGGTTTTCTTGGAGTGATTCTTTTAAGGTCTTCAAGATCTCTTAACTGGATGAGGGGTAGACTTAAACAGGAACTCTACATAAAACTGACATCTCATTTTTGGGAATTGTGTCTACCATTTTCAGCCTCTACAAATTTAGATTTATCTGGGGGAGGGGGTGTCACCAACACTAATATTTGGTACAACTTCAATCCGGAAGATTATTATTGGCGCCATCACTGCTCTGCCCCGTTACCTACTCGCTGACACTCTATATAGGAAGGTCTATCAGCGTCTTCAGGACCTTAGCACCTTCTCCATACCATACAGTATTGGTCATCAACCCATGGCTCTCAAGCTGTTGGCTAACTACAGCTCCCTGCATGACCTGACATCCTGAGATGCTGGGAGTTGTGGTTGCCCAACCATGGGTTGGAGGCCCCTTGCATAGTCCTTTCTTCTTCAGCCTTTCTTATATTCTGGTGCAGATTTTATTGACGCAACTTTTTAGAGACCTGTCAAGAAAATATTTGTCACTCTATGAATCTACAGAATATTAATTGCCTAAATAAAGACTCCTGGTAACATTTCCATGACGGCCTCGTTATATATTAATGGGATTGTTTCTTCTGCGGGCCTCTCCTTCCCCCGGCTGCTCCTTGGTTAACGTCTTGAAGTGCATTGTAATTAACCTTCATGTTTGGTTTTTGGTGATTCGACGTCACCGCTGCTCAGATGGAGATGGTGCTTTCAAAGGCTCGTCAGAATCTGCATAAATCTCATTGAAATCTTTGTTGTCTTGGAAATTTTACACAGAATTAAAATGAGACGGCCATAGATTATTAGGGGGGTTTTATTAGACATTGTGGGGGACGGTCTTTAATAAGGCTCCTCAGGGCGCCATAGATAGGAGGTGTAATTCAAGGGATTCATACCAGTGAGGTAGTGTAGAAAACTGCAGTGGGGCCCAGGAGAATGGGGGGCCCAGCTTAGGCTAGCCCCATACTTATATCCTCTTGGCTGAGCGGTCGTTCCACAATAAACACGATATTAGTAGTTCATTGGAAGGAGTCCTTGGGTCATGCTGTCCGCCTCTCGTACAAGGGAAGAGGACATACTGGACCAGTACCAACATGGGATCGGATCTACCTAGCTTTTGCTTTGAGCCTCATTTTGACTTTTACTATGTCCCCCCCAATAGCTTTGTGCCACATCAACACCAATCCCCCCCCCCCCCCCAAAAATGTATGTATTCCACCATATAATCACATCAGTAGTCATAGAGTACAACATGTTTTGCATGGTTATCAATGCCTTTTGTCCATATCAGTCCCCCAGCATGTCCTGGTGGTCTAGTGGTCAGCACTAGAGTTGAGCGAACTTCTGTTTTAAGTTCGTTTTCCAAAGTTTGGGTTATCCAAGCATCCCGTTATGGATTCCTGGATTCCGCTACCACGACATTTGGAATCCATAAGGGGGTTCTTCAATGAACCCGAACCTTGGACAACACAGAGGACCTGGGGTGACGTGACCGTCATGTGATCAGTGCAGGGGGCGTGGCTCAGTACTGGATTAGATAAAAAGTGGTAGCCTACGACCTCTTATCCAATCCAGTACTGAGCCACGCCCCCTGCACTGATCACATGACGGTGATGTCACCCCAGGTCCTTCACCCCGTGTTACAAATGCCGTTATGGTCCGTGGTAGCGGAATCCATAACGGGATGCTTGGATAACCCGAACCCGAACTTTGGAAGCCGAACTTAAAACAGAAGTTCGCTCAACTCTAGTCAGCACCTTTCTGTAACTACATACATTGGGTGCACAATTCTTTCTTGTCCTGATGGTTTGCTACAATGTATCAGTGCAGGGAAAATATATCAGTCTGGACCCCAGTTTCTTTAGTTTAGAGCATCGTCTAGGCTGAAGGCACCCGTTAAATTTAAAGGGGTTATCCATGAAAAGTTCTGCAGGGATCGGACACCCTGGACCCCCAGCTGATCAGCTGAGAGCACTGTGGCCATTTCCTCGGCCAGTGACGTCACCTTAGCATCGGTTATGTGGCTTTGTTGCAGCTCAAGTTAACAGGCTGAGCTGCAGTACCAGGCACAGCCACTATGCAGTGTACGGCGCTGTGCTTGGTAAGCTGCCCGGAGGCCACCACTCTCGCCAGAGCTCCATTGAGCAGCGCGGGTTCCTGAAACAGCTGATTGGTGGAGGTGTCGGCACTCAGACCCATGCCGATCGGATAATGATGACCTATCCTGAGCATAGGTCATCATTATCTTTTCCAGGATAACCCATTTCATCGAGAGTTATTCACTGACAGCAAGCAAAGTGCAATTATAGCAAACTTCAAACTATGAGAAGTATTGAAGGGGTTGTCATGGATTAGAAAAACATGGCTGCTTTCTTCCACAAACAGCTCCACACCTCTCCACAGGTCATGTCTGGTAATGCAGCTAAACTGTGCTGACCTGAACGGATCTGAGCTTTAATACCACCAGCAACCTGTGGTCAGAAGTGGCGCTGTTTTTGGAGAAAGTTGCAGTGAGTAATCCGCAAGACCAGACACCACTTTTACGGGCATTTCACTATTGAACTCTTCTTGGCTGTGATAATTTTCTCTGCTGGTTAGGAGTCCGCTCTCGTAGTGAATGGCAGCGATGTCGATTAAAGACTGTGTGACCTTTCCGTCTTGTCACAATGTGCCGCACGCAGCTCTTTTAATACTGATAATACTATTTGCTTACAGAATGGAGCTTTGCAGAAGGTAACAGAGACGTGTTCGCCATTGAACTGCTCAGAAGAGGATCGAATTCTTCCGGAGAACGAGTGCTGCTTTGTTTGCCGAGGTGAGGAGTTTTTCAGAAACGTCTCTTCTTTATTTATTTATTTTTTTTCTTTTTATTCTGACCGGGTTTGTCTCTAGACAATAAAAGAGCCAAGCGTCCTCTTACTCCTATGGCTCTGACTCCCCGAGATTGGTCTCTGTGGGATTTTGGAATGATCTGAAGTGTATCTCCAGCGGTAACATCTTTGTTGAGCTCATTGTCTCTCATTCCGTCAACATTTTTTGGGTGGAAGTAACATTTCCGGGAAACTTTTATACAGTAAAATAATATTGTGTGATCTGTGTAGTAAATATCCTTTGTGCATGAATTTGTCCTAAACCTTGGGACTGGAAGAGAGTGTTATGGCCATGGGTAATGGTGACACTGAAAACCAGAACAGTCCACCGACGAGAAGCGCTGTTACTGGAAAAAAGCCAGACCTCTAGTTATCAGCCTCTAAAAGACTTGCATTTACTGGTGACCCCCAGCAGGACAGAATGAGTTAATAGCAATTAACACCATAAGAGCTCATGCACACGTGTCCATTCCGGGGTTTTTTTGCGGACCGTATGCGGAACCATTCATTTCAACGGGTCCACAAAAAAAAACAAAAAACAGAAGTTACTCCGTGTGCATTCTATTTCCGTATGTCCATATTTCCGTTCCGCAAAAAAATAGAATGTCCTATTATTCTCCGCATCACGGACAAGGATAGCTGTTCCGTTCAACAAAATACGGAATGCACATGGAAGTCATACGTGTTTTTTGCAAATCCGTTTTTTGCAGACCACAAAATTTATACGGTTGTGTTCATGAGCCCTAAGTCAGTAAAGATTAATCTACATAATTGTGTGTACAGCTCCCCAATTATCACCTTCTCTGGAGGTGGCCGTATACATCGAATCTCAGCCTTCCGGCAGGATGTGCTAACCGTCTAACGTGTAAGCTGATGTTTGACTTTCCCCCTGACATCTATAGTTGGAGAAAGACAGATCGGGCATGTTGAATTTCAACATGTTCGATCCTTTGTTCTCAAGGAAAGTCAACTCCTATCAGAGGTCTGTCAGCAGCTTACTCCCCTGTGTCCGTTGAGAACACATACATATTCCGCCATATCTGAGCTTGTATGTGTAGACGGCTGTAGCCGTGGGCCGAGAGCTCATTTGGTGAAGCCATCTTAAGTGTATAACCGGCAATAGGTTGAAAAACCTTTAAAGGAGACATACTGTGTAGACCCCTGATCTGTAACATCACTGAACGTGAAGGCAAAATAATGGGTACATTCCACTTTAAGAAATCTTCACCATCCCAAAATCCTGTTTCGATTGCTGGCAAGATGAACTTTGCTCTGAGTTGTATACAGTGCTGCAGCAGTGACTCTTCTGGAAAGGTCTTGCTGTATAGAACTAGAAAGTAAAAGGTATCCAGCTGCCATACTGGATCACTTAAAGGGGTTGCATGCTTCGATGCTCTCCTTTGCCCTGAGCCGAATCTCACAGGGAAAAGGCTTCTTTTTTTTTTGGGAGATCTGGTGACATACTGGGCTCTCCGTGGGTAAAGCTAGACGGATGCCTCCACCTAGCAGTGAGCCCGGTGACGTCACTGGCACTAATGGGCGGACTCTATCTAATGGCTGGACATATCCCCATTTAAACGCAGGCAGCCCCCCTGATATGAGCATCGGAGCATTTTATGCCCCGATGCTCTCCTTTGCAGAGGCATTTTCTGGGGATCTGGTGATGTATAGGGCTCTCCATGGGGAACGCCTCTGCCTAACAGTGTGAAAAATATAACTTGACTTTAATGGGGTCCGGGTTCGAGGTCAAGTTCAGGTCCCGAACCCGAACTTTGACCTGGGGTTCGGTCGAACCCAGCGAACCCAAACTTCCACAGGTTCGCTCATCCCTAATCATTGCTTTGTAATATGTTAACTCGCTATTGAGATGGCGTTTAAGAGAAAGAAAAGAGGAAAATAACACGGCTTCCCGTCTGTCTGCTCTGCCCTGTGTTTAATGGGCAGCTACATGTATGAGATAAAAACCTTTGTTCCACAGTTCCGATATTAATCTTCGTTAAGTGTCTATTTTACCTGTTGTTGTGCTTCCAAGCCAGTAATTGAGCCCAGGAGTCGCCTCGACAAGATGAAGTTTCTTTTTTGTGTCTTTATCAGACAATTAATCTCATTTTCTGCAAAAATTGTCACTGGAAATATAGATTTAAAACATTGAACTATGGGGAGGGGGGAGTACAAATTGCCAATGGGATCAAGTGGAAAAAAAAGTTCAAAAAGATTAAAACAATCTGTATACAGTGCAGTCGGAAAGTCTTCAGACCCTTTCACTTTTTTCACATTTTGTTATGTTTCTCCTTGTACTAAAATAAAAAAAAACACGTTTTCCCCATCAATCTGCACTCAGTGCTCCGTAATGAAAAAGGGAAAACTAGAAAATGTTTGCAAATTTATTAAAAAGGCAAATGAAAGTTGCCTAAAAAAGCACCTAAAGGACTCTGCGTGAGAAAAGCAAGATTCTCTGGTCTGAAGAAACCAAGATTGAACTTTTTGGCCTCAATTCTTCATGGCTGGAGGAAACCAGGCGCCGCTCATCACCTGCCTATTCCGACAGTGAAGCATGGCGGTGGCAGCATCATGCTGTGGGGGTTCAGTGGCCGGGACATGGAGATTTGTCAGGGTGGAGGGGAAACTGAATGGAGCAAAGTACAGAGAGATTCTTAATGAGAACCTGATCCGGAGCTCTGGACCTCAGACTGGGCCGAAGGGTCTACTTCCAACAAAACAATGACCCTCAGCCAGTGGCGTACACACAATCCATGGGGCCCCGGTGCGAAACTGATCCATGGGCCCCCCCAATCTCCCCCCGCCCCCCTGGGGCCCCCCTACTTTAACAAACTCAATGCAGCCAATACCCCCCCAATTTAACAAACTCAATGCAGCCAATACAACCCATCACCCCCCAGCCACCCCCAGTCTTCAGGGGGCCCCCCTACTTTACCAAACTCAATGCAGCCAATAACCCCCCCCCCCCCACTTTAACAAACTCAATGCAGCCAATACAACCCATCACCCCCCCCCCCCGTCTGCAGTAGCCCCCCCCCTACTTTACCAAACTCAATGCTGCCAATAACCACACACCCCCACCCCACTTTAACAAACTCAATGCAGCCACTTTAACAAACTCAATGCAGCCTCAATGCAGCCGCCACCTCCCTCCCTCCATGCCAGGGCCCCCACTGTCTCCAAGTCTCCAACTCAGGCTTTTTCTTACTTACCGGCGCTGCTCTAGGGGAAGTGAACTGCTCTCTCTCCCATCCGGGTCCCGTCTGCTGCGTGAGTTCAGGCGCGCGCATGTTCCCGCGAGACCTGCCACAGGAGTTCACAGGTCTCGCGGGATTGACGCCGTGCTCGCTCCTGCCCAGGCCCGGCGCTGACACCAAGTCTTTTAGCGCAGCCGGAGGGGCCAGGCGTCCACAGGCGGTCGGGCCCCCTGGGGTGCCGGGCCCGGTCGCAGCTGCGACCCCTGCGACCCCTATATGTACGCCACTGCCCTCAGCACACGGCCAGGACAACACAGCGGTGTCTTATGGACAACTCTGGGAATGTCCTTGAGTGGCCCAGACAGAGCCCTGAACCCAATGGAGCATCTCTGGAGAGACCTGAAGATGACCGTCCACCGACAGCCCCCATCCAACCTGACAGAGCGTGAGAGGATCTGCAGAGAAGGGCTGAAAATACCCAAATCCAGGTGAAAACCCTGTGGCGTCATCCCCCAAAAAGACTGGAGGCTGGGGTCACCGCCAAAGGGGCTTCAACTCTGTCCTGAGTAAAGGGGCTGAAGACTTATGTCAGTGCAAGATTGCAGTTTTTCCTTTTCAATAAATTACTAAAGATTTCTAACGTTCTGTTTTCCCTTTCTCATTATGGGGGATCGAGTGCAGAACGACGAGGAAAAACTGGGACTTTTTCAAATTTTAGCACAAGGATCAACACAAAATGTGCAAAAAAGATGAAGACTTTCCAAATGCACTGTAATAATGCACTTGATAAATATTTTATGTCCGTGTTTGTAGTTGTCATAGCGACTATGTAATTAATTCCATCATCAAAAAAGTTCAGGCAGAGCAGACAATCTCCTATGTGATATAAATATTGCCCAAAAATATTCATACCGGACAATCTCCTCAAAGAGGACGGCGCGGAGCACAAAGATGGGTGACAACTGCAGCACCATCCCAGGATTGGACCCCAAGGGGTTGTCACTTCCCAGTAGATCTTTTAATAAGATTATACATAATTCCCTAAAGCTCCTCTTCTCAGAGATCTAAAGTGCGGTCAAATTCCTAATTTCTGTCAAGTTGTTCTTAAAATTAGGCATTTAAAGGGGTGGTCCACACTGTACTATCCCTTTCTGTTAGAAAGGTTTCATAAAATTCAGTTTAGCGCAGGGTGACCTACTGATGGCAATGAAGTGTTGCGTTGTGCCTAGTGTTGAGTGAAGCATTCAAAGCGGAATTTGGTCCGAAGTTTAGGAAAACTTCCAACGAATCCGAATGCCCTTGCGCTTCGTGGTGACGAAAAAATGGCGGCTGCAGGTGTTACAAAGTGAAAGTAAGAAGCCCAGGAACGTAAGATCGCCCATAATGCCGGGCAGCTGGCCAATCCGTAGATAGCCATCTTAGACTTTGTTTTTCTTCCAATTTGGTACAAGTTTGTAATAAATAAAAATGAAAGGGGCTGTCCAGCTCAGACGACCCCTTTAGGGCAAAAGTAAATTTCTGCTTTGGACCTCTTAAACTTTTAGCCAGGTTCAATGTTGTATATGGGGCAGAGGGGTGTTTTTTTGGCAGAGGGGGGAGATTTATGATACAAATTCAGAGTAGCTATCCATGACAAGTAGGGAGAGAGACGTTCTAGAAGGATTTGGGTATACCTGTAACCAGCAAGGTACGCTATGCAATAGCCCCCAATGCCAGGCAGATGCACAAGCAAATAAAATCTTGTGGCGTATGAAAAGATTTATGTATAATGTTGTTTTTTTACAAATCGGCTTGGCTCGCATGAAGTGTTGGTACAATGTTGCAGACTTCTTATTTGTATCGAGCTGTGCTACCCTTCATGTCTTTCTGTATGAGATGCCCAGAGGCGTCTCCTGGCTGGCAGCGCAGTACGTAGGAGGTGATCCCTACACCAGGTAGTCGATCAGGATCTGTGTTGAGAATACATCACAGCCGGCGGGAGCTGAAGATGAAAACTGGTGCCAGGTAACTGTATGAAAAAGGATGTAACCCACAGTAACCCCTAGGATCCCAAATATTATCTTAATACTGGATTAATGACTATTTCCGACAACTCTCGCGTCTTGTATGCGTCTTTACACCCGTGTTCAAAGTGCATTTATACACTGACCGATTGCTCGTAGCAACAGAGTATATCAGGAGATGTGATATTATTGAGGAGTGGACAGGACGGAGCGTGACAGGTTCGAGATCATGTTTTGAGGTCACAGACTAAGCGTTATGTAGGAAAAGGAGCAGGAACCACTGCAGCACAGAGTATTTGAGGCAGAGGTGTAACATCTGTCTTGAGACCACCTTAGTCACTGGAGCTCAGGTGTGATCACAGCGCAGAGAGCCAGGTCCCAGCAGCACAGAGTATTTTAGGAAAGGATTATGCTTATCTTGAGAGGGGTTGTTAGTTGACCATCCATGTGATGATGATGGTTATGCACAGGTCTGCATAGGACGAGAACAAGGACATCATAGACTGAATAGTATATAGGAAAAGAATCAGAAACCCCAGCAGTACAGAGTATTTCAGGAGAGAAAAGGGGTGGCCGAGGTATAACGTAAAGTTTTGGACCCCAAATTTAATACCTGTACAACTGTAACTGGACACCCCACCAACCATGTGTCATTTCTAATAGTATCTAGGGGCCCCCTCAGTCACTGGATCCCTGGTGTAACCGCACCCTCATTATTATGTCCTTGTGTGATCCTGTGGGGGTTCACAGGAGGAGAGCTACATAGTGGAAGGAGCAGGGTCCGCAGCAGCACAGAGGATTTTAGGAGAAGAGTGTGCCGATCTTGTGGAGGTCACGGGGTGAGAGTTTCATAGTGGAAGGAATAGAGTTCCCAGCAGCACAGAGGATTTCAGGAGAGGAGTGCGCAGCTCTTATGGGAAGTCACAGGCTGAGAGTTACATAGTGGAGGGAGCAGGGTCCCCAGCAGCACAGAGGATTTAAGGAGAGGAGGGTGCTGATCTTGTGGAGGTCACAGGATGAGAGCTACATAGTGGAAGGAATAGAGTCCCTAGCAGCACAGAGGATTTCAGGAGAGGATGTGCTGATCTTGTGTAGGTCATGGGGTGAGAGTTTCCTAGTGGAAGGAATAGAGTCCCCCAGCAGCACAGAGTATTTCAAGAGAGGAGTGCGCTGATCTTATGGGAGGTCACCGGCTGAGAGTTACATAGTGGAGGGAGCAGGGTCCCAGCAGCACAGAGGATTTTATTGTGTATCTTTTCATTGTTTTTGAATGTATAGAAATGAATCCACGGAATCTGTGTAAGTAAAGTTAATGAAGCCACCATTATTATCATTATTATTATTATTCTGGGTTACAGTCCCTTTTTTACACAATACCTGTTCACCAGTTGCCATCTCCCCAACATGTGTCTCATAAGTGAATACATTTCTTTCATTCTGTGAGAATAAGCTTAATATACATGAACGACGGCTCAAGCACCATTTCCTGTTTTCACAACACAGATCCTGACGTTCTGTCCAGTGGATAAGCCTTGGGAGAGACCCAACCCGAAAAAGAATTCTAACCTGAAGAATAAAGTGCAGACTCCGCAGCAGAGAGGTGGAGGTCACTCTTCAGCTGGGCCACCCAAGATACCTGGTGGACTCAAATTCACTGATTTTGATTTTAATTTTTTATTTTCCCCCCTTTTTTCACCTCTTAAATTTACTTGCATTATGTGGGAAAGTCTGGGTCTTCATCCCCCAGTATTCCTTGTGGCTAGCATAGGATGTTGGGTTTTATAGTTCCATCGCCCCTGTACAGCCACAAGATGCCTCCAGCTTGTCGACACCAACTAAAGAGAGACTTGACCACTAGTGACATTTACAAGAATTTAACATTTTCTCAGGTTGTTGCAACGGTTTGTTTCCTTTTACTACTGTGGGCGAACCCCTATTAAATTTACTAGATGCCATGTCACCACCAAGATGCCACCATCATGGCACCTAAAGACTGCTGAAATGCTTCCCGAGCCGCACTGGACTTCATCATCTATCAATTTTGTCGGGAAGCCCTCGTGATACATTGTAACAACCTGAGATTTTTCTGTTTATGGAATGGATGACATGTTACTAGTTTTAGTCTTTATTTATTGTGGAATTGCAATTTTGTACAAGTTTGTAACAAATAAAGATTGAGGTAAAGTGAAATTTTAGCTTTGGATCTACTGAGAACCAGCAGTGCCAGGCTGGAGCGTCCAGGACCCACCCTTCTGGAGCCTACTGTACAGCCACATGTGAATATTACCAGACCCCCGATACCTGAAACTGTGCCAACGCGATTTTTTCCGGAGGATCTTTCTGCCTCGCCTGTGCCTTGGCCTGTTCTTTCCTTGTCGCTCTGCCTACAAGTCATTCTAGCAACCTGATGCATCCATAAAAATGAACAGAGTAGTTTGCTAAATCGTCACTGAGCTTTCAAAAAACGTATCATATATCGGAGAAATATCAAAAGTTTTGTTTGGTAAGGGTCCAATCACAGAGACCCCCGCTGATCCCTAGAATGAGGCGAGAGAAACTATTGCGCTCTCCTGGCTGGAGGATATGGGCTCTGTAGAAGTCTAGGGGCCCCTCTTGTTTCCGTCCTCTGCAGCAAGGAGAGGGTGTGAGATATACAGTACAAGAGCTTCTCTCTCCTCGTTCTAGGGATCAGGGTGGGGGTCTCAGCACTCAGACCCCCACCAATCAAAACCTTTGATATGCTTCTATAACATATCCTAGAAGGAGGGTTCACTTGCTGGGCCAGTCCGAGCCTAAGGCCTCTTTCACACGGCCGTAGGTGTCACGTGCCGCATTGCGGACCGCGTTTGCGGATCCACAATACACGGGCACCGTTCCGTGGCTATTCCGCATCACGGTTGCGGACCCATTCATTTCAACGGAGCGGAACGGAATGACGGAACGGAACACTACGGAAGCACTACAGAGTGCTTCCGTGGGGTTCTGTTCTGTACTTCTGTCCCGCAAAAAGATAGAACATGTCCTATCTTTTTGCGGAACGGGCAGATCGCGAACCCATTCAAGTGAATTGGTTTGCGATCTAGTGCGGCTGCCCCGCGGTCGGTGCCTGTGCATTGTGAGACGCAATTTGCGGCCCGCAGCACGGGCACTGGACAACTACGGCCGTGAGAAAGAGGCCTAAGAATTTGTGTGACTGGGATAGAGTGGTGTTTAATGAGCAGGGTAAGGGTTAAGAGATTTGTGATAGCAAATTCACAGAACTGGAATCCACAGCAAGTAGGGAGGAAAAACTTCTAGAAGACCTGTGCCCAGCAAGCTACATTATGTAGAATCGCTTCATGCCAGGCAGCAGCTGGACGAGCATCTACAATGTTATGATGCATGCAAAGATTAATTATCCAGGGTTCATGTACAATGTCATTCATTTTTATAAATCAATTTTAAGACCACATTTTCTATGTTTCATTGTTATTCATGTTCGCTAGCAGTGGACCATGAAAAATACGTTATCTGAGACATGCGCAGAACGGGGTCAGTCTGGTTTACATTTTTCTATGATCTCAAATCAAAACTTAAAAAAAAAAAATTGCAATTGAATTGGTTTCATAGGGTGGATCCTTGTGACGGAGCCTCCTTAAAGGTTTTGTTTACACCTGGGGACCTCACAGCATGATGGGGCCCGCAGTGGGAATCCTATTTACCTGATCCCTGACATTGAGTTCCAGCTTCATTACTCTTTCTCAGGAGCCACAGGTCACCGGACTCCCCATCCCAGCATCTTGCTTGACATGGGTCATGTATGGCCACAGCAGTCACAGGTCAACGATGTGTCATGTCACTGGGTCATGTGATGCATGGGTGACATCTCTCAGCTGTGGCCATGTGACCCACATTAAATTGGATGTTGACACAGGGAGACTCGAGACCTGCGGCGCCAGGGGGAAAGTAATGGAGCCAGAACCCTGCGGGGATTAGGTAAGTATTCTGGAGGGTCTGCAGAGAAAGGTCTCCAGGGATGAACAACCCCTTTAAATTAGAAAAAAAGGGGATGGACTTCCCCTTTAAATATTACCTGAACACTCCATTATCTATTCTGATTAATGCAATATTTAAATGAAAGGGTTGACTTTTTTTAATGGGAAGGCTAAGAAAAATGTTGAAATTGTGAGCTGCTTTCAATTTGTATGTTAAGCAGTTTCTGCTGTTCATACAATAAGCCCGGATCTTTGGTGATGGGTTTGGATTACCTGCCCCTTAGATTGTCAGGGAAAGAAGATGGATTAAACTTGCTAAATATCAAAGAAAGGTAATAAAGGATGTGGGCTCCGTTGGCCTCGCTAAGACGGCTCCTGGGATGAGGCACAGAAAGGCGCAAATGAGCAAGGCTCTTATCTCCTCCACTGTCAGACTGATATACACTGGATTTCGGGGTAACGTCGCCCGTACCTCACTAACCTCGGCTCCTACTCCCCTGCAGAGGGAAAAAAAAAGAAATGCATTTAATGCAGAATCAAAAATTCTGTGTCAAAGCTATTGTCCTGGGGTTTAACATCCACCATGTGTGACTATATTGCAGATTATTACTGCACAGTAAAGGGAAGGTGTGATGAGCGCAGCCTTTTTTTACGTGCGTTTTAGTCGCGCGTATTACAGCGCGTTTTTGCAAAATAGGAAACGCTCGTCGTACGCGCGTTCTTGTGATTGACTACTGTGGTGTCAATCACAATACGCGCGACAAACGCCCCAAAAAAAGCTCAAGTACTTGTTTATGCGTAGGGCGTTTTACAGCGCGTTCGAACGCGCTGTGAAATGCGAAAATGTGAACCAGTCCCATAGGGAAGCATTGGTTTGCATGTGTTGAGCGTTTTACAGCGCGTTCGAACACGCTGTAAAACGCGCAAGTGTGAACTTAGGGTCAGGCATTTGAACTATCTACCCCCATCCCCACCTCAGGGATATCTCAGCTGCATCCCCCTCCTCCCTCTCTTACATGCACTGTGTTCCTCTAGGCGGGCCCTTTTTTCTTTTCTTTTTTTTCTTCTTCTTCTTGCTGACTCGATTGATTTGGTTGATGGGCGTAGTTTTTTTTTTTTTTAACCATGAGCATTGAAATGTGATGCATGCCTAAAACTGGAGGTCTAAGAATACTCCCGATGTATACCTCAAACATGGCTGACAAAATGTGATGTGATCAAAGCCTTACCATATCATCAACCCCTGCGCCCCATCTCTTCCATTTGTTAGAATATTTTAAACAGGTGACAGATTCTCTTTAAATTAAAATAACCACAGCCATTTTATGCAAAAATTTGGGGATCCCCAAAGGGGTATATCCAAAATTGGTTCAGTCTTCTGATGTAGATTTAGCAAGAAGAGCTCTACATCAGACCGCCCTGTCTAATACCATTTTATTGCAAAACTGCTCGTGATTTGGGTAGCATGGCGTTATTTAGTCTTGTACAGAATTTGGAGAAGCATTTATATAGCGCAGGCATCCTCAAACTGTGGCCCTCCAGCTGTTGCAAAACTACAACTCCCTGCATGCCTGAACAGCCTACAGGTATCTGCCTTCAGCAGGGCATAGTGGGAGTTGTAGTTTTACAACAGCTGGAGGGCCGCAGTTTGAGGATGACTGATATAGCGGTTTCCAAATTCGGATGAACACCTGAAAAACAGTGATGCTGGATATTCCCCTTCTTCTTGGATTGTGTACCTATGAGAAAAGAGTAGATGTGTCAGGCCATGGTTACTGGAACTTGGTTCTCATCTGTGCTGGTAATGAAGCAATGACCAGTTACCTGCGGACCAAACTTGGTGCTGAAACAAATCTCTGTGTGAAAAAAAAATGTGGGAAAAATAAATTACCCCCCAAAAATGTGCAAATGCAGGGGGGAAAATAAAATGGAAGGGTATAAGAAGAACTACTTGGTTTCTTGTTTGTTTGTTTTTTGCTACCATTCGCTTTATAATTTGGAAATGTATTATGAAATTTAAAACTCAAGTTAAAGAGGAAAAAATAAACAGATAAAACCTAACAAATGCAAACAAACTAAAATCCAATAATTAAACATGAAGTAAAAAAGTGTTGTGGTGAATCTGAATAGATAAAAATAAATACAGAAAAATGACCAGAAAAATAAAACTGAAGAAACAAATGAGTGGAACCGGACAGATCGAGGTAATGGTTAAACTTTTTGTCTGCAATAACAAAAGACAGTGGAAAAATAGTTCTCTTACTGGGACATGGCCTTCGGTTTCCGTTCTGATCTATTCTTCTCAGGGTCTGTTATTTATCTCTAGATTGGGACCGAGCCTCTGACGTCTGTCATAATAGGCTCCATAAAACTCTTCAGTTCAGGTCAGACATAAATGGTTGCTGCACTCATGTAGTATTTTTAGATTTTTGGAAGCTCAGTCCTCTACAGATTTATCACTTTGAGACTTTTTTTATTAAATAAATACTAATGCTAAAAAAAAGTTTTCATACACCATACGATGGCCATTGTACTATACATGCCCGTCTTGCACCCAGCCAAACGCCTAACATCATCAGGGTTACCCTCTCACAGCAGCACCAGAGTCAGGGTGTGCCCAAAGGGAAGTAAGGGGGCCCTCTCCTTTCACGGCAAGGCTCTAGGGAGCAACGATGTGAGGAAATTTGCCATGGTTAACTTTGAGAGCCAGAGCCACTACCACTCCCATCCTCCACTCTGGATCTTCACAGGTTGCTGCAATATAGTAAATGCTTACATACATCATCATTACATTCACACTGAGCTTCATTACAACAACTCCCTCTTGGTGCGGGATTTTTTTTGTCAATGAGTCTATGTAGAAAGAAACCTGTCTCTGTAGTGCAGCCTGTAGGTAGCGACCCTGTTAGAGCCCTGAAAAATGGCCAGGGCTGTAAGTCAAACCAGACAGTAATATCCCTAGTCATAGACCCGCAGGGGAGCTAGTACCCATAGGGGACACTAGAGAGACTGGAGGGCCAATTTGCATACTCATTTCCCATGGAGCATTGCATGTGCACCAGCCAGATCCCCTCAATGAGAACTGGTGTTACCCCTAGAGCAGGCATGTCCAAACTGCGGTCCTCCAGCTGTTGCAAAACTACAACTCCCAGCATGCCCTAATAGCTGTAGGATAACCAATAGCAAAGCTTCGGACGGCAAGGAGCTTTGCTATCGGTTAGATTGGGCGGGCGCCGGAGCGATACAGCGCCCTGCAGTAGGGGAAGGCGGCGGGAGCTGGAAGGAGGAGGGGCTGGCTCCCGGGGGTGGCTGAAACAGACTGCGCAAGCAACCTGAGAAACATGGTGGCGGAGGAGCTGAAGCCTAGAGCCTAGACATCAATATGGACGTGCAGAAGAAGGTGACAGCGCAAGGTGTAATGTATCAATGTCTGTAATGTATGTAGTGCAGTGTGTGATCATCACATACTGCACTACATACATCATACATATCTATACATCACACACTGCACTACATACATCATACACATGTACACATCACATACTGAACTACATACATCATACACATGTATACATCACATACTGCACTACATACATCATACACATGTATACACATACATCATACTGTACACATGTACACATCACATACTGCACTACATACATCATACACATGTACACATCACATACTGCACTACATACATCATATACATGTACACATCACATACTGCACTACATACATCATACACATGTACACATCACATACTGCACTACACACATCATACACATGTACACATCACATACTGGACTACATACATCATACACATGTACACATCACATACTGAACTACATACATCATACACATGTACACATCACACACTGCACTACATACATCATACACATGTACACATCACACACTGCACTACATACATCATACACATGTACACATCACATACTGCACTACATGCATCATACACATGTACACATCACATACTGCACTACATACATCATATACATGTACACATCACACACTGCACTACATACATCATATACATGTACACATCACATACTGCACTACATACATCATACACATGTACACATCACACACTGCACTACATACATCATACACATGTACACATCACATACTGCACTACATGCATCATACACATGTACACATCACACACTGCACTACATACATCATATACATGTACACATCACATACTGCACTACACACATCATACACATGTATACATCACATACTGCACTACATACATCATACATATCTATACATCACATACTGCACTACATACATCACACACATGTACACATCACATACTGCACTACATACTTCATACAAATGTATGCATCACACACTGCACTACATACATCATATACATGTATACATCACACACTGCACTACATACATCATACACATGTATACATCACATACTGCACTACATACATCATACACATGTACACATCACATACTGCACTACATGCATCATACACATGTACACATCACACACTGCACTACATACATCATACACATGTACACATCACACACTGCACTACATACATCATATACATGTACACATCACATACTGCACTACACACATCATACACATGTATACATCACATACTGCACTACATACATCATACATATCTATACATCACATACTGCACTACATACATCACACACATGTACACATCACATACTGCACTACATACTTCATACAAATGTATGCATCACACACTGCACTACATACATCATATACATGTATACATCACACACTGCACTACATACATCATACACATGTATACATCACATACTGCACTACATACATCATACACATGTATACATCACATACTGCACTACATACATCATACACAGGTATACATCACATACTGCACTACATACATCATACACATGTACACATCACATACTGCACTACACACATCATACACATGTACACATCACATACTGCACTACATACATCATACACATGTACACATCACATACTGCACTACACACATCATACACATGTATACATCACATACTGCACTACATACATCATACACATGTACACATCACACACTGCACTACATACATCATACACATGTACACATCACACACTGCACTACATACATCATACACGTGTACACATCACATACTGCACTACATACATCATACACATGTATACATCACATGCACCCTCACAGTAATAATGGCAGATATGTTCCCTCTTCACAGTAGTAATGATCACAGGTGCCCCTCACACTGTTTGCATTTCTTTCTGGCAAAGCTACCTGGTTCTGGCCTGCGAAATTCATACCTAGTCTAGTGCGGCCCTCACACGAAAAATGGCTGGGCACCACTGGTCTAAAGCATTCTGAAAAATCTACAGATTACCTGGATTTCCTACTTTTCCTGTAACATATATACGCTATGCAGTAAGCTCCTGAGCTCCCCCTGGTGGTGTCTGCAGGTAGTCAGGATTTTATCATATTGGGGTACAGAGGTCTGGATCAGAAAAACAGAGCTCTGGACATGAAGATATGTTATGGAATTAGTCTGCACAGTATTGTCTATTTGTCTATTTAAAGAAATGAATTAATGTTCAAGTGTAAACATGAACTCATTTTCCATTCTCGAATATACACCAAGCAGATAACGTAACATTTTTGCAGGGCATGACTTTTGCTCGGATGGTTATCAATGTGGAGAAAACTCAGAATGCAGAAACTGGATCACAAAAGCCACATGTGAATGTCGGAACGGGTTTGTCCCCTTTCAAGGAGACCCGACCTATTGTGAAGGTAGGAACCCAAAAGTATCTGGTATGATAAATGTCTATATTTACTTGTGACAGACGCTCATCCTGCAGTCAGGTCTCGTCAGGACCTGAGAGGCAGTAAATAGTTCTGCTGAGTGATTACGTATCTATAAATCTGAAGAAAATGATAGTGCAGGGAGAATCCAAAAAGAAATTGGATGTTAACCCAGGGAGAAATGTTGATGCTCTAGTTGCACTTGTCGAAGTGGAATTGAAAATCTCTTCTTGGGAGGTCTGTTTATCTTCAGTAGTCTAATATTTCGGTTTATGCGCTACCTGTGTAATTACCGGGCAAGTCACAGCAGACACACGGATGATATTGTAACCGAGTCCTGGAGGCAAAAACTGTAATTGTACTTTTCTTCTAACTTGTAGCACTGGACGTGTCTTGCAAATGAATGTGTTGTTTGCAACTTGTGATGTTACCTTTTCTAATGCAGTGTTAATAAAATGAAAAAAAAAAGCAAGAAACTTCTCACCTTGTCCTGATGATCAGATCCAGCACTCCCCTGCAGGCAGAGATCATGCTGTGGCCCTGCGTGGGAGGAGCACAGGCAGATTCCCAGCCTTTAGGCTCCCTCTACCCAGACCGGCAGCGCGGTCTGTGTCTGCAGGAGGAAAGGAGCACAGGGAGCTGAGCGACAGTGAGTGAGAGGACTGCTGGCGCCCCGACACAATGAGCGCTTTCATCTGTAGTGATGGAAGCGCTCAGTGTATCTGTCACCCGGGGCAGACCGGCACGTCACTGCCCATCACCCTTCACTCCTTCCATCCCGCCCTTCATTCTTTCCATCCCGCCCTTCATTCTTTCCATCCCGCCCTTCATTCTTTCCATCCCACCCTTCATTCCTTCCATCCCACCCTTCATTCCTTCCATCCCACCCTTCATTCCTTCCATCCCACCCTTCATTCCTTCCATCCCACCCTTCATTCCTTCCATCCCACCCTTCATTCCTTCCATCCCAGCCTTCATTCCTTCCATCCAATCCTCCATTTCTTCCTTGTTACCCTCCATTCCTTCCATCCTACCCTTCATTTCTTCCTTCCCATCCTCCGTTTCTTCCTTCCCACCCTCTGTTTCTTCCTTCCCACCCTCTGTTTCTTCCTTCCCACCCTCAGTTTCTTCCTTCCCACCCTCAGTTTCTTCCTTCCCATCCTCCGTTTCTTCCTTCCCATCCTCCGTTTCTTCCTTCCCACCCTCTGTTTCTTCCTTCCCACCCTCTGTTTCTTCCTTCCCACCCTCTATTTCTTCCTTCCCACCCTCTGTTTCTTCCTTCCCACCCTCCGTTCCTTTCTTCCTTCCCACCCTCCGTTCCTTTCTTCCTTCCCACCCTCCGTTCCTTTCTTCCTTCCCACTCTACCTTCCTTCCTTTCTTCCTTCCCACTTTCCCTTCCTTCCTTTCTTCCTTCCCACTCTCCATTCCTTTTATGCCATCCTGCATTCCTTCCTTGCCACCCTCCATTCCTGTCATTCCTGTGCTTCCTTACCTTTTTCCCCTTGCATTGATCCTTCCTTCCCACAATACTCTGTATGCTCACTTTCTTCTACGTGTCTTGTTGGTTTTCTTGCCTCTTGCTGTATTGTGTTGTGATGCACGGTATGTGCTGTTACTTCTCATTCTATAGACTTTGGTTCAGGCATTCGGTTCTCTTGCTGGAAGGTTTACACCTTCTCTATACATCAAGTGATTTATTCCTTTTTGCACCACATTTCTTGGTGTAGACACTTCCATTCCACAATGGGGTCTCCATGCTCAGCTCAGTCTGTTTCATCAAGGCTTTGTGTTGTGGATTGTATTTTTCCATTTTAACCAGAAAAAAGGTCTAATTTTTTTTCAAGAGCTTTCAATGGTCTCCTATTGGGAAAATGAAACTTGAATAGTTGTTTTTTCTTCCTGAGCCGATTGACTACAACACACAATAGATTCACAAGGAGAGATTATTTATGATTGCTATGCAAGAATGGGAATTCTCTCTAATTAATGAGAATTAATGGCAGTTTTGTGGCTGGAACGTTCTTCACAATACAGGCCAGCTGGAAAGCCTGCACCAAGCTGTCAGGGAAGAAATGCGTCAGAAATGATCTGCTCGTACATATCTACTGTATGAGACCAAATATAGACGAGGCTGCATTGGTTTCATCGTCCCATCTAATCTTGCCTTGACGTATCTGAATTCTAAAAGGAGTGTGCCCCCAGAGAACATTTCATGAAGAATTTATTTAGTTCAATGGGCCATTGCTTGAAAACTGAACAGACGGGAGCCTTCAAAAATGATACATTTGCAACCATTTTGAAGGCTCTAAATCATCCAAAACGCCAAAATTCAGCAACTTTGCAAATAGTTTTCACTATCACATATACAGCTCCAGTGCAATCCGATGTGTTCCCATGGTTACAGACTACAAAGAAGCCCAGTGTAGTCTGATCCTGCAGCGATCTGTCCCTTCTATACTGTCTTTTATTGTCTACAGCAAGGATCAGCAAAGTTCGACACTCCAGCTGTGGTGAAGCTACGACTCCCAGCATGCACACTTGCTTGGCTGTTCTCAGAACTCCCATAAAAGTTAATGGAGCATGCTGAGAGTTGTAGTTTTACAATAGCAGAAGTGCCGGAGGTTGCTGACCCGTAGTCTACAGGTTAGCAAGAAGGGGTCAAGGGGGTGGAGGAACACATGACTGCAAGACCCGCGTACACAGTTATTCCATCTTGTAATTTTTGGATTATTGCAAAATATATGTGCCCACATCACCACCCGTACCTAACCTTGTGGAATTATGGACAAATAGTGCTCAGTGGAGCCCATGTATGGAGTCACTGCTCAGTGCCTGGTTTATTAGCCCCCAGACTCACGGTATCTGCCCCCAGCCTTCATTTATTCTACTGCATTAATTGTATCAATCCACTTCTATCATCTACAACATTACACGTTAATTGCCCCCCAGGAAAAAAAATGCTAAAAGAAATGCACAAAAACACTTTATCTGAATACTTTTAGCCTAGCTGCTTAGTTAATAAAAGTTATCTGTATAGTGCCACCTGTTTGTTCTTTTTCTTATTCCTCTGTCCACCTTGCTGAGGGGGATGCACATGCTCAGTTCCTCAGTTCCTTTCTTCCTTCAACTGCCTCTTGAGCGGTGTTGGGGAGAGCTGCAACAGAAAGGACACTCCCCTAGCTGTGATACGGAGAAAGCTGCAGCAGAAAGAGCATGTGCCATGAGCAGCAACTGAAAGGATACACCTTCTGAGAAAGGACACACCCCTGAGCTGCCCGCCTGAGATAAATCTTTTTTTTTTTCTGGAGGTTTTAATTTTAGTGCTCCGTCCTGGCAATCGCTTGCTTGCTAGCGGAGGAGACCGCTGCTATTACATGCAGTGATCTCCTCCACAGCATGGAGAGGAGCAGTCACTATACCATCGCTCATTCCCATACTGCCTAGCGGTCTGCCAGCGGGAGGTCGCTATTAGACCGCACGATCTGCCGCCGGCAAGCGCTGTTTTTCAAGCCTGCTTTTAAGCATTAATCTTGCAATCGGCAGTATTACAATGCAAGATGAACACTAACGAGCGTTACTATGAACGCTCTTTAGCGATAATCGGCCAAAATATCATCCAGTTTAATACAACCTCAGGGCTCATGCACACGAATGTATTTTCTTTACGCGTCCTTTCCATTTTTTTGTGGACTGTATGTGGAACCATTCATTTCAATGGGTCTGCAAAAAAAACGGAAGTGAGTCCGTGTGCATTTTGTTTCCGTTCAGCAAAAAAATATTACGCATTACGGACAAGGATAGGACTGTTCTATTATGGGCCGGCTGTTACGCTCTGCAAAATACGGAATGCACACGGACATCATCCATCCGTTTTTCGCGGACCGCAAAACACATACGGTCGTGTGCATGAGCCCCTAAGTGTGACTTAAATTACCACCATGTGATCGCCCCTGTCAAAACTCCCCTATTAGGTCCCTTTCACACGGGCGAGTTTTCCGCGCGGGTGCAATGCGTGATGTGAACGCATTGCACCCGCACTGAATCCTGACCCATTCATTTCAATGGGTCTGTGTACATGAGCGTTTTTTTTCACGCATCACTTGTGCGTTGCATTAAAATCGCAGCATTTTCTATATTCTGCGTTTTTCACGCAGCCCTAGCTCCATAGAAGTGAATGGGGCTGCGTGAAAAACGCATTGCATCCGCAAGCAAGTGCGGGTGCGATGCGTTTTTCACTGATGGTTGCTAGGAGATGTTGTTTGTAAACCTTCAGTTTTTTATCACGCGCGTGAAAAACGCATCAAAACGCATTGCACCCGCGCGGAAAAAATGGAACAACTGAACGCAATCACAGGCAAAACTGAATGGCTTTGCCTGTGAAATCGCACAGTTTTCACTGAACGCATCCGCAACGCATCCGGACCTAATCCGGACACGCTCGTGTGAAAGGGGCCTTAGGCTCACCCTAAGCTTTGAGGAGTACTGGTCTAGACCATGAGAACGGGGGGAGGGGCTTAAGCCACTCCCCTTTGTATAAACCCCAGCTACAACATGGAGACGATCAGTGTGTGAAGACCGCAGCTTCTCTTCCAGGTTTACTTCAAGAGCTTTCAGGCTGACAAATAGGCAAATGTTTGCTTTCACGTCTTTCCCTCCTCCATTACTTGATTTACAGTCTCTTTAAACTTGTTACTGTCCCTTTAATTATGTTAAAGAACCAAGGACGGTTCATTTGGCTTTTTACATGGTCGGATCGTGCGACTTTTATGGCTGGGTGGTTGGGATTTAATTCTTCCATAGTATGACTGCGTCACGGGATGAGCGTTGAATTGTGTCAGGGGCCGGTGTCATTCCGTATGACGGAGGTTAATTGGCTCATTATGGCTGCCGTGTAATTCATAGAGCTCACTGGACTCCGGGCATTCGGATTAATAATTCCTTTCTTCATTTCTCTTTTGTAAATGATAGCGATGGATGCATTATAGCCCCACAACGAATAATGACTCTGCCTCCGTGATTTCACTGCCATGGATGTAGCAGAGCCGTGCTCTTCCAGCATAACGCGACTAAGTTTGTCATTGGAAAATAAACCCTGCTGATATAATGCATTCTACAGAGATGGGAAACGTTCATACGACCAGTTCTGTGAAAGCGTCATTAAAGTAACAGTATATCTGCATAATACAAGCCAAAGTCATGCCGTGAGCACAATCAATACTGTCATACAGTGACAAATATTACCGTACCACATAATCGCTCCATACAGTGCTGAAATACTGCTGCAACAGTGTGCAAACATTACCTCTGTACGCTGTTCAAATAATTATACAATAGTTTGGTCATATAATACTACCATAGAGTAGCCAAAATAGTGCTCAAGTACCTCTAACGTACGGTGCAAAAATAGTACTACCATAAAGTTCTCAACTAATAGTACTATGCAAATTATACTGCAAAGTGCTTAAATAATACTACCATAGAGTGGCCAAAATTACTGTCCTACAGTGCTCAAGTACCTCTAAAGTACGGTGCAAAAGTAGTACTACTACGCTGCAAAGTGATTAAATAATACTACCAAATAATGCTCCAATATTACTACCACAGAGTGCTCAAACACTACCTCCATATATCTTTCAAATAATTCTGCAGTACTTTTCTCAAATAATGCTACCAAAACGCTCTTAAATAATACTACCATACAGGGCTTAAATAATACCGCCATACAGGGCTGACATTACTTTCATAGCACCAACAATCTACTGCTATCCAGTGCTTAAATAATACAGAAAAACAGTGCAACAATAATACTACCATATAGCGCTGCAATGATACTGCCATTCAGTGCACAAATAATACTGCTATGCTATTCGTGCTTTCATATAGCGCTCTGTCGATATTACCATATAGTTCTCAAACAATACCACCATACATTGTTGAAATAACTTCACGATACTTTGTTCAAATACTACTACCATACAGGCTCGAAATAATTCTACTGTACACTGACACGGTGATCAAAGAATACTACCATACAGTGCTTAAATAACACTACTATACAGTTCTGAATTAATACTACCATGCAGTGCTCAGATAAAATACCCATACAGTCCCCAAATAATACTAATATACAGAGCTTCAATAATACTGCCATACAGTGTTTTAGTAACACTACTATACAGTACTCAAGTAATACTACCACACAGTGCTTAAATAGTACTAACATATAGCGGTTAAATACCAGGACCTTACAGGGATCAGTGTCTTTAAATGACACCATGGCGGAAAAAATAAAAAACTTTCAGTGAACCCATTAAGCAGAGCGCCTGCTGCTGAGCGCCGCCAGTAATTAATGTGATAGCGAATGGTTTTGTTTTTTTTCTTTGTAGTGCACAGCGGGGGACGGAGTGAAACCAACTCTGCAGCGGCCATATGATGCATGGGAGATATGAAATGCTCCATATTACACGCAGCAGCCTTGTAGTACAGATGTAGCAGAGCCGAGTATGACTTTGAAATGTTTCTAACTTACTGTGTAGTACCTGTGGTGTGGGCGAGTCAATAGATAATGTATTCTGGTATCGCAACTCAGTCAGCACTGCTACATCACATGCACACAACCATGACGGCTAATACTATAATAAACAGCATTAAGGAACTCCTCTACTATTTTACTTATACACATTTGCTATGCTAGTATGTTTTAGCAGAGCTGATCGTGTTGGTGTAGTGGCACTGAATGTGTCATATGGCACAACTCAACTGTGGTTCTACGTAGTAACTGAAAGTGAAGATAATTTCTCCCCTTTGCAGATAACAAACTCCTATCTACCAGTTACCAGCTCTGTCCACTACACAATAGATGTAGCGGTGCGGTTCCAGGGCCGGAGCTACCAGATAACTGTGTGTCAGGGTGCGAGGTGTCAGACCCCCGCTGATCTGAGACTGGTGAGGACAAGCCCGGAATATGAAAATTCTGAACAACCCCTTTAAGGGACTCCAGCCCGTTCTTTACACTTCTGCTCCTGTGTCTAAAAAAAAAAAAAAATTTTTTTTAAATCTCAAACTTTCATTTGTATTTTTTAAATGTGATTGGATTTTATGATTGAAAAATGCCATCTCAGAAACGTCCGCATCTTAGCGGTAAAAATGGTGAAACAATCGATGTACAAACATTAAGATCCTTAGTGGAATCTAGAAGTGAAGATGAATGAGGACGATGCTGCCCACTACTTTAATATTTCATGACTGTAATCCGGGCCTGCTTGTTAAATGGTGAGGCGATGGCTATCATCCACGCGTTTCTCATCTCTGGCTCGGCACACTTCATGACTGAAGTCAGAGGAAAATTTGCGCTGTGGAGCGGCCCATTCATCGCTCCCAGCTAAGGCGAGTTTGATTTTAAAAAATCTGGGTGAAATATTGAGGTGTTGAGGCTCATCAGAGGGATCCGGAAATGGGGCGAAAACAATAAGAAAATAAAAAAAAAGTCTGCTTACAGTGAGTTAAAGTGATACAAAAGATGCATCCTACAAAAGTCACTATTATAGGAGGAGAAAAAACATGGCTACTTTCTTCTTAAAAACCAGGACACATCAATTCTCAAATTATCCCCATTCACTTCAAAGGAGCTGGCCTGCAATACCACGCACAACCCATGGACAAGAGGGGCGCTGTACAAAGCAGCCATGTTTTTTAATCTTGGCCAACCCCTCCCCTTGGTTGGTTGGGAATTACTGCTATTATAGACTATTCTCCATCTCGCACACACATTTAGAGGGGCCGTCTAGTTTAGAGGGCGTCCTGTTTTCAGAATCCTCATCTATTGGTCACTCTCGCTGGAGGACCTCTCCTGTCCTGCAGTACACACAATCTATGGACATTGTGTAATTCTTATTCCCCCCTGTAGGGTCACTGCAGGGAAATTCAACACCACTGGATTGCACCATAGATCACAGCTAAGCGCAGAGGCTCCCACGTCAAGAAGCCATTCTAACAAGTCGGGATTGTGCAGATTGGACCACCCCTTTTAAGAGCGTTTGCTAAAGGTGTCTGAGCGTGCATGCATAGAGAGACTGGACCAAACTACTACATGATGTCTCAGCTGCTTACCCCCCTTGAGAATTAAAGATCGGAGATGTTGAAATCCAACATGCCCGATCCGTCTTTCCACTGGAAGTCGTTGGGTACGGCCCACAGTCTCATCTATGAAGCCTCCTTAAAAGGGGGACATTCATGGATAGATGGTGGTGCAAAAAATGAAGAAGAATATCTCTAAAGGTACAAAACTGGATAAACAGCATAAAAAATATAAATCAAGGGTTAAATAACAAAGTTTAGCTCTGCAACATCTACATGGAAACCTAATGCAAAGTAAATTGGAGGCGTTGCCCATTGCGACAAGCAGATCATTTTCTAGCACTAGTTAGAAAATGAGAACAAAGACCTAACTGGTTGCTATCGTAACATCTCCAATTTCCTCCATAAGTCTCTCGATGGGAATAAATTGTCTTAAAACTGAATACCTATTGTTTGGTTGGAGGCGTGTGCTGGTGGCCAATTACACCATATATTCCTGTATGGTGTGATGGGACGGTCTATCCTCCTCAGCCGTCAGCATGAAGACTCATGGACAAGGGTGTTGTCTTTGATGGGAAAAAGTGCAAATTTAAAACAATGTTCTTCCTCCCGATATGTGGGGATATGCCATAGATCTCGTATAGATGTGAGTACCACCTCTGGGAGGTGAGGTGGAGAATGGATGGAGAGGTGTCACCCAAGTGCGAGGCTCTATCAATTGGTTTTCTGTAGGAGAAAACATGCGGACAACTCATTGATCACCGTAGGAAGTGCGTAATGCTTCATTTCTCCTGTGGTGGCGCTGCAGAGTAAATGAACCCCTGCTGCCCGTCTTCCTCACAAATTACAGCCGATCGCTGGTAATCAGTTATAGGGCACCATGTGTTCAGTTTATTTTTGAGAGACCTCACTAACCAGTAAGAGTTGGAAAAACTTTAAAGGTGCGGGCCGGCTAGGAAAAAAAAAAAAGAACACTTTGTCAGAATAGCTTAAAAGTGGAAAAAAGTAGCTTCCCAATCTCTTTTGCCTCCCATTCCAGTGCTGCCGGCCCCACCCAGTGATTGACTGGATTGAGAGGAATCGGGAAGTAGAGACTGGCAAGGAAACTGAGTTTTTTTTAATTTGATTTAAGCCATTCTACCCATTAAAAAAAAAAAAAAAAAAAAAGAACCCCAGCCCCCCTGGACAACCCATTTAATGCCGCAATTTATGGTATAGAGATGATTGAGATGTCGTCCGCTGTTCGTTTCTTAGATATTTTTCCTACTCATTTAGAGTCCATTGACTATTTGCTTTTAGTACTCCTGCTATTGTAAGCTTTTTATGGCTGTAGATACCCACTTGAGATAAAGACCTGAGATGAAGCTAAAGTAGCTATTCATCCATCTGAAATCAATATTAAGTGGAGCAGTCTTTTAAGGCTCTATATGTCTCTCCCAGCCACAGCTGTGTTATATAGAACTCACTCCTCCACTTCATACAGAAAAAGAACCGAGAGTTTCCCTTCTAACTGAGGAAACCTAGAATTATGGACGGCAATAGGAAGAAATTACCATACCATTTATACATGAGTCCTAAAACAGCTTGTCCTCCAGCCTGGAGTATAAGAGGATGGGGTCAAGATCTTATCACTTGTGTCAGATGAAGTGGAGCTGGGAGAGGGTAGTATGGGTTGTAATAATAGAAATAACCAGTCCGTTATAGTTCTATTATAGCAGAGGGGATTATTCTGTTCTGTATAGCATCTTTTACTATACATATCCTTATAGAGACAACCTGCCTCCTGTCATAGTCACCACCTTCTTTTCACCCACTACTTGTACAATGATCTGATAACTAGTGATGAAGAAGGTTCCTTAGGTGGAGAAACCAGGGTCTGTTTATCTGCAACTGCTCATTAGATCTTGAAATCATGCTGGGATTTCCTGCTGGGAGAGGGGGCAGAGAGCGCTGCTTAAAATAGCAGTCTGGACAGAAAACTGCTTTAGTGACATCCACTGGGAAATATTGTTAAAAGAAGAACAAGAAAGAAACATTCTAAAGATCCTCTGTGAGTATGGTCAACCCTATTAAACCAGGCATACTAAACTTGGTAGGGTTGATCATGCTGTGCAAAATGATGCATTTCTTTTGTTTGCATCTTGAACGGCTGCTGAGAAATGTGTACCTTTAATTTTTATGCAAACTAGGCAGTTGGAGCACCGGAGGGTGGGTGTGGCTCTTGGAGCACCCCTACTGCTACGCCCTTCGGTGGACTGTATACTCCCCCGGCCCTTTGGTTCACGGGGCTCGATGAGGAGATAGCCCTTTCTTCTCATGCAGCTGTACCACCAATATTATTCCTTGTAAATATAACTGTAATCATTGGCGGCAGTGTGTCCACTAGGAATGCATTCTTTTGCTATTGCTCTATGCATCATGTTTGATTGGCAGTACTCATTGGTGGCAGTGGAGCTTCTGCAGAAGGGAGCGTGCACCGTGCAGGACCAGAAAATACTTACCTTGTGATCCTACCAGCAGCTGCGCTCTGCTCAGTGTGCGAGGCTGCTAGCGCCTCCACTTCCGGGTGGACTGACACACTGGCGGGTAATAAAAAAAAAACAATCCACTTATTCATTCATCTTATGGAGGTGGGCTACCCTGTATTTATGTAACCCCTGCAGAGAAAGCAGATGGTGACTACAAATCCCATGAGCACTTGCCCCTCCCTTCAGCCAATAGCAGGGGAACCAGGAGGAAAGGCTAAAGAAGGAAGTGGAGCAGCAGCCATTTTAGAGGCAGCAGTATGGGAAGGGGATAGAGAGACTGAGAGATTTCCACAAACCGATGTGAGCATTCCTTCAGTACAATCCAGCCCAGACAGCACCTTGTGTGCCAGGAGAGAGTCCAGCTGCTGCCTTACATCCACCGTCTAGCCTGCATCCCAGGAGGATCCTGCTACCAACTCCACAGTCATCCAGGCCTCTGGATGCTGCTGGTTCCCCGACCAGACAATTGGAAGTGCACCAACATTAGTGCGCCAACGTTTTCTGCAACCGGGCCCCAATGTTTGGACTGGATTCATTGTTAAACCGGAGTTAATAGCAAGCTGAATGCTAGGAGTCGATAGCTGGGGAGTTACACTGTATTGTTCTGTCAAAGGAGAGTGTGCGCCCACCATCACTGCTTACTGTTACAGATGGCAGCCCGCTTCACCTGGGGTTTTCCTTAGATAGAATTGCAATCTATGCTTTCTTCCTTTTATTGCATTATCTTTATGTTCTTCACCGTTGTTCTTTTCCCAAATAAACCTGTTGATCAGTTAACTCCTTCTTGGGGTGAGTGTGTACTGAGCAGGGCAGGGGTTTCCCAAGTCGGCCCCTGGCAGAAGAGGAAGACTCTGATGCTGTCTTATAGAGCTCCAAGCAAGATTTGAGCGGAGGCAGTGCGCCATAGTGAGGTGAGAACCACTATATAAGGGGCGTGGCAGTAGCGGTGCTCCAAGAGCTTTGCCCGCCTTCCAGTGCTCCAACTGCCTAATTTGCATAACACTAGAGGTACACTTTTCTCAGCAACCATTCAAGATACAAACAAAAGAAATGTATCATATTTCTCAGCATGAACAACCCTACCCGGCAGTATGCTAGTTTAATTATTAGTTATTTCATTTGTTGGATGGAAGGCTCTTTTTAATTTTACAACTCGTTGCACTTTTTAAAGACTTTGCGTACAACAGAAAGATGTGCAAGCTACCCTTAAGCCGCCATTTGGACAAGGAACTGTTAGTCATACAACCTTTTAGTCAAGTGTCATTGATGTCAGTGACCTTCTTGAAGACCTCTTCTTTCTGTTAAGGGTTCTGTGGGTCAGCTCATCACTGCTGTTGGCTTAAGTCTGTTGTCCTGAGGCATTAGGTGAGATGGTTTGTATAGCAGAGTAATTTGGTTCACTTTGGGGTCAATAGATGTGCGGACCTAAAGGATCATCGTGGACAAAGCCTGGTCAGATTTCCAACCCATGCTGCTCCTGATCGATAGATGCTTTGGGTTCAGGTGCATCTGTTTGAAGCCTGTAGGCTTGGATCAATTTCATCTTGAGTAGTCTTCTTCAGTGCTCCAATTAGGACATGGACGGGCACCTTTTACTAAGCACAGCAAGGAAAATGCAATAAAGAAAGGATGAATTACTGGCAGGGAAGGGCTTCGCTTTTCATTCAGGTGACAGTTTAAAAGGCTTCATTTTAACATCAGGAAAATCCTCTTTCTCACCATAAAATCCATAGATTTTATGACCCTCTCTATTTCCCTCTGTCACACAAAGCGCACAGCTTTTAATTAATATATTTTCCTCTACCGTAGATGAATATCCACTAATGTATCGTCAGACCATGGATCACAGACGCCGGGAGTAAATCCCTCATCGAGACTGATCACAGAGAATTGCTTCACTGACCTTTACTTTTCGAGAACTTCTCTACAGTAATCATTTGTGCAGAGGCCATTCATGGCAGGAATATTAAGAAGTGGTCCATGGGGTTAAGAAAAGATCTTGAGGTTGGGGGGGGGGGAGGGGGAGACACATCAGTTCTGTTTGTATGTTGCCACCAGCAGGAAAAAAATTTAGGAAGTTACCCAACATTTCATAGGTCCTAACAAAATGTGGACCAGCTTGTAGCAGAAGTGTCGGAGTCTTGACCAGTCATTGACTCCTCCATGTTGGGTACAAATAACCCAAAGAGCTGTTGGCATAAGAGCAACATATGAATTCATTAAATATGGAACATGCTCGGGACTTTTACCCAGAGGAAGGATCCCTTTTTCTGCCCCATAACTGAATCTTGAAGGGGTTGCTGGGCTGATTAAAAATAAAAAAAAAATATCTCAGAATAGTATAAAATTATAAGTCATACCTCGCAGGTCCCGCACTGCTCCCATTCCGATTCTTCCTGCAAGTCTTTGCTTCCAGGTTCCTTTCGACACATGGGAAATGACGCTCAGCAAATCGCTGGCTGAGGCCGGTAATCACGGTGACCAGTGAGAGGAAGCAGAGATTAGCGGGAGGCTGGATGCTATCAGAATGAGAGTGGCGGATCGCTCAGGTGGGCATTACGTGTTTTATTATTTTATAGTGTTCTAGGACTTTTTTTTATTTTATTTGTCTGCCAGACAACCCTTTTAATACCCTGACCAAAGCAAAATGTTGGCTGTGCCAAGACCTTCTTTACTGTCATGATATTGATGATCCCCAGCATGTTTTGGGAATGTGGAGGCGGATATCGCTCATTAGATTTGACTGCCTGTAATATCGAAATGCTATTTCATCACCACCAAACGCCATGCAGTAGGGCGAATGGGGACAATTCTCAATGGATCGCTTGGTTGTACCCAGACAGCCCCCCTGATGTTGGCATCGGAGCATTTCACAGGGCAAGGGCTCTTTTATTTACCATAACACACTGCGGGGCGGAGGCTTCTGCCCGGCAGTGTGTTCGGTGACGTCACCGGCTCTGATGGGCGGGCTTTAGCGCTGCTCTAGTCGTTTTACAGGCTAAGCCCGCCCATCAGTGCTGGTGACGTCACCGGGCTCACTGCTGGGCGGAAGCCTCCGCCTGGCAGCCTTAAGGAGAGCCCGGTTCGTCACTGGAACTTCACAAAATGCCTTTGCCCCGCGAGATTCAGCGCCGGGTAAAGGAGCGCATCGGAGCATGAACCGCTCTGATGCTCAAGTCGGGGGCTGCCTGGGGGAAAATGGGGATATGTCCGGGTTCAAACCCCTTTAAGAGGCTTACTACTAAACAAAGGTGTGCCATTGCAGGTTGTCAGAAGTAGGGTTGTCAGCAATAGATCTCCGTTTGTGGTAGGGACCTAAAAAGTCTGTGCACCGTATAATGTCGGTGTGTCGTTACACAGAACTTACTGTGGCCACTTTTATTCCTCTGTTTATATGTATTGTAATGGGAGTCACCGAGACAAGAAGTCAAGTGTTTGCTAGGTGGCCTGGAAAAACGGAAGGATGAAAGATAAATTTACATAGCAAGTACTGATTCCGGTGTGTCAGCAGCTGCTGCTTTAAAGGGAATGTACCACATACTGTGTATTTTTTATGGTATATACCATATACTTTTTTATCTGTTTTTGATTGTAGTTTTGTAATTCCATTTTCTCTACATGATTGGTGGGGGCCACGATGACTGAGTTGCCACAGCGTTTAGAGATCTGGGGGCACATTTATTAAGACTGCCGGTCTTAATAACCCTTATAGCTGGCAGTGGTTCCGCCGAGGTTATGAAGAGCCGCCGACCTCTCCATAACTTTGGCGAATCGAGCACCAGTTCTAAATGTAAGACGGCTTCCGAGATTCCTTGCTGTCTTACATTTAGACCATTTTCTACGCCTAAAACAGACGTAGAATATAATGAATAAGACGGACCTGCTGTCCCACCCCCTCCCCACCCACACCCACAATTTTAGACCTGGCATGAGCGGGGGAAAAGTCGCAGTTAGCGGCACAACCATTGTGACGTCATCAGCACCTTAAATACTGCTGTGTGGCAAAGTATATAAGTTGTGGCCTCACCTATTGTGAATGGTGTGTTATATATAGTTTATAATGTGTTACCTGTCAATGTAATCCCGCCTGTTATGATCAAGAGATGACTGCTGAGAGGTGATCTGTACAGAACAGGGGTTGCCAGTATTGCCAGTGTCCAATGTGAAAACTGCAAGATTTTAGGACGTCTTAAAAAAAATATTGTGACGTAGAAAATGTTTAATATACAAACTAATTTTAAACAATACGTCATTTCTGATGTCACTGCGCCTTTAACCAGTGACATCACAGGCAATTCTGCAGATGTCTTTAGCGCAGATCTTTATATTCCATCAGACAACCCTGTATTTCATCATCTACACATCGACTTTACCAGTCACCACAGAACCGTGCAGCGCGGCTTGTTACTGCTGACCATAGCAAAGCCTCCATTACTACCTGGTTACCGTGGTGATCGCCTTTTATTTAATCCGGTTATGAGGCTTCCATTATGGACATTTCAAATTTTTTTTTTTAATGGCGTCCTGCATGCTCCAGTATAGTTATATATTTCGTTACAGCATACCGTTACTCTCATTCAATTAAAAACCTTTCCATTTGCACATTTCTGGACCTGTAATGATACAAGACGATGGCGACTCTCTATTAAACCAGGCGGATATCGCACACCTTTCAGCTCGCGTTGCGTTTTTTTATATGGCGGCTCAGAAATGCTTATTTTTATCCTGCAGAAGCAAATTAAACTCCTCTTATCTTTACTGGGCACAGTTTACTGTACAGTTCCCATTTCAGAGCTCACAAATCTCCTAGTCTGAATAGCAGTCAGGTTTCCAGTTATCAGTCCTCTCGGCTCCGAGGAATGCTGACTAAGAGAAGGACCTGCAATAGATAGGGAGCTTCCAAGCGCTCCTAGTACGGGATTTTACAAAAGACATCTTTTTTTTAATAAGAAACCACATTAAATCTGCTACATACAGGCGTGTAACCTTTTAAATATATTTCTATATATTTGGATACAATTGTAACAAGCCGTCGGCTGTGAGGCATTTTCACTCTGCAAAGGTTTCCATTCTTTTGAGGGAAACAGGGAGGTTCTTGCTCTAACATCCCAAACTTTGAGCTGATTTTCTGTTACCTAGGTCCGAATCATCATAGAATTAAATTATTCAGTTCTGTCTGCCACCACTAGGGGGAACTCATTGAAGACATCTTTACTATTGAGTGCTCTGGGAGCGATATAAATATTGTGTGCTCTTTAGCTCACCCTAGTGGCTCCTGTCAGCACTCGGATTTCTTCGGCAGAGCTATTCCAGGGATAGACATGTATGGTATAGTCATACTTCTCGTTGCCAACGGCCCCCACAGGGCTAAATGTAAAGTATACAGGGTTAGTGCAATTTATTGGAGCTTCCTGGATGTGTCGGTGGTCATGGGTTGGAGCTTGTGGTTCTGAGTTGAGGCTTGATGGCACCCAGGGATAGGCTTATAGGGGTTGTGTCACTTCAGTAAGTAGCATTTATCATGTAGAGAAAGTTAATACAACCACTTACTAATGTACTGTGATTGTCCATGTTGCCTCCTTTGCTGGCTGGATTCCTTTTTCCATCACATTATACACGGCTCATTTCCATGGTTACGAGCGACCACCATACAATCCATCAGCGGTGGTCGTGCTTGTACAGTATAGGAAAAAGCACAGGCCTGTGTGTGCTCCCATGGTCACCCCACCAGAGAGGCCAGCACTTTTCCCTATAGTGTGCAAGCACGACCACCATTGATGGATGATAGGGTGGTCATAACCAAGGAAACGAGCCGTTTATAATATGATGGAAAAATTAATCCAGCCAGCAAAGGAAGCAATATGGAGAATAACAATACACTAGTAAGTGCCTCGTATTAACTTTCTCTACATAATTGCTGAAGTGAGAGGGCCCCTTTAAATGTTTCAGGATATTTTGGCAACTATGCATGGGATAGAGCATAAATGTGTCTGTGGACGTCAAACAGCTGGAATCCCTCACAAAAGCAGAGTGATATGGCCGCCATTTGCTTCCCTAAGGACCGGACAAATTGGGAGGAGATGTTAGCAACTCCATAGGCGTCTCTTACACGTTTCCCCAGCATAGGAATGAATAATGGCCGCACCCCCCCCCCACCCCCACCCCCGTTTTCTGTCCTTATCCCAGCATCCCAGAGATCAGACATTTATCATGTATCCTTTGATGCGCCCTAAATGTCTATTGCAATGACTCCCCCCTTAATTTTGTGGCTCTGTTAAGGGAAGCAGAGGGTTTGGTGCTCTGTGTCAGCATAATGGAGCGTAATGCTGCTTTAGCTATATTCAGAAACCCTGTACACGTCAGTGGTCCATTAGACACACGCCGCACTTGGCTGCTGACCTAGAATTCGTACTTACAATCTTTTATTTAGTTGTGACACTTTCAGCATTAATATTAAGAAGAGAAATCGTCCCTCTGAATAGGGAATATTTATGGAGGAGCGGGGGTCGCGGGCTGCACGGAACAAATGCAGCCTCCCTCCGCCCCGGATAGATGAGGAAGATATCACACAGAGACATTTTCAGCGTGGGTTGACAGATAGGGCCATGTCGGCAACGGGAAAAAGTCAAGACAATATTCCAGGTTTTTTTACTGAAATGTATACAGCAAAAACAAAAAGAAAAGAAAAATCGAGCTGAAGCTTAAGGGACATATTTTTGCCTTTATGTAATAATCGGGCACCGTGGAAATGGCGTTCGCTATGTTGGCACCAGCTAGATAGACAAATTGAGCATGTTATCGGGTTATAAAGGACCTGACCCCATGGTACTCTTTGTGATTAGACTAGTAAGTGGCCTTGTTTTCAGATGCCCCAATTCAGCGTTGGGCTGGGGTCCATGGACCCGACAGAGGAGGCGATTCTGAGGGCCCGGCCTCCGTGTAGACAGAACATGTCCTCTGTTAATTGCACAGTTATCTTGGTGGCTATCGATATATGCAGAACTGCAGTACTGTCCGTTCATATATTTATATGTTACTAGAATGTCCCTAAGTTCTCATTTATCCAGATTGAATTACCCCAAGTCTGATAACCAGTCTTCTCCTGCCTAAATTTCCTTGGCCCCCTCCCTGTCCTCCTTATACACAGGCGCCCAGTGCTGTACACTAGGGATCTGTCATCGTCTGGGCCTCTTCCCATGATTTTATTTGCCTTGTCAGCAGCTGCCTGACACTGGTTGCTGTAAAGTTTACTGTCCACCATGTTATTTTCAGCATCGGTCTTGCTCCATGTATTACTAATAATTTCATAATTGTGCATTTTATATCCTCAGCCCAAATGCAGAACTTTACATATCATTGATAGTCACCTTCCAGAGATGGTGTCCTATGTTTGCCCCGGAGCCTGGGCCCTCTGGAGGATGCTCTGGTTAGTCAGAGCGACTCTGGCTTAATCATGGAAAAAGAATGGGTTGGACTAATGGACTCCATTCACTGCTAAAGCAGGGATCATCAACCTCCAGCTGTTCTGAAACTACAACTCCCAGAATCCTCCTTTGACTTCTCTGGGAGTTAAAAGAACAGCCAAGTACGTTTGCCTGGTGGGAGTTGTAGTTTAACAGCAGCTGGAGTGCCGAAGGTTGCTGATCCCTGGGCTAGAGGATGACTCAAACAGCCAGTGGTGCAAATGAGACATCTGACCCTATGTGGTCAACTTAAATGAGGGGGTGAGTGTGTTCTTCTAGACGAGTTTTTACCAACCAGTGTGCCTCCAGCTGTTGCAAAACTACAACTCCCAGCATGCCCGCACAGCCAAAGGCTGTCCGGGCATGCTGGAAGTTGTAGTTTTGCAACAGCTGGACTCACACTGGTTGGGAAACACTGCTCTAGACCACGAGCCACCAAACCCTATGCAGTTTTGTAGCTACCTTTCAATGTAATGGTGGTGAACTACCTTAGGTAATAGGAAAACGGTAAAGGGGGTTCAATCCTTTAGCAGGCACAGAGTCGACATATCCAGGCATGGTTTGCTCCAGCAATTTTCGATATGGTGCTCTCGCAGCTCCATGCACATCTGGCTACATCTGTCTGCTCACCTCATTCCCTGACTGCAGACATGTACCTTAATTATAAACTCCAGCAACGTCCTCAGGGAGCGTCTTCGACAACCCATGTAATCACGCTGCGAGCTATCAGAAAAGCCTGGACGGATCGCAGGTATTCAGACGCTTTACCGAAGGCGACCCTCGTACCCGGAGAATCGCTTTAATTGCAGGAAATAAAAGTAATGAAAAGACTTATTCTCATGATCTTTTCTAGCTGAAGTCTCGCCTCGTGCATTGTACTTCTGAATCCCCACAATTCACTGCTGCTGTGAGAGCTTTAAGTGAAGCCATCATTATCTACAATCCATACGTGCCATTATGTTACCTATAGTGCGAAACGGAGCGTTCATGGTTAGTAGACGGCAATAAATGATGGTCTGTACAGGGTTGGTATAATATATTTTTCAGCCTCTGCGCTTGTGGGGCTGGCTCCAATTTCTTAAAAGAAAGCACAGTAATCCGGTTTAATTTTACGATCACACTGCTTAAATACTGCCATACTGTACCTACAAGATACGTAAATGCAATACCACAGTATAGTTCTTGCATATCATTACATAAAGATGCCAAAATAACAGTGCTATAAAACCCAAAGATGGTGGTTTGTAGTGCCCAAATGGAGCCTGATAGGAACTGCATTATACCACCATATAGTGCCTATAAAATAAAGCCATACAGAGACCATATATAGTGACAGCATATAGTGGCTATATGGTAGTACTGCATAATGCCCAACTAATACTGGCCCAAATAAAAACCTGCATGTTGCCATTCCCAAAGAATACCGCTGTGCAGTACCTTCATAACAGTACCTTACAATACCAAACGAATACTGCTATACAGTCTCTAAATTACTGTGCCTTACAGTTCCCAAATAAGTGCCATACAGTTACAACATACTACCGCACAGTGCCCATATTATAGTCCTATGTAGTGCCCTTATAACAACGTCATACAATACCCAAATAGTGCTGCTATACTGTGCCTAAAGAATTGTACCATATAGTTTTCAAATAAAAGTGCCAAACTGCTACTACATAATACCATCATATAGTACCTATACAACAGCGCTGTACAGTTCCTACTGTATATAATATTGTCATACCATTCTTCAATGCAGTGCATGGTAAACGACTTGCAGTTCCTTTTTAATAGTCCCATACTGTGCCTAATAGTGCTGATACTGGAAAAAAAAAACTATGTAGAGTGCCTCTAGGGGTAGAAATTGGAAGGCCAGGAACGCCTCGGGTATAGTTAGGAGGGAGCGGGACATGCGCCCTGGGTGCGGAGTACCAGGTGGACGCTACAAGACACCGCCAGGGTATTTGCTGCCAACTAACTGCCCAAGAAATAGGCGAGGTGCAGTGTTCCCTAAATAAATGAGGTCTTTTGTCCTCTTTGCTGGGGCATAGTCCAGTCCTGGATCAATATTTGGGCAGGTCAGCAAATTCTGTGCTTTTGAAACTTCATGTTGTTTGTGCTATGGGAGAATCCTGAAATCTGCCGTACATGGATAGCACCCCCTTTAAAGCAGACCTCCCAAGTGTCCCTCTTTTGGAGAGCCAGTCCCTCTCTTTGACCCAGGGGTCAAATGGGTGAATGGGAGCATGGGCCGCACATGCACGGTACAATCCCATTCATTTCTATGGGAGAGGCGGGGAAAAGCGCTGGGTGGTGGACGGACCCCAGGAAATTGGAAGGTCACAGCTCTCCCCGCTCCGTTCTCGATATAGGTGTGGGACCTGCACCTATCAGACAATGGGGGCATATGCTAGCAATATGCCCCCATTGTCCAAGATGGAAATACCCCTTTAAGTATGTCCCTCCTTGACAGTCCAAAAAGTTGGGAGGTATGGTTTAAATGGGTTGTGTCACTTCAGCAAATAGCATTAATTATGTAGCTGAACCCGGACATATCCCCTTTTTCACCCAGGCAGGCCCTCGGATATGATCATCAGAGCAATTAATGCTCCGATGCTCTCCCCTGCCCTGCATCGCACAGGGCAAGGGCTGTTTGTCTATATTTTTTACACTGCTAGGAGGAGGCTCCTGCCTAGCAGTGTTCTGGGTAACCTCAACGGCTCTGATGGGTGGGCTTTAGCCCTTTTACAGGCGTCACCGGGCTCACTGCTAGGTGGAAGCCTCCACCTAGCTTACCCATGGAGAGCCCGGTAAGTCACCGGATCTCCAGAAAAAGTATTTTCCCTGCGCGGTTCAGGGCAAAGCAAAGCATGATTGCTCCGATTCCTAATATCGGAGGGTATAACAGAGTTCATCTCTGAACCAAGCCGACTTCGGATTGCAGTTTTAAAATGTTTTTCAATTTTTAGACTCAAATCCCGAAGTTCTTCACTGAAGTCTTGTGAGACTTCGGACTTAATGAATTTCACTCCCGCGAAGCCCCTACATTTGAATGCTGTGCGGAGATGAGTCTCTGTACAGCATTCAAACAATATTTTGAACAAAGCAACTTCGAATCTGTGATCCGAAGTGCGCCTCGCTCAACACTAATTGTGATTGTTCATATTGCTTCCTTAGCGGGCTGGATGCCTGTTTCCATAGTTATGACCAGTATTCCAGCAGCCGTGGCCGTGCTTGCACACTATAGGAAAAAGCACCAGCCTGTGCGCGCTCCCAAGGTCCCGGCCACCAGAGAGGCTGGCGCTTTTTCCTATAGTGTGCAAGCACGGCCACCACTGATGGATTACAGGGTGGTCGTAACCAGTGTATAATGTGATGGAAAAATGAATCCAGCCAGCAAAGGAGGCAATATGGAGAATCACAATACATTAGTAAGTGTCTTGTATTCACTTTCTTTACATAATAAATGTCATATGTTGAAGTGAGAGGACCCCTTTAAATACTTTTTTTACTTCGCTAGATGACGGGGGCGTGACTGATAAAAGGAGTGAACAGGAGGTGATTATGTATCATTCGGCATAAATTTGGCGCATCTTTGGACTTTAGCTGCATGTTCACCTGTGTCCCTTTGTTGTGCCCTTAAGATGAGCTGCCAGCCCGTGTTTAGTGTCGCGTAACATGGCAGGACACGTGTCATCCCGCTATATCACTGCTCTTTATGGCGGCACATCATTTTATAAGCGCGGCTGTGATATTGTCCCGTTCTATTTATTGCCAATAACTCAGGCCCAGTTGAGAGACGCCGGGTGACTCGGAGGATACATTTCTGCCGATGATGTTTCCAGCGATCTCGGCTCTGCCTCTCCTCTCCATCTGTCTGCTGTCCCCTGAGTTAGTGTATCGCACTTCTTCCCTTTTCCCGGAGATTTATTCACCTCTTCAGCTTAGAAGATGAACATGGCGTTCAGAAATGGAATCACAGGCGATCCCTCATCCTCCCGTTACTCTGGACTCCGGCGGTGGGGCTTCTAAATGGGATTTATCATCTTTCTTATGCTTAAGTACATGATTCCTCCTCGCCCATACCTGGCGCTTGTCTGTACTATAATGTGTTCAAGCTGTTGCATAAATAGCAATTCCTAAATAATTATTGGAATTAGGTCTAAACACCGTTTCCCCCAACAATGACTAAATTGAATGGTCAGCGGCTCTATTGGATATTCCGTGTCCTGTTGGATGCAATTTGTCGCACTCCACTGAGACCCCTGATTGGCCCGTTATAGTCAATACCTTTAATTGTAATAACTGCGGGCTGTATAGACCATGGGAAACAGTGTAAGACAGTGGTTTCCACAGTGCGGCGGTGGTAAAACTACAGCATACAGAGTCTAGCTGTCAAAGCATGATGAGAGTTGTAGTTTCACAGCAGCTGGAGACACACAGATTAGAAACCTCTTCTTCATACTCCAAAGGTTATGGGTTCACCTACGGACCAGGGTCAGGTCCGCAGAAATCCCAATTCTACATAATGTGAATCTGTCAGTAGTGTATTGACAGCCACGCCGCTTAAAGAGGTATTCCAGTTGTTAGAAGTTATCCTCTATCCACAGGATAGGGGATAATTATTAAATCAGTGGCAGTCCTACCGCTGGGACCCCCACCAATCATGACAATGGGGGCCCCATACCCCCTGTAGCCCCCCCTGAAATGAAGCGGCTGGTGACACATTCTCATCCGCTCCATTCATTTATATGGGAGTTGGATTTGGACCATGGATCTTGCAGTACATGTTGGACTTGCAATATTTAGCTATGTCGGGTGAACACATCCCGTGCTGCCAAAGGAGCGGACACTTTACTCAGATACTGAACCAGCAGGGGGTGACGGGAAAGTATATCATCTCATATGCATCTTTCGGTGTGACTGGAATATGACAGGATGTGGAGTGCAGCTGTGTGCAGCGATGCAGGGCAGAGGTGGGTTTCCGAACGCTGGCCATTCCCGATCTCCAGACAAGACATCATTGTAAGGCATGGAACATAACGCTGTCATTACCGGGTGACACTTTGCAGCCGCTGCTCACCCAGTCGCACTGACCAATAAGACGATGATTGAAGCCTTGTGTCTCATCATTATTATTGACTCCACAGCCCAATTAGCACAGACTCCATGATATCTCCTGGCTGCTAATTTATGTTCTGCCAGATATGATCAGGATGGTCGCTGTGATCTTCCCTCCCTGTCCTTAGCTGATGCTTCCTCGTCACCCTTTCCTGAGTCAGGAGGCAGAAAGAGATTCTCAGCAAATTCTTGTTTTTCCTTTTGCTCTTCTTCCTCTTCTTTCCTCTCCTCTTCTTCTTACTCTCTCTCTTCTCTGAATCCTTCTTCTCCTCATCCTATTCTTCCTCTCTTTTTTTTTTTTTATATATTTTTCCTCCTCTTCTTCCCTACTGTCTTCTCCTCCTCAGTTTCCACTATGTTACTTCCCTTCTCCTCCCATCTTCCTTTCTCTACCCTCTTATTCCTCTTCCTTCTCATCTGTTTCCTCTACTTTCTCTTTCCGCCTATTCTTCCTTCTCCAGCACTGGACTGGCCTACAACAGTACCAGAGGATCCTCTGGTGGTCCCAGTCTCTGAAGCCATAATTGGCCCCAAATGTCCAGGAGTAAAAATGAAGAAATCTATATATTTCTCTATAATAGATGTACAAACCGATTTGCCAAGTTTTAGTTTGCAGCAAATATCAATCACTTAGGAGATCAATCACATAAAATTAACAGTTCATTTTAAAGGATCTTGACAAAGACCCTTTATAGTTAGGGGCTCGTGCACATGGCCGTATTATGGATCTGTGCGGTAGAGCCCTCAGCATGTTTATAGCTCTAGAACACAGAACCGTAGGGACTCTGTGTGCCGCCATTCAGACGTCATGCTCATGGGTTTGCAGTGCACACAAAGCATTAGTGTTGAGTGTGAATATTCGAATAGCCAATTTTTTTTTTTTTGCGAATATCAGCACTTCGCTAATTCGCGAATATTTCGATTATTCGTGTTTTTTTTTAAGTTAATGTTGCTCTCTGGTTGTCTTCCCACTTCCCAAAAGCTGTCCTTACCTGTCCGGAGGATTCCTGGCTCCCTGCCCGCTCCAGTTGATGCCCGTTGCCGCTTCTGCAGACTTCCCGTGTGCATGGAGCGTCCCCATCCCAATGGGAACGCCTCCATGGTAAAATGTACTGTCTGATGTGAGAATCACAAATTTGACTAAGTTGTATTCGCAATGCGATTAATATAACCTATCAAGTTAGAGCCGAGTTCCTAATGGTTGTATTGCTAGACTATAACGAAGTATCGAATATAGCGCTATATTCTCAATCTTCGTTATTTTCTAGCAAGCCAACCATTAGGAACCCAGCTCCAAGTTGAATTCGCAATGCGAACATATACTCGCATTGCGAATTCAACTTAGAACTGAGTTCCTAATGCTTGACTTGCTAGAATATGATGAAGATTGAGAATATAGCGCTATATTCAATATCTTCGTCGATTCTACTAAGCTAACCCAATAGGAAATTTGCCTGTATACACTGTTCAAAGTTCAAATCGCAATACGCGAATATAAATTCAAGTAACATTCGCAATATATAGAATAATGATGAATATTCGATTATGACGAATATTCAATTGAATATTCGCAAAATATTGCGAAATCGAATATGGCACCTCCCGCTCATCACTACAAAGCATAAACCATAGTGTATATTCACATGCAGCAGTTTTGCTGCAGAAATTTCTGCAACTGACCCATTTATCTGAATGGGGCTTGCAAAAATCCTTATTCTTGCTGCTGTAGGGCTATGGATCAGATGTTCAGTCTCCGACATTTCTGCAACAAATCTGCATTCACCCTTAAAGTTCGCATAGCATTTGCCAAATGTAGAGTTTCCATTTACAGGACAGTGTATGGCGGTTATAGGACAGTTGAGGCTGAACTATGGAGCCACAGTTCAGCATTGTAGTCTGCACTTACTTTTATGTAGCATTTATGGTTATGTGGTATGAAACTCATTTGCTGGCAAAAACGCAGTCAAGTGAATTTTCAAGGTTTTGTGCATCTCTCATTGAAATGTTGTATCGCGTCAGTATTTTTACTTACTACATAGTAATAATTTTATTTCTTTAAATCCATCCACGGCCATAACTCACTCTACCAAACCTGAAAGTTGCGTCAGGTTGACCAGTTTCATCTGGGAGATAATTCTTCTGCGTCTGGATTTCCTGCTGGCTTTCTGAATAAGTCGACCTGAGCGAAATTAATTAGATGATGTAAAACAATCTCTTACATGAGTTAATTAATTCAGCCCCTCTTAATTCAATCAGAAAATCAGTAGGAATACACGAGCAGGCAACGATCTCCCGGGTGAATTGGGTCAGGCTGACATCTCTCCTACGCAGGAATCGCCTGTGCCGTCCATCGTTACTGTGTTGGGTGCTAATTATAACTTAGCACAAATGCATTAGTCTCTATGGACTGAAAATATTTCATACAAGCTCCTAAATCAGTGGCGTCAAATCTTTTCAGACCAAGAACACGACTAGAAGGTGCTGTGGCTCCCTAAAAAACTTTAGAATGCCCCCTCACCCCTTAAGAATTTATCGGACACAAGTAAAAGTCAGGCTGAGGGCACGCTGATTGGTCATGGTAAAAAAAAAAGTACAACTCCCAGCATGGTCTGATAGTTCACATCATAAGACTACGGTGTCCCATATGCCCCAGATGTATAATGGGCTGCCATATGTTGCCAATATATTATGCAGACATGACCCCAAAATTTGAGACTACAAAATTAATTCAGAATCCGGATTATTAATCCATACCCTATACCAGACCTTAAATGAATTCAGACCCCAGACTACACCCATCAAAATAAATTCAAACCTCAGACCAGACACATTAAAATGAATTCAGACCCATCAAAATTAATTCAGACCCCAGACCAGACCCATCAAAATAAATAAATTCAGATCAGATGTGTTTAAATGCAAATTTGAAAATTTGAGAATAAATAGGCCTAGACAGGCTAAGTGATAAAAATATTTACTAAGTGTAATAAACATAAGTGAAAACAAAAAAAAAATCACTAACAGAATAAATAATAATCACCTGGTCTCCTCAATAAAATATGGGGGGGGGGAGAATCCTGTCGCCATGTTGTAGCACATGGCCGACATCACATGGTGATAAGAGAGACATAGTGACCTACAACATCGTACCAGGATGATGTTCTCAGTGGAGTTTCACTTATTTGTCTTTGTGCAGAAAGGTTTATACCTTTAATCCCCTCCTCCTAAGGATGTCCAGTGTGCAGAACGTGTGTCTCTGAGACAATGACTCAGGAATGCAGCCTTGTCAGCACAATGGGGGTCTTTGTATATGCTATCTAACTATCCCTAACTCACTACATTATAAGAAATATCATTACCATGAATATAGAATAATATTTAAAGGGAACAGAACCCAACAGTAGTTACCCTTACAACACAGGACCCATCAACGTTAATTCGGACCCTGTCCCAGTCCCAACAAAAGGGATGAGGGCCCCAGACCAGACACCTCCACTGGCCCATTGCTCTTGGGTTCTTTCCACTTGTACAGACAAGGTCCTGATGTAGGACGTCATTACTAGGATACTTTGTGCTTTGGTACTTAGAGGGGAAGAGGACTCTGAAGCAAGGAACGTAAAGTGATACTGGGTTCTTCTTAAGGCTGGGAACACACCTAAGCATTTCTGAATCGCGTGTATGACGCACGTTTTACGCGCGTTTTTGGATGCGCGTTTTCGTAACTAAGAAACGCGCATCATACGCGCGATTCAGTGATTCTCCCCTATTTCAGCATGGTCCATAGGCGCGTTAAAACGCCCAAAAGAAGCTCATGCTGAAGCGACAGCGTTTGGCGTTTTTCAGCGCGTTCAAACGCGCTGTAAAACGCCCAAATGTGAACCATGCCCATAGGGAAGCATGGCTTTCCACATGTTGTGCGTTTTACAGCGCGTTTGAACGCGCTGGAAAACGCTTAGGTGTGTACCTAGGGTAAAAGGAACGGGTAGCTATTATACCCCTCAGACATGGGGTTTGGTGTAATTGCACCCCCTATCACTATTCCGTGAGCAGTATGGTGGCTATACTAGTTGTCATCTAGCTTTCCTAGAAACAGCCAGATTGGTGCGGAAATATAGAAGTGAATCAATGCAGATATTACTGAATAGAAGACGATGACTCAATGGCTTCTATTCACTGCTACATTGTTTCTAAGGGGGTAAGTGCCCTTTAAATCTTTACAATGCCAGCATCAGCCTTTAGTGCAGTCAGCCCCAGGTTTGAGGCGAGATCACAGAATACAATCTGAAGCGATCCCGTGTAATTAAATCCTTAATGACCCGTTACTAAAAATAGCAGCAGAACGTTGTGTTTACAAGCGAGGAGAACAACTGAAACCCGGCCTGTGTTCACATAATTACTTTATGTGTAAAAGTTTAAGGAGCAGATCCACTAAAGTTACCATTCACATTCCGATCATGTAGTATGACTGCAGTTAAGAGAGCGCAGCTTGGGCCCCCTCCCCCAACAGCGTCATAGCCATGGGGTTGCAGTTTTGCAATTACAACTGTCTCCAGTTTAATATCAAGTCATAAAAGTAAAATTTATGGTGACAATAGCTAAGTCTAGAACAATGTGGCGGTACTATTCTCACTGTTCAATAAAGTGATATCATCTGAGTCATCACTGCACGGCGCTCTTATTTGGTCATTGTTTGGCTCTGGTATTTCGGTAACACGTATGTGACACAATTTAGCACTGATATCTAACCACTGTATGGTGGTATTCCTTGAGTGCGAAATCATAGTAATAATGGTTGTGTTAGGCTACGTTCACACTAGCGTTTTGGCTTTCCGTTTCTGAGATACGTTCCGGGCTCTCAGCAGCGGTCTAAAACGGATCAGTTTTGCCCTAATGCATTCTGAATGGAAAAGGATCCGCTGCAAATGCATCAGTTTGCCTCCGATCATTCACCATTCCGCCCCGGAGGCCGCCTGCAGCGTTTTTCTGTCGGCGGTGTGGTGCGGAGCCAAACGGACCCGTCCTGGCACACGATGTAAGTCAATGGGGACTGATCCATTTTCTCTGACACAATAGAGAACGGATCCGTCCCCCATTGACTTTCAATGGTGTTCAAGACGGATCCGTCATGGCTACAGAAGACATAATACAACCGGATCCGTTCATGACGGATGCATGCGGTTGTATTATTGTAACGGAAGCGTTTTTGCAAATCCATGACGGATCCGCAAAAACGCTAATGTGAAAGTAGCCTTATTCTGCAGCAGATACTTGTATTATGTCACCGCATTGTGGTATTAGTTGGGCATTGGGAAGCACCTTTATTTTAATAGGTTTTATTCTGACATCCTAGGGCAGTATTATTTGATCACTACTATATGTTGGTATTATTTTAGTATCCTCTGTTCCAACCTCTAAGGTTTGCTGTGATTGTGTTGTTGGTTAGCATTAGCTCACTAGCGTCCTTAGAAACGCGCCTCCTTGCCGATAGGAGCAGGGTTGGCAACCAGAATTTTCTACTTTTCTTCTGGACAACTTAACCCAAAATCACTGACAGCCAATATTTCTTATGGACAATTTGGGAAACCATAATGAAGGATAAATATTCTATACATTTTACACCTGTCTATAGCTCAATATACTGATAACGCCTCATTACCACCATTTACTGTGAGCTGTGAAAGGATAATTACCAACAAAATATTCTAGCCAAATACCACCAGCCTCAAAAATATCACAGACATCTATTTTTTTTTTTTTTTTTTTTTTACGGACACAGGAAAAAAGTCGCCTATTTTTATGGACTGTCCAGGAATTTCTGGACGGTTGGCAACCCTGAATAGGAGTCTTCCTAGAAACATAAAACCATGCGTCACAACATATACCCCGCCCCGTTAATCGGCACATACGCGTGAGCCTATACACCCGCCGGGGACTCTTATACGTGTGCACGTTTCCTCATACCCTACTGGATTCTACATTGAGTACGTATGCAACGTGCTGGATAATAGGAATGGAGCATCCTCCGACGTCATGCTGTGGACATCGGTTCAAGCGCTATTTGACATGGATTATTTTCTGCTTTTGTGATGACACATGGACACAGCTCATTGGCGATACGTGGAATACAATTTTAGGTACATGTTTTTATCTCTGAACTCCTGCTATTGGATTTAATGCATTATTCTTAATTCCACATATTTTGAAAAACTTGAATAGCATGTCTGAATTTTCTTAAAGTATGTATTGTTGTTTTCGCCGCTCTCACCTTTGACACCTGGGTTGACATATGGGCAGGTGATTGACCGGCCCTCCATGATGATGTCACCATGTTGTCAGGTGATTGACCGGCCCTCCATGAAGATGTCACCATGTTGTCAGGTGATTGACCGGCCCTCTATGATGATGTCACCATGTTGTCAGGTGATTGACCGGCCCTCCATGATGATGTCACCATGTTGTCAGGTGATTGACCGGCCCTCTATGATGATGTCACCATGTTGTCAGGTGATTGACCAGCCCTCCATGATGATGTCACCATGTTGTCAGGTGATTGACCGGCCCTCCATGAAGATGTCACCATGTTGTCAGGTGATTGACAGGCCCTCTATGATGATGTCACCATGTTGTCAGGTGATTGACCGGCCCTCCATGATAATGTCACCATGTTGTCAGGTGATTGACCGGCCCTCTATGATAATGTCACCATGTTGTCAGGTGTTTGACCGGCCCTCCATGATAATGTCACCATGTTGTCAGGTGATTGACCAGCCCTCCATGATGATGTCACTATGTTGTCAGGTGATTGACCGGCCCTCTATGATGATGTCACCATGTTGTCAGGTGATTGACCAGCCCTCCATGATGATGTCACCATGTTGTCAGGTGATTGACCGGCCCTCCATGATGATGTCACCATGTTGTCAGGTGATTGACCGGCCCTCCATGATGATGTCACTTACTGGGCGTATGCCTGCTTGACAAAGGCTCTTCAGCCGAAACGTTGCATCTGGAATAAATTCCAACAAAATGACATGCGGTCTCCATACCTCTTTTTATATACACTGACTATAGCAAGGGGAGGCTTGCCACTTTCCCCGGAGACGTGCAGAGGTAGAGGGAGCTTCGAGCCCCATGGCTACATTTTGGGCCCCTCTCTTAGGAAGGAAGATGTTGAGATGCCACTGTCTCCGCATCTATTGTGAATTGTCGCTTGCCCTAGTTTTCGGTAGAGTTTGATCAGAGTTGTTGCAGTTTCCATGGTAATAGAATTATTCCCCTGGAACCACAAAAACAATAATTAGTCACTCCCAATAATTAGAGAATTCTGGCTTTAACATGTGAAGAATTACTGAAGGGAATGTAAATGAGACCTAACACTTAATACACACGTCTACAGGAATCTCACTGCCATTCTGCGGTTTTTAAAGCCCTGTTTGAACATAGATCAGAGGACGATGCGAATTCCCCGGTGCTTTCTGATCTGCTATTGAGAGGAGATAGCCGGGTGTCTTACAGTCGACAGAAGTCTGCGGAGCAGCCGCCTGATATGGGGAAGACTTGACTGCAAGATAATCTTTAATTAAGAACATGAAAATTACTGCCGTCCAACGTCCTTATTGAGAAGCAATCTCTAAAAATAAAAAAAAAGGTTGTATGCCAAGAAATGTAACAAAATGTATCTTGCTAATGCCTTATCTGTGACAATGTTGCCATTCATCATTGTCCTCTTACTCCGAAGCTCTATTGTCTGCAGCCAACACTGAGCCCTGCTCTGGAGCCTGTGGTATCTATAGGGAGTGCGGAGGTAGCAGTCGTACCCGGGCCCTGGAGGATAAAGTCTGTATCACAGCTGCCGATTTTTCAGCAGATGATCGCTAACGAGGGTTCGTAGTCAGGGGCGGAGCTAAAGGCTCATGGGCCCTGGTGCAAGAGTTTAGCTTGGGCCCCCCTTCCCTTTGTGGCCAGGAGCAGGGAAGCACATAGCCTTCGTGCTGCCTGAGGCAAAAATTGAAATGGCACCCTGCCATGCCAAAGTCTTTACCTACAGTGCCTTGCAAAAGTATTCACCCCCCCCCCCCCCTTGACATTTTTCATGTTTTGGTGCCTCACCACCTGGAATTAACCTGGATTGTTTGAGGATTTGCATCATGTAATGTACAGGACACGCCCACAACTTTAAAGATGTTTTTTTTTTTATTGTGAAGCAAACAACAAATTAGGACAAAATAACTGAAAAAGTCAATGTGCATAACTATTCATCCCCTAAAGTCAATACATTGTAGAGCCACCTTTTGCGGCAATCACAGCTCCCAGTCGCTTTGGATACGTCTCTAGGAGCTCGCCACATCTTACCACTGGGATTTTTGCCCGATCCTCCTCGCTGCTCCGGCTCCTTCAGGTTGGACGGTTTGTGCTTGTGAAAAGCGATCTTTACGTCTGACCACAGATTTTCTATTGGATTGAGATCTGGGCTGTGACTCGGCCATTCCAACACATTTCCATGTTTCCCCTTAAACCCCTCTAGTGTTGCTTTAGCCGTGTGTTTAGGGTCAGTCCTGCTGGAAGATGAACCTCCGTCCTAGCCTCAGATCACGCACCGAGTGCTACAGGTTCTGCTCAGGAATATCCCTGTATTTAGCACCATCCATCTTCCCCTCTGACCAGTTTCCCAGTCCCATCCCCCCAGTACGATGCTGACACCGCCAGGTCTCACTGTGGGGATGGTGGTCTTTGGGTGATGGGATGTGTTTGGTTTGCACCAGACATAGCGTTTTCTTTGATGGCCGAAAAGTTCACTTTCAGTCTCCTCAGAGCGGAGCATCTTCCTCCATACATTTTGGGAGTCTCCCACAGGCCTCTTCACAAACTCACAACATGTCTTTTTGTTTTTTGCTGATAGTAATGTCTTTCTTCTGGCCACTCTGCCATAAAGCCCAAATCTATGGAGCGTACGGCTTATTGTCGTCCTCTGTACAGATCCTCCAGTCTCTGCTGTGGACTCTGCAGCTCCTCCAGGGTTACCTTAGGTCTCTGTGCTGCCTCTTTGATTAATGCCCTCCTTGCCCGGTCCGTGAGTTTTGGTGGACGGCCGTCTCTTGGCAGGTTTGCTGTTGTCCCATGTCCTTTCCATTGGGTTATGATAGATTTGATGGCGCTCCTGGGGATCATCAAAGATTTGGGTATTTTTTTAAAACCTAACCCTGACAACAACATTGTCCCTTACTTGTTTGGAGAGCTCCTCGGTCTTCATGGCAGTGTTTGGTTAGTGATGCCTCTTTCTTAGGTGTTGCAGCCTCTGGTATGTATATGTAATGACAGATGATGTGACACTTAGATTGCACACAGGTGACATCAATAATTATGGGACTTCTGAAGGTAATTGGTGGCACCAGAGCTTTTTATGGGCTTCCTAACAAAGGGGGTGAATACATACGCACATGACAATTTTCTGTTTTCTATTTCTAAACAATAGCTTTATTTATATATTTTTCTCATTTCACTTCACTAACTTAGACTATTGTGTTCTGATCCATCACATAAAATTCAGATTAACGCCCACCAATCAGACACTGATGACCCACCCAGAGGATAGATCATCACTATTTAAGTCTCGGAAAACCCCCTTAAATGCTTCATTGGGCATCTGCAAAAGAAAAGGCACAATGGAAGACTGTATTGGCTTTACCGCCAACCATTACCAGTAGAACGTGGCCAGGTTACAGATGGAGCACAGCCCATTAATCTCGGGATTAGGATGGCGCCCTACTAACATTACCACAGGTGTCCAAGTATAATAGTTCTGATTTGTTTTTTTACTTTTTTTTATTTTCAGGTAGTTCCATTTAGAGGGTCAGTCGACCTATCTTCTGTTATACTTCCATGCAGGGTGCAGTCTGGCGGAGGACGGGTTGTGTCTTGTGTGTAGTGTTTCCCAATGGGTCGGCCCTTGGTAGGTACAGATGCTCCCTGTGGATGGTGAAGGGGTTGGCTGCTCAAGCATTCCATTACTCCTTGATCCTTGTGCAGGGGTAGCATTCATCCTGGGCCCTGGATCCCGGGCTCCAAAGGCCTCTCTGCCACATAAGAAGATACCAGTATTATCGATGGCACTTGGTAGGTGGTGGAAGGGCTGGTACTGATTATGCACTGGGGACCAAAAGCTGCAGGCTACACCTCTAATACCAATTGTCGTTAAACCCCACATTCCAGCTGTTTATATTAGATCTCATTTGTATTACCCATAGAGGTGTCTATATGTCCATGGGGCCCAAGAGCCACAGGACTATCATTCCTGGATCCCATGTTTTAGATTAACTTCTGTGTTTGAAGCCATTAAAGGGGTATTCCCACCCGACAGGATAAATCACTAACTGTTTGGTAGATACCTCCAGAAGCTCAGGATGAACCCCAGTCCCTGCTCTGTCTGGCACAGCAATTATGGGACCACCGTCCCCTTTATTATCCTCATCTGTCGGGTTCTCCGTGATCAGGTGAGCATCAATGACCTGAGTAAATTATTAAAAAATCCCAGTAAATGTCTCCTTGTTTTTCACCCAGTCTGTAGGCACGCAGTTTCCTCTAGTGATACAGAGGGGCTTCCATACTTACCGTACTCACCTTGGTGGGCGTCAGTCCTTCGACTTGAGCGATCTATTTGCCCTAAACATAAAAAATAAACCAGGGGGCACAACAGGTTATATCAACCTTCACAAAACTCCATGGACACGCTACAGAAACACCCTGTTCAGATGTATGGCGTTTTTTTGGCCACATTTGAACGTACCCTCACTGTATATCAGAGCTTGCCTCTGTAATGAGCCCTGCAGCTGCACGAGCAGGACATTATCAGGATAGGATTTCAGCCTTTGGATGTAAGCAAGAATGTTTCTATTCACTAACAGCAAGCAGAAACCTTGGACATAAAATACGTAAATGCAAAGTCTATTAGAAAGCTGCAGAATATTAAAACCAGAAAAAAAATCCTTTAAATCGTCCGATACAGTGAACTGCATTTAATATACGTTCTTCATGCCTCTCGTTACTGCAGTGCTGCTCTTGGAGTTAATAAGCTGCCGTGCAGTGTACGCAGTCCGTGCAAGATGCTGAAGAAGAGACTTTTATTGGCTGGGAAGGAGGTTTTTTTAAGTAACTTAGTGTCTAAAAATCATAGCGTTCAACAAAGTCATTTTCAGTTTCCACGTGGAGTTGTCCTAATGTATGAAAAACACGCAGATAAGTGCAATGTGGACATCACATACCATAAGGCAGTGTTCTGGGGGCCTGTGACCGGTCATTTATCAATAGGGTGTGGTGTCATGGGACAAGGTACATATATATGTATATTCAGGAGATACCCAGGTTATACCAGCTGTACATATATAATTATATACAGGAGATGCCCAGGTTATATCAGCTGTACATATATTATTATATACAGGAGATGCCCAGGTTATACCGGCTGTACGTATATAATTATATACAGGAGATACCCAGGTTATACCCGCTGTACAGGTATAATTATATACAGGAGATACCCAGGTTATACCAGCATGGTCCATATCACTATATACAAGAAGATGTATAACTTATACCAGTTGTACATATATAATTATATACAGAGATACCCAGGTTATACCAGCTGTACATATATAATTATATACAGGAGATGCCCAGGTTATATCAGCTGTACATATATTATTATATACAGGAGATGCCCAGGTTATACCGGCTGTACGTATATAATTATATACAGGAGATGCCCAGGTTATACCAGCTGTACATATATAATTATATACAGGAGATGCCCAGGTTATACCAGCTGTACGTATATAATTATATACAGGAGATACCCAGGTTATACCAGCTGTACATATATAATTATATACAGGAGATACCCAGGTTATACCAGCTGTACATATATAATTATATACAGGAGATGCCCAGGTTATACCAGCTGTACATATATAATTATATACAGGAGATACCCAGGTTATACCAGCTGTACATATATAATTATATACAGGAGATGCCCAGGTTATACCAGCTGTACATATATAATTATATACAGGAGATACCCCGGTTATACCAGCGTGCTCCATATCACTGTATACAAGAAGATGTATAACTTATACCAGCTGTACATTTATATATATACAGCTGGTATAACCTGGGCATCTCCTGTATATAATTATATATATACAGCTGGTATAACCTGGGCATCTCCTGTATATAATTATATATGTACAGCTGGTATAACCTGGGTATCTCCTGTATATAATTATATATGTACAGCTGGTATAACCTGGGCATCTCCTGTATATAATTATATATGTACAGCTGGTATAACCTGGGTATCTCCTGTATATAATTATATATGTACAGCTGGTATAACCTGGGTATCTCCTGTATATAATTATATATGTACAGCTGGTATAACCTGGGTATCTCCTGTATATAATTATATATTGTGGGGAGTCGCTCTGGTAGATAGCAGTGCGGGTGCAGTATAGAGGCAAAACAGGGAGTCCAGATAGTGCAATAAACAGTGTTTTATTCACACTTGCACAAAATAAAACAGTCTCTTGGTGTTAATTCACACACATAAGAAATCAAGCGGAAAAACAAGACAGTCCAAAACAGGCTCCAGTCACCTGGGAGGTTTTTAGATGCAGGTTCACACCTGGCTGTCAGTCCAGCCGTAAGACAGTCGCCGTCAGGCTTCCAGGTCGTCTGCACTCCTCCTTGTTGGGCTCTTGCTTCCAGCCCAGAGAACTTCCAAACACAAGTGAAACAGTCTAACAGCAGCTCCAGGACAATCACACCCTCCACACCCAGCTGCTGGCTGTGTTATAAAGGCCCTGGAAAACCCGGCCTGGACCGTGGGGAGTAGGCACCCACCCAACTCTTTGCCTACTCCCAGTAAGAGCCGGCCCGGATTGGCTTTGCAGCCAAACTAAATAGCAAGGTGTCAAGCAGCACTAGCTGCTGCTGACACACCAAAAATCCGGCTCTTACCTCACCGAGGCCAGGAACCTCGGTGACACGTACCTCCCGTCGACCACAGTACCTTGCACCTTACCACATACGTACAGCTGGTATAACCTGGGCATCTCCTGTATATAATTATATATGTACAGCTGGTATAACCTGGGTATCTCCTGTATATAATTATATATGTACAGCTGGTATAACCTGGGTATCTCCTGTATATAATTATATACGTACAGCTGGTATAACCTGGGCATCTCCTGTATATAATTATATATGTACAGCTGGTATAACCTGGGCATCTCCTGTATATAATTATATATGTACAGCTGGTATAAGTTATACATCTTCTTGTATATAGTGATATGGATCATGCTGGTATAACCTGGGCATCTCCTGTATATAATTATATATGTACAGCTGGTATAACCTGGGCATCTCCTGTATATAATTATATATGTACAGCTGGTATAACCTCGGTATCTCCTGTATATAATTATATATGTACAGCTGGTATAAGTTATACATCTTCTTGTATGTAGTGATATGGACCATGCTGATATAACCCGGGTATCTCCTGTATATAATTATATTTATATACAGGAGATACCCAGGTTATACCAGCATGCTCCATATCACTGTATACAAGATGTATAACTTATACCAGCTGTACATATATAATTATATACAGGAGATGCCCAGGTTATACCAGCTGTACATATATAATTATATACAGGAGATACCCAGGTTATACCAGTTGTACATATATAATTATATACAGGAGATACCCAGGTTATACCAGCTGTACATATATATTTATATACAGGAGATACCCAGGTTATACCAGCTGTACATATATATTTATATACAGGAGATACCCAGGTTATACCAGTTGTACATATATAATTATATACAGGAGATACCCAGGTTATACCAGCTGTACATATATAATTATATACAGGAGATACCCAGGTTATACCAGTTGTACATATATAATTATATACAGGAGATACCCAGGTTATACCAGCATGCTCCATATCACTGTATACAAGAAGATGTATATCCGTACACAGGATATGCTCAGGTTGTAGCAGCAGATGTGTCTCAGTTGGTTGCTGGTGTTTGTACACTGTGTATCAGGCCGGTGACATTTGTGTGCGTTGGATATGACAAGTACTGTATTTTGTACTAACGATCGCTGCAGAGCCATTAAAGAGGTGAGCATTGTTCATTAATTAAAAAATAAAGCTTTACTGCCGGATAATTTACAGCGCCGTCCTCTTGCAGAATATTTATAGGTGAATGTTTCACTCATGATTTATAGAGGAAAAACATTGAAGGTGTTTTATGTATCAGCAGATTTTGCCTTTTTTTTTTTAAGAAAGTTTTTGTGTCTTGGGGCAAGAAGATGGACTTCATTACTTCGAGCGGCAGGTGAGATAGAACCCGGCATCACTTCACAATATTTCACATTTTACTGTGCATAGCACTATGGGTAATACCAACAATGATAAACTATTGTATGTTTCTTGCCTATTGACTGTACTATTAATGTGATTTGCAGGGGTTAGCATAGATGTTATGTCTAGGACATCTCCATGCAGTGTGGCCCATTTCTATAGTTAATGAAAGTGGGACTCAAGGAGCTCTGACGGTGGTTAGACAGAAAATACCACAGGTACAGGGAGGACCAGCCGCCCCATGTGGTAGTTAGCTAGCAAGTAGAGGTGAGTGAAGTTTGCATGCTGCAGAGTGACGCTTTACCCTAGGGATTTTGGTAGAGGTAGGAGCAAATGTGATTAATTAGAGCACCTCTGATAGGTCAGGTCACGAAGATAGACAGATAGGTGTGTCTGTCCATCTATCTTTTTCTATCTATCACATGTCCAGGTTATTGTGCAGGTGTAAGTTCTAACCAGAACCTCACTATACAGTATAATGCCCGCTGCAATGGTTGCCATATACAAAGCACTGGTTTACCTTCCTTCTGGTGCATGGCGGAAATCTATAAATCTATTCTACGCATCCAAGGTCAATGAGGCTAAAATGAAAAACTATTATATTTTCTATCTGCATAAAGAATTATACGTAACCATGAGAATGTAACAGCATAAATACAAGAAAGGAGGTTTGTAAAGAGACAGAATCTGAAAATAAAAGAAGAGCAACTCCTCTGTCATGTTATATTTTACCTCATTTTCCTAATATGGCTTTTATTTTCCATTTTGAAGTAACACTGCCGACAAAACTGATACTGTTTTATGTCCAGGGCAGGGGATAAGAGGGCGGAGCATGACACCGGGAATCAGAAGACCCCAAAGAGAATGGCTGGGTCGTGCTCCGCCCCTTCAGGTATTGCACTAGAAATAACACAATATATCGATTTTTGAAATGTTCCTTTAGGTATATTACCGAGGAATTGCCTCATCGGCTTTACTCTTTTGTACATTATACGTGCCACGAACAATGCAGCAGATGACCCCTCCAATGTATCAGCTTCTTATGAGTACATTCACATGACCGTGGTGTAACCGTGCCCGCAAAACACGGGCTGTGTGAACTCCTTACTGCAGTGCGATGCATTGACTTGAATGGGTCCGCGATCTGCAGGACATGTCCTATCTTCTGCGGTGGGGAGGCACGGATCAGAAGCCCATGGAAACACACGTAAGCTCTTCCGTGGGCATCTGGGTCCGTGCCTCTGCACCACAAAAGATACGACGTGTCCTATCTTTTGCTGTATCTTGCGGATCGCTGATGCATTCGAGTTCACGTGTCCGCACCACCGTGGAGCAGAGCTGAGTTAGTCAATTTATGCTTCCATGTCGTTGGTGTCTGGGTTAGGAAAACCAATGCGTTCACCATCACCCCATGGAAAGCTGCAGTATGTGAGGTACCGAGCGACAAACTCAGCTCTCCTCCATGTAGAATCATTTCTCTCTGTAGAAAGCCGCTCCAGGTGATGCTCTGTAAAGTGAACATCTGCCTGACACTCTGGTGGTGCAGGGGACAGGACATCAATGGAAAGTCCCGTGCGTCACATGGACTCATGTAAATAGGACCGTTTCTTTGATCAGTGGTGCTGGCTGCCATAAAAACATGGTGTCTATACATCTGCCATACCCTAAATCACAGGATTGTTACCAGCCGCCATCTGTGCGCTGTCAGAGCCGCATCCCTGTCATATTCTTTTAATGCAATATGGCTCTTCTTCTGGGCGGAGGATTTAAATACAAAGTACATGTAGATGTACCACGCGGCGATCTACTGCTCCCCGTTATCAGCTCTTCAGGATGGGAGCGACTTACTTGTTGTCGTCTTCAGTGGAATGGCCAACGGGAAGTGCAAAACGTTTGCCCCCCTGAGGCTACAGCAGGGTCTCTGTGCACATGTAGAGGGTCATTTATTAAGACGCCGGTCTTAATAACCCGCGTACCTGGCGATGGATCCGCTGAGGTCATGAGGAGGGGCTGACCTCTCTATAACTTTGGCGCATCCAGCGCCAGTCTAAATGTAAGCCAGCTTCCTCACAGTCTTACGTTTAGACCAGGCATGCTCAACCTGCGGCCCTCCAGCTGTTGCAAAACTACAACTCCCAGCATGCCCGAACAGCCTACAGCTATCAGCCTACAGCAGGGCATTGTGGGAGTTGTAGTTTTACAACAGCTGGAGGGCCACAGGTTGAGCATGGCTGGTTTAGACCATTTTCTACCCCCCTCCGCTTCCCCACCCACGCCATGGCCACTTTTTTAGACCTGGAGTTGTCAGGGAAAAGTCGCAGATTGTGGCGCATCTAACCTTTAATAGCATAACCCAGATAGACCATTATTACTGACTGCTGCCAGTTCTTTCATAAACTTATAGTAGGAATAATAAAGTAATGGCACAGCATAGAGTTATATGATGCTCCAGAATGGTTATTACATGGGAATGCAGGTAGTTACTAAAACAGACATGTCAGGAGAGGCGACAGCTCCTCTCTAATCTCAACTCTCTATTGAAACAAAAGGCGGGTCCCTTCATCCTGCGCGGCTCTGATAATGGATTTTCCTGCCCTTCTCTCTGGTGTTTGAGGGATTGATTGTTATTTACAGAGTGCAGCGAACAATGTACAAGAAGAACAGCGCGGCAGATTGCGGCACCGCTGCTGGCATGAAAAGGCAGTGAATTAGATGATTATACAGAAAGATATGGACTCTGCCTGCATTCATCAGGAGAGCCGCTGCAGAGGGGAACCGACAACTATTCTCCCACAGCCAGTTGTCAGACTGATCAAAGATGGATGGACAAATAAAGATAAAGGATCGCTAGAGAGGTTAGATAGAGATTATATATAAAATAGAGATCTACTGTATATCAGAGAGGTATGAGATAGATGAGGTAGACTGATGATCGATAAGACAGATATGAGATGGATAGATAAATATTAGATATTGAGAGAGAGACATATGAGAGAGAGAGAGAGATATGAGAGAGAGAGAGACATATGAGAGATATGAGAGAGAGAGATATGAGAGCGATAGATAGAGAGAATGACAGCGGTGTGCCTGCGGCTGCTGAAGCGATCCAACGTCCAATGAAAAAAATTTTTAAAATTCCACGGTGCTTCCAAAATGTAAATCAAAAGTAGTGTTCTTTAATCACCAAAGCGACATATTAGTCCTCTTACTGGGACTTTTCTCAAGTGGTGACTGCTCCCAGTGAGAGGACTGATACATCGCTTTGGTGATTAAAAAACACTACTTTTGATTTACATTTTGGGAGCGCCGTGGAATTTTTAAAATGTATTTCATTAGATAGACAGATAGACAAGATATGATAGATATGAGAACGGGCCAACAGAAATATTCCACCTAGAATTCAGCACGCACCTTCTCCAGGTCCACAGGAGCAGCACCTCTAACAGCGCCAGTGGAGCAGAGCTGGGCATATTCCCACTATACCTTGCTGTCCAGAAGAGGGCGCTATCATTTACAGCCCACCTACATAGCAGCAGTCCCAGCTCCTACCATCACAAAGCCGCAGAAAAATGAAGCACCCCGCAACAGTCACCCAAATCCAGCCTGACCAAGCCACCGGTACACCCAGACAAAGGAGGAAATCCAGAGGACGGTCCACAAGAGCAGAGAGGAGCATATCAGTATCTGGAAGAACGACATACGACATCACAGAAGCTGACAGTATACCAGAGCCTGCAGAGGGAGTACAGACTGGCCCCATATCTGGAGAAACTCCCCAGCCCCAGAGACTGACAGATCCTGAGCCGCTACAGACTGAGCGCCCACAGCCTGCTCATCGAATCCGGGCGACACCCACAGAGGTACAAGCGCAGAGAGTGCCAGCCTCAAATACTCAGCAGTGAGGGACACTCACTTCAGGAGACTGTCTGATCTCTGCCCAGACTTCACCTCCATGGAGGAGGAAGAGACACTCTCCTTACTGCTGGGGGAAGAGGAGAATGCAGTGGCCATAGCAGCACAACATGTCAGTGCCTGCCATAGTCTGAGAGGAGCCTGATATACCATACGACTCCTATACCCCCGCTGTGGATGTGTCCCCATCCCCCAACCCTTCCCTATACACCCGCTCTGGATGTGTCCCCATCCCCCAACCCTTCCCTATACCCCCGCTCTGGATGTGTCCCCATCCCCCAACCCTACCCTATACCCCCGCTCTGGATGTGTCCCCATCCCCCAACCCTTCCCTATACCCCCGCTCTGGATGTGTCCCCATCCCCCAACCCTACCCTATACCCCCGCTCTGGATGTGTCCCTATCCCCCAACCCTTTCCTATACCCTTGCTCTGGATGTGTCCCCATCCCCCAACCCTTCCCTATACCCCCGCTCTGGATGTGTCCCCATCCCCTAACCCTACTCTTTACCCCCGCTCTGAATGTGTCCCCATCCCCCAACCCTACCCTATACCCCTGCTCTGGATGGGTCCCCATTCCCCAACCCTACCCTATACCCCCGCTCTGGATGTGTCCCCATCCCCCAACCCTACCCTATACCCCCCCTCTGGATGTGTCCCCATCCCCCAACCCTACCCTATACCCCCGCTCTGGATGTGTCCCCATCCCCCAACCCTACCCTATACCCCCGCTCTGGATGTGTCCCCATCCCCCAACCCTACCCTATACCCCCGCTCTGGATGTGTCCCCATCCCCCAACCCTACCCTATACCCCCGCTCTGAATGTGTCCCCATCCCCCACCCTTCCCTATACCCCCGCTCTGGATGTGTCCCCATCCCCCAACCCTACCCGATTATTTTCCACTTTCTTTAGAAATGATATGTATTTGGTCCTGCCAATAAAGCTGATTTGCATTAGTTAGGTATGAGACAGACAGATAGACATGAGATTTCAATTCCTTTGGAATGCCATATAATGCCGTTCTCCCTGGTCTATAAACAAAATTCCAGTACTACAGTAAACACTGACACCATAGTAGAACAGTATATGTAACAAAGCAGGGTGCAAAATAAAAACCTGAAATCCGGTATTCAGATGCATTGGTATTTCCGTAGAGATGTGTAACGGGCGATAGTGCGTAATATTTCATCGGACGTGGTTGATAATGACTCCAGGTGTTTTCTTTTAACAACTTTCAGGCTCCTTACTGTGCAAAATATGAGCTGCGAGCGCCCAAGGTGCATCAATTACACCCCGCCGTCACGTCCGCCGCAGTTAAATGGCCTCCATTTTATTATTCCTACCTCTTCCTTTTACTGTTTCGTCAAAACCTTTTCTTTTTTTTTATTGCGGCGTATGAATTATAGATGGGTATACGTTCTGCTAATTAGTCGCTGCGTTTTTTTTTTTTCTTTTTGCAGAATTTATGTTCGCGGAGAAGCATCCATCAGGCGGCCTCCATGTCCTCGCCTATAATTAGCACCTCCTAATAATGCAGCCAGTCAGTGAGCGTTACTATGAGGAAATATTCGGCGATGGCGCTAAAAGAAAGACAAATGGTTATCAGGCGGGGGAAGGGAGAGCGCGAATCGATTCTACAATGAGAGCGCCGACCAGTGCAGCGAGTGACATTCTGTAATTAACACTTTCTTTGTGTTTCTTATGGCAATTAGTGGGAGCGAAGATGATGGCGCTATATATAACCGCGCCAAAGACAGCTGTCACATCGGTATTTACCCATGGCGGAGTGATGCAAGGACTCCTATCATCAGCATCAAGTGACAGCGAGCTGTAAATGATCTCAGTATAATTGATGAGCGGTGATATCGTGATACTAATGTATAATCATCGCTTCTGTATTATGTATCGGAGGGGTAATAAAAGGCGACTGGATGGGATCGGCGTAACCCGACTTCAATATCGGGGAGTAGCAACTCCCCATGGAGGTTCTGGCAGTAGAGCCAGCCTGCAGCCGCCTCATAGGATGCCGTTTCTGGTAGTCTGTATTCTGTGCACAGGCTTCCCATATTTAACGGGATTTTCCGAGACATAAATACTTTTGACCTATACTCTGGATAGGTCATCAACATCTGATTGGTGGGGGTCTTACACCCGGGCCCCCCACCGATCAGCTGTTCAAGGAGGCACCAGTGCTCGCACTTGCGCTGCGACTTCTCTCAGCTTTGCCTAGGCAGGTGTCAGACCCCCACTGATCAGACACCGATGACCTATCCAGAGGGGTTATCCCATGATGAATGTAAAAAAATGAAAATCGGACCTCATAAAATACGTGACAATCTCTTCCTAACTGTACCTCACATAGATCAAGAGATCTCCCCATTTATTGCTCTGCTAGATTTATTTAAAGCTGTCTGCTTAGGGGTGTGTCCTTTCTCAGATGGCGTGTCCTTTCTGCTGTTGCTGCTGTTGAAGGATGGAATTGAGCCTGTGCTTCCGTCTCGGTCAGCAGGACAGAGAAATTAGAAAAAGAGAAAACAGCAGGTGGCGCTATACAGAGATTTCAGTGACTATACATGCGATTACAAAAGTGGTCCGATCCAGGTGCAGGTTTGAAAAGTGTAGAATATTTTTCATGGGACAATTCCTTTAATCTGGCATTTATGTTCTGGAATATTAGGCTGTTATAGGCTGAGGTTCTAGATTTGGTTCGCTGCCTTTTCAGGGTTACCTAGGCACAGTGCCAGGTACTGCAGCTCAGCCGCATCCAGGTGAGGACCCGTTGGTGGGTGTCCTGGAGATGGGACCCCCACATTGATGGTTTATAGTGTGGGTCCTCCATTGGTCCCATTTCCCTTTAGCTCCCACCACTAAAAGGTGTGATCCCGCAGTTATTCTATGGGGTGTCCTTAGCACCCCCTGCTTGTTCAGTGTCTGCGCACATCTCGCTCTGATAGCTTACATTGGTATTGGCCTATAATCAGTCAGGAACTGCCTCCCGCTCTATAGGAGCTCAGCTTAGATAGGTAAGGCTACTTTCACACTAGCGTTTTGGATTCCGTTTGTGAGATCCGTTTCAGGGCTCTCACAAACGGTCCAAAATAGATCAGTTAAGCCCCGATGCATTCTGAATGGATAAGGATCCGCTCCGAATGCATCAGTTCGGCTCCGTTCCGCTTCTATTCTGTTTTGGAGGCGGACACCAAAACGCAGCATGCAGCATTTTGGTGTCCGTCTGAAGAGGCGGAGCCTAACGGATCCGTTTTGAATCACAATGTAAGTCAATGGGGACGGATCCCCATTGGTGCATTTGAAATCAGATCCGTTCCCCATTGACTTTCAATGTAATTCAAAACTGATCCGTTTTGGACTTTATCATTTTTCTTTTAACTAATGCAAACGGATCCGTTCTGAACGGGTACAAACGTTTGCATAATAGGTGCGGATCCGTCTGTGCAAATAAACAGACGGATCCGCACCAACGCAAGTGTTAAAGTACCCTTAGGCAATGTCTGTTGACAAGCTTGCTGACTGTTTCCAATAGCAACTAACGGAATTGTGAATTGGTTTATATGAGCTAGAAAATGAGTTTAAGTGATTCTCCAGTGTTATTCAACCAGTTCCACTGTCATTTTCATTACTCCTCCTATAAGCATGGGCACATCCAATGATAGGATGAGAAACACAAACTGCATGCTGCTGCTCGTGATGGCAGCCTGGATTCTGCAGGGCCCGGCAGCTGTAATGTGGTGATGAGCCATAATCGGCAATTGTATCCTACTGGCGGTTCTTATGATTCTCGCTCTTTCCTGTATCATCTTAGGGAATTGCTTGTTAAGTGATTGCCTAATATCGCCAAGATCTTTCCAAAGCAGAAGTTCAGTAAAAAAAAACAAAAAACTTAATATCTGCGGCCTCTGCGTGCTTGAGCTGCTTTTCTCCATTTTCCATTTGTCACCTTCATGCATTTGCATGCGATCTAGAGAACAGACGGATTGTGTGCAGTGGACGCGGCGCCAGCTCTACATCTGCCCTTTACCGGAGTCTATGAAAACCGAAGCACAAAATACCAGCGCAGTCCCTGTGAAATGAAACTGCGCGGTTAAGAATGGCGCGGGCCCTCCCCCTGTTGTGTTTTCAGCGGGTCCCGTCATTAACATGCAGGCTGAAGGGATTGCAGAAGGACAGAGCATTATACAATAATCATTTTTCCTTTTGGTTCTTGCACATTTGCCATTCAGACCATGCAGAGGGTGTTAACCCTTTAATGGCTGGCAGCCCAGCCTGTGTTTTTAACTACCACCGTATAGGGCAGGGTTGGGCAATCTGCGGCTCTCCGGCTGTTGTAAAACTACAATTCCCACCATGCCCTGCTGTAGGCTGATAGCTGTAAGTAGTCTTTGCATGCTGGGAGTTGTAGTTTTGCAACAGCTGGAGAGCCGCAGTTTGCCCATCCGTGGTATAGACTCAGTACAGGGCAGGAAGTATGGAAATGTCTGAACTATTACTAGAGAATGAGAAAGTGAAAAAAAAAAGAAAGTGTCTGGAGGGGCAATTGTTTCAGCTGCCCCCGATATAGGGCTAACCACAATGCCCAGCTTTCCCATACCGTCATCAGAAAGTGGAGACCAAAAATGTTGGGACCACATGCTTTAATCCAGTGCCTATGAGCATCATTAGAAGGCCCAATTTATGCCCATGGTAACCCCTCACCCCCGATGCCCTATGCCGCAGAACCATAGAATGCATCAATGAGAAGGACCTTCAGGTCATTCTCACTGTGTGATCCGCCAGTTTGGAAGCAGATTAGCACAACTGAAGACAATGTAAAATATGGGGTCCCAGACAGGGGTCAACCTGAAATGCACCCCAAAGACCCCATTAAAACACACATTCTCTTACTGTTTAAACAGCGCCCCCTCCTTTTAATTTAACAGAGTCTTATTTGTCATATTATCCTATTATTGTGAATGTCCCTTTTTATAAATTACTCTTGGACACGCCCCCTATACTTTTGGGCGCAAATTCTTTAAATTCAAATATCTGCACTTTATGTCCCTCTGTAATTGTTGATTAATTATTGAATCTGAGGAAGGGGCCCTGAAACGCGTCAGCAGACCAATAAAGAAATCAGACTAATACTATACTTACCTCAATCCTTTTTCACCGATACGGACAGCGCTCTCCACTCTTCCTTCTCTGTCCCTATTTGCTACATGATCTATTTGTAAGACTCCTTGCATCCATCCATGTCCCGAAGCCCCCCACCCACGATCCCCAGCGTCAGTAGGCAGCCATAAAGCCATTATTATTTTTTAAATAGACACCTGGTGGATGACGCCTCGTGCTTGGTACCATGCATCCCACCATGTATGTGCAGCGTACCGCCGTGTAGCCAGGAGGTGATGGGCGCTGCACGTTCTCAAGGTTGCTGGTGCTTTGAGCCTTCTGTTGTTACCATGGATATATAGTAAAACAATGTAACAAGTGAACAAATCACTGCGTGTTACATTATAACCATCCTCATACTCGGGGTCAGCTCAGCTACAACACGTGGGGGTAACCGGAGTGATTGTACATGTTCGAGATTCTCAGTGAGTCAGGGGGGCGCACATGGTAATGGAGGGTAGAATGATGAAGTATTTGCTCGTTTCCACATCTGGTTGCTACTTAGTGGCCGGTCGTGTCCGACAATAGTCATGTGGTGGCTAAAAATACAGCCGAGGGATAGGGGTGAGAGGTAGAGCAATTAGCAAATGCATGAAATGCTAATGGTGCGTGTAATTACTGCAGTGGAGGCAGGTTTACATGCTACATAGGTTTTCCGCCTTAAAGAGGTGCTTCAACACCCAGTTAGACCTTTATTGCTTGAACTTCTAGTAGCAATAATAGAGGAATGGCACAGCATAGAGTTATATGAAAAGATGCTTCAGAATTATTACATGGGTGGATGCAAGTAGTTACTAAACAGACATGTCAGAAGAAGTGACGGGTGGCCCCTCTTTAAAGGGATGTCATTGACAAGCTACTGCATTATTATAAAGGGCCTGCGATGGTCGGGGGGCACCAGAAGCTTTAGCAGTGACGGGAGAAAAGTAGAACATAAGCAACGTATCTGCTTAAAAGGGCTGTCTCATTACAGACAATGGGGGCATATCTCTAGCATTTGCCCCCATTGTCTTATAGGTGTGAGTCACACATACCTATATCGAGAACGAAGCCCCGAAAGTGTTGGAGGGCGCACTGCGCATGCGCATCCGCCCTCCATTTATTTCTATGGGGCAGCCAAAAATAGTCGAGCGCTGGCTCAGCTATTCCCGTCTGGCCCATAGAAGTGAATGGTAGCGGCGGCCAGTGTGCTCCTATTCACTTCTATGGGGAGCGCGCTTGGTGGTGGCCGGAGTGGGGATCCATTCCCGATAAAGGTGCGGGTCCCAGCGGTGGGACCTGCACCTAAAAGACAAAGGGGGCAAATCCTAGCAATATGCCCCCATTGTCTGTGATGAGACAACCCCTTTAACATTATACTTAGAAAGGTGGAGTTGCCCTTTAAGAGGAATGGAACCCCTCCCAGAAGCCCGCTCTTAACATGTCTGTCTTCTCGTCGTATTGGATGTTCTCTCTTTTATGCTCCTTTACTCTATAATCTGATATTCGTTCCCTTGTCTTCTGATTGAAGCATACAGTATGTACTAGACACTTGAAGTGGATCAAAAATCAGCAGAGACCGAGGTCTGGCCTGAGGGATAAATGGGGATCAATACACAGTGGGATATGTGTGATGTCGCTCCATGCGCCGCTCCTCATCCCCCGCCATACCTCTGTCCGAACATATTAGTAGTTTATTCAGGTTTTTTTTTTTTGTCTTTTTGCTTTTAATTGAAATGCTGCATACAAAAATAAATTTAACTAAACTTCCATTAATCCAGCATCTAATAATCTGAGAATCCAGGATGGATAGGTCATCAGTATCTGGTTGGGGTCTGACCCCCGGGACCCCCACCAATCAGCTGGTTGAGAAGGCAGTGATTTTACTGTGAGCACCACGGCCTTCTCCCTTGCAGCGCCGTACATTGTATAGTGGCCGTGCTTGGTATTGCAGCTCGGCCCCATTCACTTCTATGGGGATGAGCTGCTCCTAGGCCACGTGACTGACGAACTTGTCGTCAATTGGTCTAGGGAAAGCTGCGAGCGCTGGTGCCTTCACAAACAGCTGATCGCCGGGATCAGCCGGGACCCCCACCGATCAGATACTGATGACCTATCCAGTGAATAGGTCATCAGTATTTAAGTCTCAGAAAACCCCTTTCATTTGTGTAATTACTGCACTGCTGAGCAAATATCTGCATATAGTAATTTATAATGCCGATACATTGCTCCCAATACTTTGTATAGACATACAGCAGACACATGGTAAAATATGTGTACCTGCAGCCACCCCTAGAGGGAGCTCACTGCATACAAGAACTCAATAATAGCTCTCTATACAGTGAGTGCCACCTAGTGGTGGCTGCAGGCAGACCACATTTTACCGTTTAGCTTTATGTCTATGCAGGGCATTTGGAGTTCTATACCAGAACAAGTGTGTGGAGTGGATTGAAAAACCATGCGTTTGTCGGTAAAGCACATTTCATCAGCTCCTTGCTTTCGGCATGCTCAGTTGAGTTTGTGAATCCCGGACAATCCCTTTAAGACGTTCCAGTTAAGACGCAGAGGAAAAGTTTTATGCTGGCGGCGTCGCAGGACATGAGATCACTGAGGATGGATGCGTTCACTGCAGATTGTGCTGTGTGAATATTATTTCCCGGTGTAATCTGGATGCAGAGCGCAGACTTGCGGACTCAGGTAAATTGAAATCTCTGCACTGAGCTTACGGGAGAAAAATGTATAATGACATTCTGTGTTCTTCCTGAGATAACAGGCCCATGAATACACAGCGGCTGCGGCGGTGGCGGCAGAACGTGGACGTCCTTTGTTGGTGCATAGAGTCATCAGTGACATAATGAAGGGCGTCTAATCTAAGCAGGGGAAGACAAATGGGCCGCCACTGTCCTCCTAGATTTACACTGGGATAGAAGAGAGTGCGGTGGATAAAAGGCTTCGCTGCCCGGCGTCCCCAAACTCTCCCTTATCTCACCGCACTGACAGCAACGAATTAGACCCAAGAAACTTTCAGATCAAGGAGATCAGAAAATGCAAACGTCTGAATTCTACAAATCCTGCCTAATCCTGAATTGTTTCTATTACACGTGGATCTCGCTTCATCCTTCATCTGCAAACTTTAAATTAAAACCCCCACCAAATGCACAAGTCCCCTGTGGATTTATTATATCCCTGGTTTACCTACATAGAAATTATAATCAGGTGTTAACAAGAGCTGCCGTGGTGGTGCATTATAGGAGCAGTGCAGGGCTGGTTGTGTTAGAACTTCAGGTGTAACATCCATGTTCACCTATGGAGCCCGTTTTAAGGTTTAGAGTTAACTGGAAAATAGGTGCAGTCACTGTGTACATACATTACTTATCCTGTACTGATCCTGAGTTACATCCTGTATTATACTCCAGAGCTGCACTCACTATTCTGCTGGTGCAGTCACTGTGTACATACATTACTTATCCTGTACTGATCCTCAGTTACATCCTGTATTATACTCCAGTGCTGCACTCACTATTCTGCTGGTGCAGTCACTGTATATACATTACTTATCCTGTACTGATCCTGAGTTACATCCTGTATTATACTCCAGAGCTGCACTCACTATTCTGCTGGTGCAGTCACTGTGTACATACATTACTTATCCTGTACTGATCCTGAGTTACATCCTGTATTATACTCCAGAGCTGCACTCACTATTCTGCTGGTGCAGACACTGTGTACATACATTACTTATCCTGTACTGATCCTCAGTTACATCCTGTATTATACTCCAGAGCTGCACTCACTATTCTGCTGGTGCAGTCACTGTGTACATACATTACTTATCCTGTACTGATCCTGAGTTACATCCTGTATTATACTCCAGAGCTGCACTCACTATTCTGCTGGTGCAGACACTATGTACATACATTACTTATCCTGTACTGATCCTCAGTTACATCCTGTATTATACTCCAGAGCTGCACTCACTATTCTGCTGGTGCAGTCACTGTGTACATACATTACTTATCCTGTACTGATCCTGAGTTACATCCTGTATTATACTCCAGAGCTGCACTCACTATTCTGCTGGTGGAGTCACTGTGTACATACATTACTTATCCTGTACTGATCCTGAGTTACAACCTGTATTATACTCCAGAGCTGCACTCACTATTCTGCTGGTGGAGTCACTGTGTACATACATTACTTATCCTGTACTGATCCTGAGTTACATCCTGTATTATACCCCAGAGCTGCACTCACTATTCTGCTGGTGCAGACTCTGTGTACATACATTACTTATCTGGTACTGATCCCGAGTTACATCCTGTATTATACTCCAGAGCTGCACTCACTATTCTGCTGGTGGAGTCACTGTGTACATACATTACTTATCCTGTACTGATCCTGAGTTACATCCTGTATTATACTCCAGAGCTGCACTCACTATTCTGCTGGTGCAGTCACTGTGTACATACATTACTTATCCTGTACTGATCCTGAGTTACATCCTGTATTATACTCCAGAGCTGCGCTCACTATTCTGCTGGTGCAGTCACTGTGTACATACATTACTTATCCTGTACTGATCCTGAGTTACATCCTGTATTATACTCCAGAGCTGCGCTCACTATTCTGCTGGTGCAGTCACTGTGTACATACATTACTTATCCTGTACTGATCGGGATCAGTTATTGTGGAGCCCCTGGGACAGTTTTCTTTTTTTTGCACTTCGTTATCCGTTTAAATATTAGCTTATAAATCAGCGGATTATAGATATTTTAAGGTCAGAATAGGGACGTTCTGGACTAATATACAGGTAGAGACCATACAGATAGATTAGTAAGATGCAATTTAGTAAATTTACTATGGCACATTTAGGCATTAATTCCCCAGGTCTAAAAGAGGGACATTTTAAGGATCAAAGAGGGACTTGGGTCACAAAGAGGACACTTGGGATGCGTGCTGTATGAGTATTACATGTATGTCCACTGTGTGCACTGATGGGATGCTGCTGCTTTCTGTGTGCACCCTACATGGACACTATACGCATCTTGTATGGGCGCAGACTACAGATTTGCACTTGGCACCATGCAGGATAAGGCTGGACCCTGACAGGACACGCCCTGGATCTGAACTCATTCCTTATCTATGGAATACGTTTCTAAAAGTGGAATCAGGTTGTCTGTTCAGTGCCCAACTCTCATCATCCGCCCCCACAAGTGTCCGATGAGCACTACCTGCGTAGTGCGGGGTATAACGTAATTTCTTTCACATTAGCAGTGGAAGCATTGCCATCAGACATGTAGACTCGTCTCCTTTGAAGTGGCGATGAGCGGCGCGTCGCTCCATTACATGCGCTCCTCTTCAGATGTCAGCGACGCTCTCCATTATACCTTTATATCTTAATGACCGGCTGACTTTACACTCATTTTCCTAATGGGGTTTAACAGTTAACAAATTTGCAACCAATTGTAATTCTCACAATCCAGAGACTGAAAATAAAAAGACGCCTCTTATATCAAAGCTGCGACTCCTGAAGATTTCACCTTTTGTGTTCCTCAAGATTGTAATTCTACCTTGTATTAATTGCACCAAATCTGGTCGAATCCCTTTCCGGCTCTTTTTGTTCATGCTGTAATGAGGCAAAACATAATTTTATCTTTGTACACAATTCAAAAAAACATGGTGGAATCTTCCAAAACCAGCGCCACCCTTGTCTGCAGGTTGTATGTGGTATTGCAGCTCAGCCCAAGTCACTTCACCTGAGATGCAACCCATGGTCAGGTGTGCACTGCATTGCTTACTGAGGCTGAGCTGCATCTTGTCCTATACTCTAGTCACACCAAAAGCTGCATCCAGAATTTAAAAATTCTGCTGATTTCCTGGTATGTCTGCAGGGTCTTAGGGGGGCTCGATGAACCTTGTAGGTTAACGCCCAGGTGTGAGGGCAGATCTTAATAGGAGGGCTCACGGCAGAACATGCAGCCGCCATGTTTGCTGTCATCCTCTTTGCCACTGTGTTGCAGGAACCTTACCAAAACTCCTTACCAAACCTAGGGGCGCAGAATTCACGTAAGGGTCTTGGAAAGTGGGGCATAAACACCAGGCTCTTGTGTCCTGGTCGGCGCCATAATGAGGGGTTCAAGGGCCTGTCTCACCACATCACAGAGCTGGGCACAGCACGTCCAGACATTACGTGGGCGACCATTCACCTCAATAGTCCATGTAATGCTACGTTTCACCTGGAGCAGCTACAGCAAACTGTGTGGCTTCTGGGGATCGCTCCTGATCACTGAATGGGTTGTCTTCAAAAGGCAAAAAAAATATTTTAAAGTTCTTTTAAAAATGCCCAGTAATACTTCAAAATGTTTGGCCCTTTAAGAGGTTTTTGAGGAAATGCTCCTTTAATTCCCTTCAAAGCCCACCTCCATTGCACTGCACCATTAGTCTCGCCGCGCACTGCAGACTGTACGTTCACTTCCGTTTTTGCAGCTCTTCCGCGGTGTATTCATCGGGACGTGTGGGATTACACAGACGTGTTTAGACCGTTACCTGGGCAGCAGGAGAAATGATAGAATTCAGGTGAAGAACAAGCGAATATTCTGTGTGCCCCTCCCTGGGGGTATTATTTAGGAAGAAGAGGAAAGCTGCAGTTCCCATCACTGTCCGATAGCCAGTTGATAACAGTGGTAAAGTTGGCGCAGGAGCGGACAGAGCGATTCCATAGAATCAGCAGTATAAAGTCAAGAGATAGCGGCAGAGGTTTGAAGGCTCACCTGTGATGACCTCGCTCCGGGGGAGGTTTTCTCTCCCACTGTTTTCCAGCGCAGGTTACGTGCTTATTACTCGTGTGCGGCTCCTTGTATCTGCTGTCATATCCACTCACTTCTCTCACTTGTGCAGGTGTAAAGGTAGCAGGCGCTACTGGGCCCAGGAGGTGGAGGGGGCCCAAAGACCCTTGTGCCACATAAGAAGACATCGGTATTATAAAAAGTGCATGGTGGTCAAGTTACATCTGTGGTTGGATGGAAGCAGTTAGGTCCAGAATTTGGCATGGGGGGGGGGGGGGTTGCCGTTTCATTTTTTGCCTCAGGCGGCACGAAGGCTATGTGCTTTCCTGGCCACAAAGCATTGAGGGAAGGGGGGCCCAAGCTAAACTCTTGCACCAGGGCCCATGAACATATAGCTACACCCCTGCGTGCAGAATACGGGAAGGACATCGGGGCAGACATTTTGTCATATCAACCTAAAGCATGCAGAAGTCACATGGGGCACCCTCCCCTGCAGCAGGGGCTGCTGCAGTCAAACTGGCCACTGAGGCTCATCTCCTCTGCACATTTTAAAAGTAATTGTATAGCTGTATTATTTAAAAACTGTATTGCGCAATTAGATTTCTTTATACATGGAGATCATTTTTAGTTACTACAGGTTGGTCTTATTTGAGCACTGTATAAAGGTATTATTTGGGCACTGTTTAGTGGTAATAGGGGACTTTCACATTAGCGTTTTTCTTTTCCGGTATTGAGTTCCGTCCTCTGGGCTCAATACTGGAAAAAAACTGATCAGTTTTATCCTAATGCATTCTAAATGGGGAGAAATCTGTTCAGGATGCATCTGGATGTCTTCAGTTCAGTGATGGTGCGGTTTTTGGAAGGAGAAAGTACTGCAGCATGCTGCAGTTTTGTCTTCGCCCGAAACGGAATGCAGGATCCGGCATTAATTTCCATTAAAATTACCGCATTGACGGAACCGGTCTTTCGGTCTGCACATGCGCAGACCTTTAAAAATGTGAAGAAAAAAAAAACGGATCTGTTTTTCTGGATGACAACCGGAGAGACAGATTCGTTATTACAATGCATTTGTGAGAAGGATCCACATACAGATCCGTCTACAAATGCTGTCCGTTTGCATGCAGATTGCAGGATGCGGCAGGCAGTTCCGGCGACGGAACCGCCTTCTGAAAACCAGCAACGCAAGTGTGAAAGTGCCCTTTTTTGGGTACTGTTTAGTGCTATTATTTGGGCACTGTTTAGTGGTATTTTTTGGGCACTGTTTAGTTGTTATATTCGAGCAGTATATGGAGGTATTATTTTAGGACTGTTAGGGTATTTTTGGAGCATTGAATGGCAGTATAATTTGAATGCTGTATAGTGAAATTAGGGTACTGTATAACGGTATTATTTGAGCACTGTACTTTGGTATTATGTGAGAGTTGTAATAATATAGTATATCATTTTCGGACTGTAGGGTAGTGGCAGCACTGCAAGGCACCTGTATGGAAGTGTTATTTGACCAATGTATGCCGCTATTATTTGAGTACCCATTGTATCACCGTATGTTACATTAGGTCTTTATACTCAATTCATAACCCAAGCTGCATTTTGAAATTGATGTCTTGCGGGGGCTCCGATAGCAGTAAGTTATAGCCCAGCTGTGGATTGCATGTGTGACAGCAGGGTGGGGGCTGGTTCCAAGGAAACCCAGCAAACTTCTGATTGAATGGAGTAAGTCGTAAAACAAATGGGAAAGAAATACTTGAAACTCATGTTCTCAAAGTAAAAATGTGATAGAAGTGGAGAAGCTTTACTGTCCTGAATAGAACGATCCATCTGGACCACAGAGCGGACCGGCTCCCTCCTCAACAAGAAAACCCTGTTGCAGTTCACAAAAGTCCCTGGAGCTGGAATGACACTGGGAAGCTTCTTGTTGAGGGCTTGCAGTAACCTGGTCTCTTTTATTATGTCTGTTTTTCTCTCTTTCTCATTTTTTGTGTTTTTTTTTTTTTATTGTTTTCCCAGTAAAATTTCTCAGACGTTTCACCTGACAGGCGGCACATTGAAATACGGGAGCCGGAGCTCTGAGACACTTTCTGATATTTTATAAGACGCTGTGTTACCTCAATTTATTTTATCCTCCATTGTCCTCTGTTCACTGGGTCTGTAGACAAGATATCAGGATGGGGTACTGCTGCCGGCTGGCCCATAGTGTCCATTTTTGCAAGATCAGCATCCGATGACGTAGGTCTGAAGTCGGCCATAGATGGGTCAGTGGTGCGTCCCTGATCTGTCCAGGGTGCTGAAACCCTCCACTGGCAGATCAGCTAATACTGTATCTTAGGCTCCATTCACACGACCGTATGTTGTCCACAAAAAATCGGATCCGTGTCCGCAAAAAAACGGATTGCATTCAGTTTTTTTGCTGATCCATAGACTTCAATAGGACATGGCCCTATTGAAGTCTATGGATCAGTAAAAAAAACGGAATGCAATCCGTTTTTTTGCGGACACGGATCCGTTTTTTTGCGGACAACATACGGTCGTGTGAATGGAGCCTATTACTCATAAGATTGTGGCTTTAAGAGGACCTTTCATGTTTTTTTTTTGTTTAGATAAATACCTTTTCCTGCGGGGTCCCATTCCCCGTTCCCCCCCCCCACCTGCTGATGCTGCCTACTCCCCGCTGTGCCCCCCTGAAGTTTTCGCGGGCAGTATGTTAATACTGAGCATCGATAGAGGAGGAGACGCCAAGGTTTTTTCAGTGGGCGTCTCCTTCTCCCTGGCTGTGCCGCGATCCAATCACAGCGGAGAGCGTCACAGCCAGGGAGAAAAAAAAACAGCTCACCTTCTCCCTGGCTGTGATGCTCTCCGCTGTGATTGGATCGCGGCACAGCCAGGGAGAAGGAGACGCCCATCGAGAAACCCTGGCGTCTCCTCCTCCCTGTACCGATTCTCAGTATTACTATACTGAGCGCAAAAAACTACAGGGGGGCACAGCGGGGCGTAGGAGCGGTATTAAAAAAAAATCAGGCAGGGTGGCAGCATCAGCGGGAAAGGTATTTATCTAAACTAAAAAAAGAACATGAAAGGTCCTCATTAAATAAGTGTTTAAGACCTCTCAGTAGATTACAGATAAGGTACCAGTCAATATTTTTAATAAAGGCCAATTGAAACTATGATTGTTAGCAAAAAATGAGTAAAATGCAATCATTAAAAAAAATTGTACATAGCCTTTAAACTGAACACCTTCCACCAGCTCAGTAAGGTGGACAAGAAATGAGGAAAAGAACATACAGCAGGTGGCGCTATACAGAGACACTTTATTGAATTACATGCAATTACAAAGTGTTCAGACCCAGGGGCAGGCTTGTTTCATGGTTTAAGCTGTAATGACTGCCAGTCCGCCTTCTGTATATTGCTGCATAACCGGGCACATTTAGCATTCATGCCTCTGGGAAAGTTTGGTGAAAAATGGAATGACACCCATGTTGATTGTTACCCAGCTTTCCTAAATGCTGATATCCTTAATAAACAGCAGAATAAAAAACAAAGCAGTGACTCTGTGAGGGTGTAACTAGCGAGGCATCTTGGATATGGGCGATCAGATACCACGTCCGCGTCTCCTGGAGACTGTTTTATTGCTCGCTAATTGCTCGGAAAGTGACTCGGCTGGAGAACCGTCATCATCACCGCTATTTATTAGTTACTCGGTTACAAATTGGAAACCTTTCCAGGATTGATGTGGCTGATTCTCCAGCTGATCGGCGCTCAAATCGCGCCATTTTTATCTGCGTTTCATTTTTTTTTTTTCTTTTTTTGAGTCAGAGATATAGTCCTTCAAAATGTCAGCGAGAAAGGTTGCCGAGGGCGGCGGGACTCCAGATCAATTATATAAGTAGCTGGCTCCAATTTATCATCCGCTGATAGCATCTGTGCGGATGTGGAAGAGTCGCAAGTCAATATTACAGGACATAGATAGGACACCGACCGAGTATGCAGAGCCGAGATAAAGATGACGAGCGCTTCACACGCCGCAGGGCGCAAAAGCAGATGTGGGGACTCCCGCCACCATATTCTAATAATATTGTCACCGACCTAAAAGAGTATCCAGCAGAGCACTCCCCCCGGAAAGGGGGTCATTCTCTGATATCGGGCTCTGGTAAACCTTTTCTACAGTCCTGAGTGGCCAGTCTGCCTAGTTACATTAGAGATATTTATGTATCCATCCAAATCCCCTGGGGGGCTCCTGTGCATGGACCGTATAAGGGCCCCTTCCCTTCTAATGGTAGAACATGCCCATATGTCTCTCTAACAATTCACCAGTATTTGTCAGCTATGAAATTCATTCACTCAGTCCCTTACATCCGACCTTATAGACAGTGGGATGCTGCTTAAAGGGGTTATCCAACCCGTATAATGACCCCCCCCCCCCCCAATGCGCGTGCCCCTCATATAGGATTTGGCAGTACATCCAACCGGCCTCACAACCGCAGACCCCGTGTAACCACACCAGCCCAGGACCTCCACATCCAGCATCCTGTCTGCCATCTGCCCTGAACAGTGAAAACCGGGACTCATCCGTGAACAGAACGCCTCTCCAATGTTCCAGACGCCATCGAATGTGAGCATTTGACCACTCAAGTCGGTTACGACGACGAACTGCAGTCAGGTCCAGACCCCGATGAGGATGACGAGCATGCAGATGAGCTTCCCTGAGACGCTTCCTGACAGTTTGGGCAAAAATTCTTTGGTTATGCAAACCGATTGTTGCTGCAGCTGTCCGGGTGGCTGGTCTCAGAGGATCATGGAGGTGAACATGCTGGATGTGGAGGTCCTGGGCTGGTGTGGTTACACGTGGTCTGCGGTTGTGAGGCTGGTTGGATGTACTGGCAAATTATCGGAAACGCCTTTGGAGACGGCTTATGGTAGAGAAATGAACATTCATTGCACGGGCAACAGCTCTGGCAGACATTCCTGCAGTCAGCATGCCGATTGCACGCTCCCTCAAACGTTGCGACATCTGTGGCATTGTGCTGTGTGATCAAACTGCACATTTCAGAGTGGTCTTTTATTGTGGGCAGTCTAAGGGACACCTGTGCAATATTCATGCTGTCTAATCAGCACCTTGATAGGTCACACCTGTGAGGTGGGATGGATTATCTCGGCAAAGGAGAAGTGCTCACTAACACAGATTTGTGAACAATATTTAAAAGTAATGGGTATTTTGTATTTCGAAACTCCAAATTGCATCAAATAATGAAATAATATACAAGGCGAGCTCTAATATACAGAGAGGAACCAAACAAACTTTCTGGATCAATATTGTAAATGCAATAATGGATATCTATCTGTCAGATTAAAAAGAGGGACCAGGAGACTAAGGAGCAAAGAGGGACTTGGGTCAAACAGAGGGACTGTCCCTCCAAAAGAGGGACACCTGGGAGGTTTGATATAGTGTATGAAATAAGTCTTATTATTCAATTTTAGAGGAAAAGGTAAAAAACTGCAATTTTTGCATTATTTAGTGGAATTTATTGGCATTCACTGTGGTAAAATTACGTGGGTCACTACAATGATGATAATGCCATATTTCTATATGTTTTTACTATTTTTCCTTTCCTCCTCTAGCTGTCAGCTCTGCAACTGCTCCCCCTCCTCCTCCAGACTGAAGGGGGTGGGGGATGCTTTAGCTGCTCAATATGCTTTGTATTTTTTTGAAAGCTGACATTCCAAGCTTTCAAACAATACCAAAATTATCCTCCACAGCATTATCTTCAGTACGTGGGAAGATTTCGCTGTTAGAAATTGGGATGCAGTGAATGCAGCTGAAGAATGTAAAAGCAGGTTTTATTGCCTTTATTCCCAACTTGTTTTCTAACAGCGATATCTCCTGCTGATGTTGTGCTACCGTCATTACTGTAATGTCAGCAGCTTTCAAACAAGACTAGACCCACGTCTCTAGCTGCTTCCAATTAGGAAATATGAGCAGCTAAAGCAGCCCCCTTCTGCTGGAGCTGCACTCTGGCAAAACAGTTAAAGGGGTATTCCAATCTGTGACCATGGGGGCATATTGCTAGGATATGTCCACATTGTCTGATAGGTGTGGGTCCCATTGCTGGGAACCGTACCTATTTTGAGAACGGAGCAGGGAAGGTCATGGCTGGAGGACCACGGGTTTTCCCGGGTCCGGACACCACCAAGTGCTGTCCCCATAGAACTCCATGGGAGGGCACTGCAGTTGTGCAGTCACCACTCCCATTCATTTCTATGGGGATGGAGATGTTGCATTGTTTTTACCGAAAGATATGAGAGAGAGAGAGAGAGATATGAGACAGAGAGAGAGATATGAGAGAGAGATATGAAAGAGAGAGAAAGAGAGATATGAGAGAGAGAGAGAGAGAGAGATATGAGACAGAGAGAGAGATATGAGAGAGAGATATGAAAGAGAGAGAAAGAGAGATATGAGAGAGAGAGAGATATGAGACAGAGAGAGAGATATGAGAGAGAGATATGAAAGAGAGAGAAAGAGAGATATGAGAGAGAGAGAGATATGAGAGAGAGAGAGAGATATGAGAGAGAGAGAGATATGAGAGAGAGAGAGAGATATGAGAGAGAGAGAGAGATATGAGAGAGAGATATGAGAGAGAGAGAGATATGAGAGAAGGAGATATGAGAGAGAGAGAGAGAGATATGAGAGAGAGAGAGAGATATGAGAGAGAGATATGAGAGAGAGAGATATGAGAGAGAGAGAGAGATATGAGAGATATGAGAGAGAGAGATATGAGAGAGCGAGAGATATGAGAGAAAGATATGAGAGAGGTATGAAAGAGAGAGAGATATGAGAAAGAGAGAGAGATATGACATGACAGAGAGAGAGATTAGAGCGATAGATATAAAATAGATGGATATGAGATAGATAGATGGCGGCAACAGACAACGTTCTGACATTTAAAGGGCCAGGAGGACAATACCGCGCAGGCGGGTTCATATCTGTAGTGGCGGCCATGTGGTGCAGCCATTGCTGCCTGCGGTGGTGGGGCAGGGTCTTCCCCAATCACTGTCTACTTGCTGCCTGGATTTTTCTTGCTGCAGGCGATCAGCTGTGCATGCTTAACCCTTTAGGTGACACTTAAGATAATCATCTGTCATGTTCAGCTAGTTTTAGACACATAAGCGTCACCCAAACATCCTGCCTCCATATCTCCAGATACTCCTAATTATCTCAACACAGACCTCATCCGCACATCTGTCATTATCGCTGTTTTAATAATGAAACCTGTTTTTTGACACATCATTTATTCTTTTGTGTTAACTCTTTCGCCACTGAATTAATGCAAATGAGCCAAGCAAATGAGGTGATTGAGCTGACATATTGCCATGACTATCTGATGAGCAATAGGATACTAGAACTTGGGGTACAGGATAATGACACGCAGGCACTTGGGGTACAGGATAATGACACTAGCACTTGGGGTACAGGATAATGACGCTGACACTCGGGGTACAGGATAATGACACTGACACTTGGGGTACAGGATAATGACGCTGACACTCGGGGTACAGGATAATGACACTAACACTTGGGGTACAGGGTAATGACACTGACACTCGGGGTACAGGATAATGACACGCTGACACTTGGGGTACAGGATAATGACGCTGACACCTGGGGTACAGGATAATGACGCTGACACTCGGGGGACAGGATAATGACACTGACACTCGGGGTACAGGATAATGACACTGACACTTGGGGTACAGGATAATGACGCTGACACTTGGGGTACAGGATAATGACACGCTGACACTTGGGGTACAGGATAATGACACGCTGACAATTGGGGTACAGGATAATGACACGCTGACACTTGGGGTACAGGATAATGACGCTGACACCTGGGGTACAGGATAATGACGCTGACACTCGGGGGACAGGATAATGACACTGACACTCGGGGTACAGGATAATGACACTGACACTTGGGGTACAGGATAATGACGCTGACTCTTGGGGTACAGGATAATGACACTGACACTTGGGGTACAGGATAATGACACTGACACTCGGGGTACAGGATAATGACACTGACACTCGGGGTACAGGATAATGACACTGACACTCGGGGTACAGGATAATGACACTGACACTTGGGGTACAGGATAATGACACTGACACTCGGGGTACAGGATAATGACACTGACACTTGGGGTACAGGATAATGACACGCTGACACTTGGGGTACAGGATAATGACACGCTGACACTCGGGGTACAGGATAATGACACTGACACTCGGGGTACAGGATAATGACACGCTGACACTTGGGGTACAGGATAATGACACGCTGACACTCGGGGTACAGGATAGTGACACTGACACCTGGGGTACAGGATAATGACACTGACACTTGGGGTACAGGATAATGACACTGACACTCGGGGTACAGGATAATGACACTGACACTCGGGGTACAGGATGATGACACTGACACTCGGGGTACAGGATAATGACACGCTGACACTTGGGGTACAGGATAATGACGCTGACACTCGGGGTACAGGATAATGACACTGACACTTGGGGTACAGGATAATGACACTGACACTTGGGGTACAGGATAATGACACTTGGGGTACCGGATACTGACACTCGGGGTACAGGATAATGACACTGACACTCGGGGTACAGGATAATGACACTGACACTCGGGGTACAGGATAATGACGCTGACACTCGGGGTACAGGATAATGACACTGACACTCGGGGTACAGGATAATGACACTGACACTCGGGGTACAGGATAATGACACGCTGACACTCGGGGTACAGGATAATGACACGCTGACACTTGGGGTACAGGATAATGACACGCTGACACTTGGGGTACAGGATAATGGTCTTCCAGGACGCAATACATTGTGTTGTGGACCAGGTATATAGAAGATGTCTTCATTATCTGGTCTGGGACGAAGGAGGCCTTTTCGGAGTTTGTACAACATCTGAATAATAACCGGATTAATCTGAGATTTGCGTATGAAATAGAAGAGAACTCTCTCCCATTCTTAGATGTGATGATCTTTAGGGGGCCGGATAATAGTATTCAACCACCCTCTATCGGAAAAAAAACGGCAAGTAACAGTCTTTTACAGTGGAATAGTTTTCCTCCTTATCTACTTGAGAAAGAGATCCCAAGGGGACGATACCTAAGGGTAAGGCGTAATTGCTCTGGGGAAGGGTCCTTTAGGGAAGAATCTACCGCACTGGCCCCGAGGTTTCAGGATAGAGGTTACCCGGACCATACTATTAAACAAGCATTTGAGGGGGCTAGTAGGAGGCTATGTGATCAACTGCTAAGAGGGGTGGGACCGAAGCGACAAATTAGGCTACTTTCCCACTCGCGTTTTGGCTTTCCATTTGTGAGATCCGTTCAGGGCTCTCAGAAGCGGTCCAAAACGGATCAGTTTTGCCCTAATGCGTTCTGAATGGAGAAGGATCCGCTCAGAATACATCAGTTTGACTCCGTTCAGTCTCAATTCCGCTCTGGGCTGCCTGCAGTGTTTTGCTGTCCGCCTGACGAAGCGGACCCAAACGGATCCGTCCTGGCACACAATGTAAGTCAGTGGGGACGGATCCTTTTTCTCTGAAACAATCTGACACAATAGAAAACGGATCCGTCCCCCATTGACTTTCAATGGTGTTCAAGACAGATCCGTCATGGCTATAGAAGACATAATACAACCGGATCCGTTCATGATGGATGCATGTGGTTGTATTGTTGTAAGTAACAAAACGTTTTTGCAGATCCATGATGGATCCGCAAAAATCGCTAGATTGAAAGTAGCCTTAAAGATCCTAGTGATTTGCGCATTATTGGGACATTTGACAGAAAATATACGACAGATTATCTCAAAATACTGGGTACTTTTGACAACAGATCCTGACTTGACTGACTCTATAAAGGCTATATACACCTTTAGGCAATTTTTGTTTATGATTGCATTTCACTCATTTGTGGCTAAAAATCCTATTTTTAATTGGCCTTTGTTAAAAATATTGAGCCGTTCTGTCACAAAGGGTTAAGTGTTTTTCTAACTGTGTGACTAGTACTTCTCACTTTAACTTTGTGGGTCATCTGATAACCCTTATCTCTAAACTATTGAGAGGTCATAAACACTTATTTAAGCCTCATTCTTATCAGCAAGATAAGGACTGTGCTATAATGAGTGTTTATAACGTCAGAGATCAGAGATAAGGAGCCCGTCTGCTCCCCAGATGACGGAAAAGACAACAGAAACTCCACAGGCAGCCACTAGAGCATCTCAGCTCTGTACAGAAAAAAGGATTCCATATTTTTTTATAAAAGCCAATTGAAAAAATTATTTTTAGCGCAAAATAAGTACAATGCAATAATAAAAAAAATTGTCCCCAAAGGTGTACAAAGCCTTTAAGTATGAGACCTCAGATTGCATATAGAAGAGGTAGAAATATTAAGGACACATTAGTTAAGAGTCATTTTATATCCCCGGTCCAGGAACACATCTGGCTGTCGAGGCGGAATATGGGGACCTTCCGCCTGCAAATATATACAAACAGGAAGGAGATAGGAGAGCAGGTCGCCTGGTCGCCCGGTAACTGTAGAAATAAAGGGGTGCTTTGTGTTTGCCAATGTAATTTACTGTACATTGGCAAAACAATTAGATAATTCCGTAAACGAATTTTGGAACACATTGGGATATCAAGAGGGAGAGAGATAAACCGGTTGCTAGACATGTGAAGGGCCATCACAACAATACTGCTAATGTCCTGAGGTTTTTTGGCTTGGAAGATCAAGAACCGCAGAGGAAAGGAGACTGGAACAATAACATTTTAAGCAAGGAAACCCAATGGATCTATAGGATGAAGACCGTTTCCCCGAGAAGTCTTAATGAGCAATTAAATTATGTATGTTATATTTGAGAGGCCAATTGATATCGAGGTGGATGTGGAAGGGGAGGCTATTAGGAGGTCCTCCCTTTGGTTGGATCCATTTGGCCTCCCCTTCCATTGATGGCTACATAACCCCATCTCCGCCTCTTACTAGTCTTGGTTTTTCTATATGATTGGCACAGCAGTTCTTGAATATATGGAAAACTGGTGTGTAGGTTTGACCAGACATGTACCACTTTACATATCATAGATGAGTAGGTGCACGTTTTGGAGATATATCTGCATTGGCTATGGCCTATTTGAGATGTCTAGAAAGAATATGTGGACACACACGTATACTTTGCTATTCTCTGGTTTTAGTATTACCACCTTACATGTATACCCTCGATCTGTTTTCTCCCTGATGAACCCAGACTGGGGTTGATTGATTTGTATATTCGGTTATCGCTGAACTCTGGCGTCTGTATCCTGCCTGCCCCAACTTATCTAATTGGTGTGGAGGCGCGTTTTAGCCCTAGATGCACACAAGATGGTGCCGAGCCACGTTATTTCTATTCATATGCGGTAACAGGCACCATTTTGGATGTGGGCAGAGGCCGTCATGGCGGGCCACGTCACCTCTGGGGACGTGGCGTGCCTTGGACAATGAGGGAATGTTACCAGAAGTCCATTCCTACTACATAGAAGGGAAGGGGGGAATTCTTTGGTCTCATAATTCCTGCTGCATGGAGGAGAGGGGATTTACTATACCTCATATCTGTGCCTATCCTATAAGCAGCAGTGCGCATTAGGGATGAGTGAACCTGTGGAAGTTCGGGTTCGCTGGGTTTCTGTCAAAGTTCGGGTTTGAGACCCGAACTTAACCCCAAACGGAACCTCATTGAAGTCAATGGGGACCCGAGCTTCACTTTATTATTTTCCATTAAAACATGGTTATATCTAAAAATAATAGCATTCTTAAGACAGAATGCAAAAGAATATGGCCATTTCAGGTGTTAAAAACAAACAAAAAAACCAATTCACCTCATCTGCTTGATCCATGTGGTGAGTGCCGTGACGTCATCGCGCACATCGCAGGTCCTGCTGAATGAAGATAGAAGAGACTGCTGCAGAGCGATCAAGTGGATGAGGTGAGGTTTTTTTTGTTTGTATTTTTTAACCCCCTAAATGGCCATATTCTTTTGCATTCTGTCTTAAGAATGCTATTTTCAAATATAACCATGTTATAATGGAAAATAATAAAATCACCAGAACACTGAACCCGAACCCGGACTTCAGTGAAAAAGTCTGGGTTCGGGTACCAAAACCGACAAAGCTCAGTACGAATTTGAACCTTGCAGTTTGGGTTCACTCATCCCTAGTGAGCATATAAAACGTGTGCCTTGTGAATCGATCGCCACAAGGGTGAGTATACGTCATATGCATATAGTGGATGTCTAGGTGGCTACCACCAGTGTACATACATATGCCTATATCTACTGTATAATTCCAGTATTTTATAAAAATAATTTTATCTACAATTGTTTGCTATTGTGCAGCGGCATCTTGAGGCGCGTATCGGGTTAGGGCTCAGTACCTGCCCCTTCATGAAGCCAGCACTGTGCAGGTCTAGACTGTCCCTTCATAAAAGCTGTTTGAAGCCGGCTCCTCCTGGGGAGATCAGGGACCGCGAAAGTTGACTTTCATTTTTCTTGGAGGGTTAAGAATGGGATCTGCAGGTGAGAACTGTGACAGCACAATTAAATACACTGCAGGGATTTAAAGTTCCTCACTGAGTTATCTCATTAAGAGCAGGAGGCCTCCCTCCCATGATAATGAAATACAGCGTCACGGAGCGAGGCCTGGAATACTGACGAGGACGAGGCGCTGCTGATGGTGTGCGGCAGCTTTCCACTTTGTTAGCTTTGGTTTCTCATTAAAAGTTTCTCCTCCCCAGTGAACATTTTCATATTCTAAGTCTTACTTTTGGAATATACTCAGCAAATCAAACTTTCAGGGAAAGTATCATAAGAAAGTTACATTAAGTCAAGTTTCTCTTACTTTTTTCTTTTTTTTTTGGTGATCTAGACAAAAAATCCTGAAATATTATTTTTTTCATACTAAACAAGAAACCCACTATAAAATGCAACTCACATTCAGCTTTGCTGTGTAGACTAATAAAGAGTCAGCAGAGTTATTTCATTCATTAGAAGGCATGGTCAGCAGAGTCATTTTATTATCATTACAGGATACAGTTCGCAGAGTCATCATCACTTGATGGTGGGGTCAGCAGAGTCATCGCAATATCATTAGAGGGCAGGGTCATCAGAATAATTGCATTTTTATTAGAGTATAGGGCCAGCCTAGGCATCTCATTGTCATAAGTAGACAGGGTCAGCAGAGCCATTTCATCAACATAGGGCAGGGTTAGTATAATAAGCTCATTATCATTATAGGGCACGGTCAGCAGAGTCATTTCATTATTATTATAGGGTTAGTCCAGCAGAGTCATCTCATCATTAGAAGCAGGATCAGCAGAGTCATCTCATTATCATTAGAGGGCAGAGTCATCTTGTTGTTATTAGGAGGATCAGCAGAGTCATCTCATTATCATTAGAGGGCAGAGTCATCTTGTTGTTATTAGGAGAATCAGCAGAGTCATCTCATTATCATTAGAGGGCAGAGTCATCTTGTTATTATTAGAAGGAGGATCAGCAGAGTCATCTCATTATCATTAGAGGGCAGAGTCATCTTGTTGTTATTAGGAGGATCAGCAGAGTCATCTCAATATCATTAGAGGGCAGAGTGATCTTGTTATTATTTGAAGGAGGATCAGCAGAGTCATCTCATTATCATTAGAAGGCAGAGTCATCTCATTATCATTAGAGGGCTGAGTCAGCAGAGTCATCTTATTATCATTAGAGGGCAGCATTAGCAGAGTAATTTCATTGTTAGAGGGCGAGGTCAACAGAGTCATCTCACTATCATTAGAGGCCGAGGTCAGCAGAGTCATCTCATAGTTAGAGGGCGAGGTCAGCAGAGTCATCTCATCATTAGAAGCTGGATGAGCAGATCCATTTCGTTATACTGGGTGGGGTCAGTATTAACCCTAATAGTTAAATCTTACCCTAATATGAACCCCTCCCTCCTAACTGCTATTCCTGGCACTAACTCTAACCACTAACTAACCTTTCCAATGAAGATTAAGAAAAAGTAGAAAACAACGAAACCATTTGTTCAGCTTTGACTTTGTGACTGTGATGCTTATAAAGTGTGACCATGAGAACAGGGAAAGAAATGCGCCCGGGGAGATTTGCTTCCTCCTCACACTCCCAATATCAGCCGCCTCCTGATATACTGGAAGAGAGGACGTGTAAATCAATGGAAGCTGACACTTCATCCCTGCAGAGGGAAAACAGCTCTGAAGACATTTTCACCGACGCCTCGCTCTAATGTCCTGAGAGTCAAAATATGCTTTGTGTAATGTTCTCAGGAACAGCTGCTGCTCTGGACTACAGCTACAGTCCTTTAATCAGGCATCACTGGGGCTGCGCAGCTGATGGACTATCAGATGTTCCGGATGATCAGGTGGCCATAGCAATGTAAGGGTAGAGAATCCAAGCCATATGTGATGCGAATCCTGATGGACCCCATTCACTTCCGTGTCTTCTGTAAGGGTTTTAGTGACCAGACTAGCGCTACAGACCCCCCAGTAAACCTCTTGATGCAGAACCTTGGCTAATGTGTTCTTTTTATCTACATTGAAATTAACGGATGTGGACAGCTTTGAGCTTTTCCACCAGAGAGAGAAGGGAAGAGTCTTGGTATACTTGTAGGCCGCTGTCTTAGGCCTCCAAAATGCCTGACTATTGTTGCAACTTCCTGTTAAAGAAGAGCAGCTCTGGAGCACAAAGTGCTCTCAGAAACTTCTGGTTTGGTTTGGTTGTAGTTATGATTTCTTAAAGAAACAGTTCACAATATATTATCTGTACTTTTCCCTTAGCAGGTATTTGGGATCAGTGTCTGCTGACATTGTAGGACCAGGGGTCACCTGCTGAGATAAAACACTAAACGGAAGTAGGAAGTAAGGATAACTCTCATCTTCTGCTCTTTTCCAGATGTTGATGAATGTGCTGCCAAAATGCATTATTGCCAAGCCAACACGGCGTGCATAAATTTGCCGGGATCGTACCGCTGCGACTGCCTGCCGGGGTATACACGCGTAGATGATTTTTCCTGCACAGGTAAGAGCCGAGTCTGGCCTACTATATAACCTACAGCTGATGGTAGTCGTTTTCTTATAGGGTTACCTTGGGGTTTTATTGCCCCTGGGATAGTTGCAGTCATATAATCTGACAGCTTCATATAAAATGTCCCATCACTGGACTGGTGTAACTGGTGGTCATTAACCCCTTCTCCTGCTTATTGTTCCCATACCTTCTAGGTATTTTACCTTTTTTTTTTTTTTTTTGTGTTGTGAAACAATGTACTGTAATTGCAACATTGTTGCCAGGATCGGACAAGTCTTCCAGAGACTCTTTTTGTAACCACTGTAGAGACAAAGATCCCAAGCAGAGAAACCCTCATTAACAAGGAAATCCCAGCTTGGGTCTATGAGAAATTGTTATCTAAAATGGAAAACCCCTTTAAAAGCAAAGAGGTTTCAAGTCTACTGAACACAGGTCTACGAGATATCACATGAAACCTCATGAAACGTATGACTTTCTTCAGTCGCTCCATGAGAAGGGACATGACTTTGACCCTTATTAAATGGTTCTCAGACTAGTTATTATATGTAAAGAGTAGATTTTGGGCTTCATTACAAAACCCACTTACTATCTAGGAACTCTCCCAATATTGTCGCGCTGTCCTGCTTACAGCGACTCTTCTTTCCTGATACTTGAGTGAATCTAATTCGCTATTTAAAGGAGCGCCAAATGCAGAGATGTATGAGATAACGCTAAAAAACAAGACTGCAAACCTCATAGAAATGCGCTTCCGCCATGTTTCATGTGGGGTGGGTGCGGCTTAAAGGGGTGTTATTGAAGCTAAGAGTCAGTTGCACCCATAGGTGGAGGTTTGGAGATCAACCCTTCTCCTAAATCTCTTGCTGCCCCCACAGTCTGAGCTCTCGGCTGGGGCGAAGGGATGGACATAAAATGAATACCTCCAGGAACGTCCAAAAAAGAGACTCTAGAAGGCTTGGTTTGCAAAGGGCAACGGAAAAAAGGTCAAGAGAGAAGAAGAGACCATAGTAATTCATAATAATTGTTGATATTCACGGGTGGACTTTACCACCATAATGCTTGGGACCCCGGAGATCAGGGGGGCTCCTTCTGGTCACAAACTGCTAAAAAAACAACTAAACCAGGCGCAAACAGAAAGCTTGTGCAGCCAGTTCAGCTGCAAAGGGGCCCAGCTGCAGAGCAGAAGCCGTGCTGCACTGTTGAGCGGAGAGTGGAGCTAAGTGGTGCAACGGGGGAAGACCTTAGCGTTGTGGTGGGGCCCACAGATGTAACTTTGCTCAGAGTGCCAGTGCCGTGGTGAGGCAGCCCTAGGCACAACTTACTATGCCAATAATTTGTTTCACCTTTATTATATACATCAGTGGTCTCCAACCTGTGGCTCTCCAGTTGTTGGATAAACCACAACTCTAAGCAGGTCCTGACTGCATAGCCAAGCTTCCTATTACATTGCATTACATGTTTACTGTGCTGCAACCATCTGAAGAACATTGCGTATCCACTTCATGAAGCGCCAGCGATGCAAAATGCCTTCACTTTAGCTGAGAGCTGCTTACTCTTACTGAACTACGCCGCTTAAATGACCCTCTCTGCGCACAACGTCTCTCCCCGTATGCTGCTTCAGACAGGGTACGGTCTGCTGAGACCCACGCGCCTTCTGTTTCTGTCTAGGGCTGGTGCTGTGATGCCAAACGCCCGCACTGATGCTGTGATTAGTGGAGCATCACCGAAACAAAATTTCTTCTTTTAATTATGCAAGCTCCGCTTAGAGACCCTCCTGAGGGAACGCTGTTTATGGAGCCATGTTAAGGCTCGGAGCCCCCATCAATGAGAGGCAACTTAAGCAAAAAGCATTTTTCCTGATTGCTCGTTATCTGGCAGCCGCCCCACGCGCATGATGTTCGGGAGGCCCTTTTTTTTTTTTTTAATTGTCCTTGTGGAATGGATCTGGTTTCCATTCCGAGGGAAGGATTCAGATGGAATGCAAATGACAGAGTTCTGTACTGTGCGGCAGCTGAGCTCTGGTTAACTTGGCGCCTGCTGGATGTCGACCACAGGCAGAATATATGGGCTTTGCCAGGTCTTGTGTATGGAATATTTAGATCAGAAACATGGCACTGAGGGCAAATAGTTATTAAGGAGCTTAAGTTGGCCAATAAAAAGAGAGATTACTGAGCAGGGGCGTGACTGTAGGAGCTAGGAGCAGGGGCGTGACTCTAGGAGCACTGAGCAGTGGCGTGACTCTAGGAGCACTGAGCAGGGACGTGACTCTAGGAGCACTGAGCAGGGGAGTGACTCTAGGAGCACTGAGCAGGGGCGTTACTCAAGGAGCACTGAGCAGGGGCACGACTCTAGGAGCACTGAGCAGTGGTGTGACTCTAGGAGCACTGAGCAGGGGCGTGACTCTAGGAGCACTGAGCAGTGGCGTGACTCTAGGAGCACTGAGCAGTGGCGTGACTCTAGGAGCACTGAGCAGGGGCGTGACTCTAGGAGCACTGAGCAGGGGAGTGACTCTAGGAGCACTGAGCAGGGGTTTGACGCTAGGAGCAGGGGCGTGACTCTAGGAGCACTGTGCAGGGGCGTGACTCTAGGAGCACTGTGCAGGGGCGTGACTCTAGGAGCACTGTGCAGGGGCGTGTCTCTAGGAGCACTGACCAGAGGAGTGACTCTAGGGCGTGACCCTTCAGACATTAGATTCCAGTGCGACTGCATCCTTTGCACCAGAGCTATACCTCTGTCAACAGGAGCTGAAAAAGAGTTGTTTCCTTTATATTTCATTTGCATTAAGTATTATCACAACCTGCATTTTCTTTCTTATTTTATACTCTAGTCACATCTAGAGCTGCATTCAAAATTCTACACAACACAATCTGTTGAAGCTCGGGTATGACAATGCTTATAAATTCCAAATTACAGACAGTAGAATTTTGAATGTTGCTTTGGAAGTGACCCGAGAAGAGACACTGTATAAATCAAGTGTGGCACATAAGTAAATAAAGTAACATTATATATAGATACATTTAAAAAATATATTTGTATGTGGAGCAAATGGTCTTGTGATAGGGCCACCACCTACAAAACTGGACGCTGCGACCCACCGCTGCGCACCTTTACAGACCATCCGCCCTGTATTGCATTGGTTGCCACACCCTGTAGATCATGAAGGAGGGGACGACGGCCTCTGTTCACTTGCCATGTGAATAGCCCATAGACTTCCATCACACGGCCATCTTTCCGGTTTGTGTGAATGTAGCCGTACTGCACCACACTGTTGAGATTGTGGCTTCTGACAGCAGCCGGAGGTTATAATCTAAATGTTTTATCTGAAGTCCATTACTAAATGTCACTTGGGTTCCTTATAAATCCACATATAATAATGTAAGGATTACTTACCCCTAACCTGCTGTAATGGAGCTGCAATAATATTGAGATTTGATTTGACATATGAATTATAAAATCACAGGGCTAAGAGCTTTGCACAATCACCGCACGCCTGTTCGCTTCTCAATGGGTATTTGAAGAGGTTTATGGCTGAATGGCGCTTGAACGTTTTTGGCCTGTTTTGCTTCAGGTTGTTAATAAAGTTTTTAAAGTTTTTTTTTTAAAGTTTATGATCATTTTATTCCACTTTTACATAACAGATTCCTCAGCCCTGATACAATGTAACAATGTTTGTGTAAATCAGTATAACCCTACAGACAGAAGGTAACAACAATATAAATCTATAGGGCTAACAATCTTCTTAAAGGGACCCTCCACCTCTTATTTTTTCTCCATTGGTTGCTGACAGCACAGAGACAAACCAGTTGCAGCTGATCAGCAGAGTTCTGTCTGGTTACCATGGATACACTGCCTAACAGCCAGTCTTCTCTATGGGTTGTCAGGCAGCAAATCCCTAGCAACCAGCTTGTCTCCAATTACTTATAACAAGTGAGAATTACCATTAGTGAGCATTTACACGACCGTATAAATGGATCCTCATCCGTTCCGCAATTTTGCGTAACAGGTGCAGACCCATTCATTTCAAAGGGGCCGCAAAAGATGTTCTGTCCGCATCCGTTGTTCCGTTCCATGGCCCCGTGGTTGCGGACAAGAATAGGCATTCTCTATATGGCGCCGGCCATGTGTGGTTCGCAAAATGGGGAGCGCACACAGGCGGTATCAGTGTTTTGCAGATTCACAATTTGCGGACCGCAAAACACTTATGGTCGTGTAAATGTACCCTAAGGCTACATTCACACGACCGTAGTGTATTACGGATCCACAATACACCCAGCCGCACCCCCCATAGAAATGCCTATTCTTGTCCGCAGGCTGCGGACAAGAATAGGACATGTTCTATCTTTTGCGGAGCTGTGGACCGAAAGTTCGGGTCCGCACTCCGCAAATGCGGAAGTGGAGAGCTTTTTGCACCTTGTCCGGCCCCATAGAGAGTGAATGGGTCTGCACCCGTTCCGCTGAATAGCGGAACGGATGCGGACACATTCACGGTCGTGTGAATGTAGCCTTAGGGTCCATTCACACGTCTGCATTCAGTGTCCGCACCCGTTCCGCAATTATGGGGGACAGGTGCGGACCCATTCATTCTGAATGGGGACGGTATGGATGCGGAGAGCACAATGTGTTCTCTCCGCATTTCCGGAGCGCGCCGCCGAGCTTCCGGTCCGCTGCTCCGGAAAATAATTGAACATGTCCTATTCTTGTCCGCAGCTGCGGACAAGAATAGGCTACTCTATGGGGGTGCCGGCCGGTTGTGTTGTGGATTCGCAACACACCACGGACGTGTGAATGGACCCCTAAACTGAGGGCAGAAAACGGACAAGAATGCAGAGTCCTCTTCATTTCTATAATCTATTATTTTAATCTTAAGGAGCAGTTCCCCTTTAATAATAGTCTACAGTCTTTGAACCAGCCTTACAAATTTGAGAGCACTGTTTGTTCTGACCGTTTCTGGAAAAGCTGGATGACGACACTTTTGAAAGCCTAACCATCGTAGGTAAACCTATAGAAGGATATACAGATCTCTTTATCTTGGACTCTTAGTTATGTTGATACATAGTAATAAACTCACAGCAGTGTAAGCAGGGGTTCATTAGCATATTTCTTCAGTCTCTGGAATTTAAAAAAGGATAGTTCCATTCACTGATAGCAAGCAAAGATGGTGAAAATGGTGAACTGATGCACAAAGTATAGTAGAAAGTTGCAGAACTTTTAATCGCACATTCATTAAGCTTTATTTGCATAATACTGGACTGGGAAATTAAAGTGACCCTGGGAAAAAAAACAAAGTTAACCCCATGTTGTAGGTGGGTCCAAATTGACAGAAGGCAGGACAACAGAAGTAGGCGGGGCCAGCAATACCATAGTGCAGAACAAAATACCGCCCCAGCAGAACCAATTACCACAGTGCAGAACAAAATACCACGCCAGCAGAACCAAATACCACAGTGCAGCACAATATACTGCCCCAGCAGAACCAAATACCACAGTGCAGCACAATATACTGCCCCAGCAGAACCAAATACCACAGTGCAGCACAATATACTGCCCCATCAGAACCAAATACCACAGTGCAGCACAATATACTGCCCCAGCAGAACCAAATACCACAGTGCAGCACAATATACTGCCCCAGCAGAACCAGATACCACAGTGCAGCACAATAAATGGCCCCAGCAGAGCCAAATACCACAGTGCAGCACAATATACTGCCCCAGCAGAACCAAATACCACAGTGCAGCACAATATACTGCCCCAGCAGAACCAAATACCACAGTGCAGCACAATATACTGCCCCAGCAGAACCAAACACCACAGTGCAGCACAATATACTGCTCCAGCAGAACCAAATACCACAGTGCAGCACAATATACTGCCCCATCAGAACCAAATACCACAGTGCAGCACAATATACTGCCCCATTAGAACCAAATACCACAGTGCAGCACAATATACCGCCCCAGCAGAACCAAATACCACAGTGCAGCACAATATACTGCCCCAGCAGAACCAGATACCACAGTGCAGCACAAAATACTGCTCCAACAGAACCAAATAAGTTGTAGTTTTGCAAAAGCTAAAGTAAAGATTGGAAAGCACAATTTCTGTAGATTTTGTGGAAAAATGATATTTATTACAATTTCATTGAAATTGTATAATTCTTTTTATTTCTGTCCAGTGATCTGTTTCCTCACTTCCCTCACTAGGGGGCAACGCGGCAGCTCATTGAATGCTACTCTACATCAGCTTTCCCCATTACCCTTGACCTATATTCATTAGTAAAGTTATGGTAATTTTTCCTGCTGCTGTTATGACTTGGGAATTATAATTTACTCCTACAAAGAGCTAGGATGATGGGGGTGTTGAATGCAGGCAGCGCTCCCGTGTATATGCTGTTCAATTACTAACTAATGTTTAAATGGTTAATGATGGTGTGTCAGGGCGGGGGTGTTGGGGTGATAATATTCCATGGGCACCCCCCTCGGTAGATAACAGCTTTGGAAGTGTATTGTAATCAGGCGCAGGAGAAGCTAAACCAAATTTTGTGCATAAATCAGAAGGGTTAGGGGAGATTGCAACCTTCTTACATTCTCCAGCCTGCAGACTTACTGAGTGTACAGAAATCTCCCCAATCTCCAAAGAAATCCATCCAGGGAAATACAGTGAATGGAAGACAGGAAGGAGGGGGAGGAGGGAGGTGCAGCTGCAGGTTCTCAATGTCTCAGGGAAAGGGAGGAGCTAAAGGGAAACCTCTGATTGGCTCAGAACATAGCACAGCTTACATCCCACCAGGAAGAGCACGCCCCTTCCAAGAAGCACCAGAGGGAAGGAAAATTGCCAGAAACTGCAAACTGTCTGCAGCATTCCTGGTTGCACTACATATTAGACACATCTACAGCTCCAAAAGGAGGGGTTGGGGTTTGTTTAGAAAAATAGGGTCTCTGCAATCTAAAATATTAGTAAAATATGGTGTTGCGTTAGTATTCCTCCCCATGTTAATACTAAAGCACTAGGAAAATACAGATGGTTCCAGGATGAAGCTCTGATGCCAAAACATTAGCGAACCGTCAATAGATAGATTTAAGGTGCAGATTCTCTGACATTTCTAAGATGTTTGCAATTCTCTACGGAGCTTCCTCCTCTCTGAGGAAGACACATCCGCCTCCGAAATGCGTTATACACTGAAAGCTATCTTTATGTTTTACTTTTTAACTGTTTAACAAACGTATCTCTGCTTCAGTATCCTGCGGCTTCGGAACCTGATTTTTACCCTATCTGTAAACTGACACTCGGGGTACAGGATAATGACACTGACACTCGGGGTACAGGATAATGACACTGACACTTGGGGTACAGGATAATGACACTGACACTTGGGGTACAGGATAATGACACTGACACTCGGGGTACAGGATACGGACACTGACACTTGGGGTACAGGATAATGACACTGACACTCGGGGTACAGGATAATGACACTGACACTCGGGGTACAGGATAATGACACTGACACTTGGGGTACAGGATAATGACACTGACACTCGGGGTACAGGATAATGACACTGACACTCGGGGTACAGGATAATGACACTGACACTCGGGGTACAGGATTATGACACTGACACTCGGGGTACCGGATAATGACACTGACACTCGGGGTACCGGATAATGACACTGACACTTGGGGTACAGGATAATGACACTGACACTTGAGGTACCGGATAATGACACTGACACTTGGGGTACAGGATAATGACACTGACACTCGGGGTACAGGATAATGACACTGACACTCGGGGTACAGGATAATGACACTGACACTCGGGGTACAGGATACTGACACTGACACTCGGGGTACAGGATAATGACACGCTGACACTCGGGGTACAGGATAATGACACTGACACTCGGGGTACAGGATAATGACGGTGACACTCGGGGTACAGGAGTGGTAATATTAAAGGGTTTAGTAATTTGCCCCCACACTGCCCCCACATAATAATTTGTCCCCACATAGTAATTTGTCCCCACACTGCCCCCACATAGTATTTTGTCCCCACACACAGTAGTTTCTCCCACACATTTCTGGGCCTGGCACTGGCAGCACTGCAGCACATCTTGAATCCCCCTCATGGTACATTTCTCCCCCGACTGGACAACCCCCTCCATGATGGCACAGTGACAGACTGACAGCAGTGGCACTCACTCGTGCACCACACAAGCTCACTCACCGGTGATGAGCATCACTAGTAGTTGCACGCAGTCACAGGCTCTGAACTTGAATTCAGCTCCGCTCCAGACTCCCGCGCTCCAACCCCACGTGACTACTACTGAGGCACTTGACTGCAGCGCTGAATAGTGCTGCGTGCATGCGCCGCACGGGCCCAGCCGACACACGCCTGCCGCCTGGCAATTGCAAAATTGGAAAAAAAAGGCAGCCGCTTGTTCCGCCTAGCGCTGCCGACCCTGGAAAAAAAAAAGGGGGCATTAAAGGGGCAGAGGCAGAAAGGGGCAGGGGCTCAAGCCCCCTTTGAGCCCTATGTGTGCACGTCCCTGTTGGCGTGGTCTGGCTTTCTTGAGGAGTCATGGATACTATCTGCTGAGCTGATTTCTACATTCGGAGACTGTCCGGCGTCTGTCTTGTCAGAGCTCTACTATCCGACTGCCAGCAGCTGTCTCATAGGTGTCCACGGCATTAATCCTCTGAAGATTTGAGGAGCCTGCACACTGTAGGCGTCTCTCACTCATTGTCCGTTTTGGTTCTTTGGTTTCTGTTCTGTATTGTCCGCCTCCCCTGAGCATTGTTTCTAGAAAAAGAAAGAAAATGGTCAAATCGTCTTAGAGCCCTATTACACCTACAGATTCTGAAGGTCATTGTCGGGAGGGAAGCGTTCCTTCCTGGTAATCGCCTGCTCAGCGGCAGAGGAGACCTTTGCTATTACATCCAGTGATCTCCTCCACAGTAGGGGGAGGAGCGATCTCTCATGCCATCTCTCGGCCCCAGACTGAATCCTTGTTTGCCGGCAGCAGAGCGCTGATTACACGGCAAACAATTATTTTCAGATAAACAAGCGTTTGCTCATTCATCGGGTAATCGGAGGCAGTATTAGGCTAGGGCTGTACGGCCCACATGCCCCGAAAAAGTTGTGCAACATTTTTTATAATGATAGTCAATGGTGTCGCGCTGCGACTGTGACACAACAGTCGCAAAAAATCCATCCAAGTTGGAAGTCACATCACAGTCGCAGCATGTCGCAGTGTGACACTATTGACTATCATTAAAAATTTTGCGGGACATGTGGCAGTGTAGTTGTTCCCTTTTTGTTGCGCCACACATGATGCCGTGTAGCCCTAGCCTTACACTCGCAGATCATCACTAATGAGCATTCATACGACCGCTTGTTCGCGATTATCTTAGCGATTATCTGCCAGGGTAATAGGGCCTTTAGGCTAGTGTCACACTAGCATCTGAGAGCTCCGGCAGAGAACAGGATGCTGGACCTCCCTGGTTCCGACATTGCCGGACACTGCCTGAATGCATGCGACCGCAAATCTGTCCGTAACCACGGAGATATCAAGGTCTACATAGGAGCTGTATGCACAAAACGGGGATTTTTTTATTTTATTTTTTATGAAAACTGTTTGCAAAGTTACTTCATTTGCTGCAGTTTCAAAAGTGAACGTACGGTACCCTGTATGTACTAGTTTTGTATGCTGTAACCATGGAGACACATCGGTATTCATAGGAGCTGTATGCACAAAACAGGAGGATTAGAAAAAAAATAAGTCGACAGTTTGCAAAGTTGCTTCATATTTTATTTAAGATGCGTTTGGAGCGTGTACACCCCGTGCATATAGAGACTTTGTATTCTCCATGTATTGCAGATCTCATCATGGATGCTCCTAATGGCTTTGTCCTGGTTTTATAACGCTCTCCATTTCTTAGAGCGGTGGAGGCAGCGTGACCTTTACTTTCGTCCTCCTGGCTGCCTGAGCGGAGTTGTTTTCTGCTTGTAGACAAGGCTTACACTCTGGGACACAAATCTGTCTGCCGGTGACCAAGCCATACATCTGTGTCAAGCACAAGCTTGTGCTCCTGGTGTCAGGAGGCTGCGTCTTGGCTCCCGATCAACTTGGTGGTGTTTGCTGCCAGTACACAAGGAAGGAGGAAGCGGAAAGTTTACCGAGTGATTTTACTGCGCAGACATTTGCTCTCGTCCCTTGGTGGCTCACTGTCCAAGTTCAGGCTTCTGGTAATATGCAGGCGGCTCATGGCAGCTGCAAGAACACACATTGTGGAGAATGGTGATTTAGGAAGCCCACGGCTAGAGAAACCCGGACTCGCTTCCTACTGGCCCATGTTCTTGCGGCTCATCTGCAAAATAGGCAATAGTGCCGCATACAGGGAAGCATCAGGAAGAGCTGAGCAGATTGTTGACGGGGGCAAATTGCAGAACTGGTGCAAAAAGTTGCATTAGTTGTATAATTGCATTATACTGAAATAGTGCATGCAAGAACCAGAGGTGCTTGGTGCCAGGGAGTACCAACAAGCCACTCTGCCTTGGCCGGTGATCTGGACCCCTGAGCAATGATGGGTCCCATATTAGTCACCATATAATGTACTCGAGCATTGTGTTTGAGGTGCATTCACCTGTTGCAGAACGTGCAGTGGGCTCTTGCATCCTGTACTCTGCTGACTTGTAAGTCCAATACAGTAATCTCAAGGGATGGCCTATCACTGGCATGTGCCACCATGGTCTGATCCTGGGAAAGAAGAGGGTCACAGCACTGATGCAGCATAGCCTCCTCCATTGATGCCTCCTGTTAAGGGACCTGGTGCTCCAGTCATATGGACAGGTGCAGGGGAAATAAGAATGCGCTAGTTGCATCTTCTACAGACATTAGCAAATTTTAGCAAGTGTTTATTGTTGGTAGTCCGGGCCTAATTGGACATAACTGGTTTTATATAAGCATAGAATCATCACTGTATAATGAAGAGTTCTGCGACTTTCTAATATACATTGTGGTACATTTCTTCACCATTTTCAAGAACTCTGCTTGCTGTGAGTAAACCTGTACAGACCTTAAAGGAGTTTCCAGCTTTTGGCAAGTGATGGCCTGTCTTTAGAATGGGCCATCACAATCTGTTTGGCAGAGATCCGACACCCTACAGCCCTGCTGATCGGCTGTTTCAGTGTAGCTCTGGTGTCGGGACTATAGCGCCATCCACTGTTTAGAGGCCGGAGCTGGTTACTGCAGCACTGCTCCCATTGAAGTGAATGAGTACAGTGCTGCAGTACCCAACTCTGTCTAGTGTACAGTGGACGGAGCTGTAGTTCTGGTACCAGAGCTTCACTGAAACAGCCGATCGGCAGGGCTATAGGTTGTCAGCTCTCCACCAAACAGATTAACAGCCGGAGAGCCCCTTTAATACTTTTTTAAAACCGAGGATTTCCTATGTTTACGGTTAGTCTAGACTCTAGACCAGGGATGCCCGACCTGTAGCCCTCCAGCTATTGCAAAACTACAACTTCCAGCATGCCTGGACAGCATACAGCTTTTAGGGCATGCTGGGAGTTGAAGTTTTGCAACAGATGAAGGGACGCAGGTTGAGCATCCCTGCTCTAGACAATCCATGGGATCTAAACACCTCAGTGGGAAAAATCTCTCTCAGGTGTCCTATAGTTTGCAACAATGTATCACTGCAATAAAAATGTATCAGTCTGGAGTCCAGTGTGTATCGCTTATAGAGAATAATGTAGCTGACATTATTGTGATAACCCTCTCAGGTGTCAGCAGGACTATTGTGGGCCCCAGGATGACATTAGCCTCCAGAATTGTTCCATTCATAGATAGTAAGTCAAGGGCAGTACCCGGAGCGGGGGATATCTGCTAACTCCCATCCTTGCCTAAATCCATGCATCCTTATCTGGGAGAGAGCTGCACTGTGTACTGATAGAGATAGGACTGCTATAGTTGGATGTACTACAACTCCCATTTTGCACTTGAGTAAAGAGAAATATGTATTCTTCTACCTTTTGGCCTGGTTTTCTGACTCCTACAATATATGCCGACCATTGCACCCCACACACCCTGCCTTATGATCATGGGCACCCCAATGACCATTAGGCGGGAGCCCCAGAAACAGGATGTGCCCGAGGGGAAGAAAGGGTGCACCCTTATTTTACTTGATGGAACAAATAAGTCTGATGTGAAAGCAAATCACTATTCAATTGCTGCAAGTGACCAGATTTAAACATCATGACCCCATAGTCGATGGCAGCATTTGCATGCATCAGTTTCCTATGTAAAAGTAAAATCAGGCGGCAGGTGCTTTTGTCCTCCAGGGACTCTTCTTGTGGATGACCTCTTGTGTTTCACACCAGGCAGATGAGACGTGGGTGTGTGAATCCTGCAGTTATAGGTGTGACAGACTCAGTAATTATAAGTGTCTCAGATCTCAAGCCTTGGAGAGCCTCTTGTAACCTTCTGTCATTGTCACAAGGCAGATAAAGGAGGGGACGTGTAGCTGGGACTCTAGGTCAAGATGAGATATCAGATGAGGAGGCCTCTCAGGGCTTTCATACCGATAGGAGAGTCTTACCTCCCGCATCCCTCCCGACATCTAGACCTCATCTTCAACGGAGTATTCCCTCAGAAAATGGGAGAATCCATAAAGTCTGAGCGGGCAAAGGTTGCCATACGGTCGCCATTGCAGCTTGCACGGTAATTGCCACATACTGTATGTCACAAAAGCTGAGGTGAAGATGACAACACCTGCAAGGACGTTAATGTTGGCCATAATGGTTGTCATCCAGCGTTACGAAAACACAATTATTGAGTCATGGATTTTTGTCCTAATTGATATATAATGAAAGTTCTTTGTGTCTTAGTTTTCTGATGTCTGCTTGCTGTCACTTATGGGCCAGAGCACAATCCCTAATACTTCCCACAGCGTTTGCCTTGTTACAGTGTATCAGTGCCTGCAAAATGTAAAAGTCTGGAGCCTTGTCTGGACTGGATACGGTAACGGGCGCGATTGTGTGCACCGTGACATGGTTGCCATGCATGCGGTTGCTGGTGGCAACTTGTTGCTGCATGTATGTGGCTCTTCCTTTCCCCTGGGTCCTTCCCTTTCTGATGCTGAAGGGGTTAATTCTATTGCTGGTGTAGATTAAGGCCTTATTCACACGTCCGCATATATGTCCGCATGTATTCCGCAATTCTGCGGAATACATGCGGATCCATTGACTGTGAATGAGGCACGGAACGATGCGGAGAGCACACACTGTGCTCTCCGCATCAGTTTTTGCGGAGCGCACCGCCGATCTTACGGCCGCAGCTCCGCAAAAAAGTAGAGCATGTCCTATTCTTGCCTGCAATTGCGGACAAGAATAGACATTTCTATGGGGCTGCCGGCCGGGTGTATTTTTGGATCCGCAATTTGGGGATCTATAAACACTACGTACGTGTAAATAAGGCCTTAGTTGGAGCTGGCTGTGGTCTCAGGTCTCTTCTTATTCCGTTGCTTTGAGACTGAGATCGGTTGGATGTCTGCCTGTGTGTGAGAAGGAGCTTGCTCCTTTCTTGTATTCCATCTGAGGGCCATCCTAGTTGGACATCGATGTCATCTGCGATGTCTTATGTCTTCCCTGTGTCTCCTCCTTACCTTATCTGTTGTGATGTTTGGTGTGGGTTTGATTTGGAGATTTGTTGTTTATGTCTAGTTTGTTGTTACATGTTTGTTGTTGTCCAACGTGTATGCTAGACGTTCCTCTCTTCGTCTGCGGAAGTGGACCTTTTGGTTTTCCGGAGGGGTGAACCTTTTATCTGTATGCAGCGCTGCCTGGGGCTGCTGTGCACCTATCTGCATGGGGGTCCAGGCAGTAACTGGTACTGGTTTCCAGTGTGTGTGTTGTTGGTACGGTGTCCGGTTTAGTGTGTGGGCTCCAGTACCTATGCACGGGTTCCAGACGTGGTGTCAGCGGCAGGTAAGTGTGTTGTATTGTGTGCTTACCTGCCGTCCCAGTTTGTGTACACAGCTTCCTCTTTTCCTGCAGCTAGGCCGGTGGAGACTCCTGTGCATCCGTGTATTGGAAGCATGGGTTGTCTCATCCCTGCTGCTTTGTGAGGGATTTTCAGGGCGACTCAGGGTCCTAGTTTTCCTGGGTATGAGCCATCCTACCATCTAGGTCCGCTCATACGACGAGGAGGTAAGGGCTAGGATTAGGGATGCTATAGGAGGAGACCAGCTCCCTTTTCCCAGTGTCCGGGCTTAGTTGCTCCCCAGTCTTTTTGAAATTTTACGGTGGGGGATATTCCCCACTCCCCACCGTGACAGATACAACTGTAACAACATTCAGCTGTGAGAAAGCATGTAGAGGTTTGCTTCCTCTGGATGTAGACAGTCATTTTCCCATTAGCTGACAGCAAAGCTCTGTTCTGAAGTAGGCTACGGTATGCCATTCATGTCCGACCAGTGGTGGTCAGACCACTTGGATCCTTGCCAAACACTACAATGAAATGGCGCAGCATTAATGGGAAAGCATTGTGCCGCTTAGTCTCCTTGGCTCCTCCTGAGGCCATGTAGTTGTATTAGGCCTCAGGGGTCCCATCATTAACCATTGACAGTAATGGTTCACATGATCAGCTGTTGTCTATGATAAGCCTCACGGTCACCCATTGACGGCAATGAGCGGTGGGATCCGTTATTGACTATAATACAGTGAATGGTCTGCCAATGACTATAACGGGCCGCATGGTCAGCCTTTAATATAATGGACCTTATCATCAACCATTTACGCTAATGGGTCACATGATCAGTCATTGGCTATGATAAGCCTCACGGTCAGTTTTGACTATAACGGAGTCCAGGATCATCCATTCACTACGGTAGGGTGAATGTTCAGCATACCATGACGACGCGCAGCCCCTTCAATGCAAAGTGAATTAAAACACCACATTTTTTTGGACCTGTTTTGAATGCAGTAAATGGATTGACAAAGGAAAACAACATTAAATGATAAAAATGCGCTTTTAGTTTCGACGACGACGATGGTAAAATGTTCTCAAATTATGTGAGGAAATAATTGTTTTCTACAAAGCTATTATTACACGGCGAGTGCCGGCTCCGCGGTCCGGCCCGTCGCACTTTTAATTAATGTTGCTTTTCATAATCAGGAAATCATTTTGTACATTAACGTGGCTTAATAAAGTTTCTGCCCGGATTCGGGCTGTCCCTCCGTTAATTAATTTTCAGATTTCACCGTTTCCTAATGGAAGGTGCAGGTTTATGTTGAGTAGTCAGCGCTGGGCACCATCATGAGGAGGGTGTCTTAAAGGGGACATCCAGTCTTCTTATAATCATTGTTTTGTGCAATCTTATAGCATTCTTTATGTTTCAGCTCCTTACATTTGCAAGATCTCTGCTTGCAGGATCATCACAACTTCTAAAAACGGTGCTGGTTTTTACTTTGTGGCTGAAAATCCAACCCAAGACTGGTCTTGCTAACGCAGCTGAGGTGTTTGCTAAGAAATGTCACATAAGGCTGTGTTCACACCAAGGCACATCCACAAATACAATTTAGTTTACATGGTTCTGTCACAATTTCTGTTGAGGGTTCTACTTAAATAACCCCACCCTAAGGGTTCTTTCACATTAGCGGCAGTGGAGTCCGTCAGGCTGTTTCGGCGGGTGAACAGCCTGTCGGATTGGTCCTGCCACTAGTTCACGTATGAACCCCGGACTGCCGCTCCATCCCCATTGACTATAATGTGGACGGGGGCGGAGTTCCGGCGGCAGCGCACGGCGAGAGGCCACCGGACTAAAAGTACGACATGCAGTACTTTTAGTCCGGCTGCCTCTCGCGGTGCGCTGCTATGCTGCCATCGGACGTTCGCCCCGCCCCCATTATAGTCAATAGGGATGGAGCGGCAATCCGGGGGGGACAAGTGAACTAGCGGCAGGATGGATCCGACAGGCTGTTCACCCGCCGGAACAGCCTGACGGACTCCCCTGCCGCTAATCTGAAACTAGCCTAAGTCTAAACCTCGTCTTGATATCCAAATTGATACATTGTAACACGCCATCAGATGAGTGGGTAGAACTAAGACAGGAGGAGTAAGCACATTTTTACTCTTTTCATTCACTGACAGCAAGCAGACCTTTTGAAAATGACAATGAATTAGAAAACACAATGCATTACAAAGCTGTAGAATGTTTCATTATATAAGTATCAACTAAAGTAATAACTGGAATGAGGGATCTACAGTACCCTGAAAGGTTATCAAAATTAGGGTTATTCACTTTAGAAAAAAGACGACTGAGGGGAGATCTAATAACTATGTATAAATATATCAGGGGTCAGTATAGAGATCTGTCCCATCATCTATTTATCACCAGGACTGTGACTGTGACAAGGGGACATCCTCTGCGTCTGGAGGAAAGAAGGTTTGTACACAAACATAGAAAAGGATTCTTCACTGTAAGAGCAGTGAGACTATGGAACTCTCTGCCTGAGGAGGTGGTGATGGTGAGTACAATAAAGGAATTCAAGAGGGGACTGGATTTATTTCTGGAGTGTAATAATATTACAGGCTATAGGTACTAGAGAGGGGTCGTTGATCCAGGGAGTTATTCTGATTGCCTGATTGGAGTCGGGAAGGAATTTTTTTTCCCCTTAAGTGAGGAAAATTGGCTTCTGCCTCACAGGGGTTTTTTGCCTTCCTCTGGATCAACTTGTAGGAAACAGGCCGAACTGGATGGACAAATGTCTTTTTTCGGTCTTATATACTATGTTACTATGTTACTATGTTACTATGTTACTATGTTACTATATGTACAGTGCGCCTTGTATTCTTGTCTGTTTTGTGAAAAGTTGGGTGACTGTGAACATTAGAGATGAGCAAATCAAAGCTGACAAAGTGGAATTCGAATTTCAGGAATTATTCGATTCGCACCGAATCAGAATTTCCTCACACTTTGTGGTAATGAATCACATTTTTTCCTAAATTGGCTGCTGCACATGTTAGGACATTGAGCGGGGAACGAGGGATCACCCATAATGCCATGCATGCAGCCAATCAGCAGCCAGCCATCCCTGTGATGTCACAGCCCTATAAATAGCCTCAGCCATCTTGGATTCTGCCATTTTCCAGTGCACTTAGTGCAGGGAGAGACGTTGGCAGGCGCTAGGGACAGTGGTAGAAAAGACTTGAAAACATATATTTTGCTCAATAGAAGTTCAGGGAAAGGATAGGGAGGAATCATTCCACAGTATTGAAGCAGAACAGGGTTCAGTCGGGGAGGTTACAGCCTGGGTAATAGGAACTATCCTATTACACCTTGCTGCACTGACTGCGGATCCAAATTGCCATTATACTGCTGCTTATTTCAGGTTTGTAATACCTCTGTAATTCCAGCAAACCATTTTGTTATTGGGGTCTTATCAGCCCTTGTGCGGTGCAGATATATATATGTTCTAAAGCCTTTTTTTGGCGTGCATTAGTGGAGAAAAATAAAAAGGGGCTTATTAGCCGTTGTGTGGTGAAGTGGGAAAATTACAGCCCTTTGTGGCGTGTATTGGTGGCAAAAAAAAAAAATATTATTTGGCGTTCAGCGGTGAAGTTCCATTGTACTACAGCCATTTACGGGGTGTATTAATAGGATAGATACGTACGTCCTATTAGCCGTTTTGCGTGTGATTGTTATATATATTTTTTGGGTGTATTTAAAGGAAAAATAATACGTTTCATTAGCCAGTCTGCAGTGAACCGACATTGTTATACTGCCATTGTTGGGGTGTATTAATGGGAAAAATAAGTACTTTTTATTTTCTGCAGTGAATTTACATTGTCATTCAGTGGTGAAATTGTTTTTGTGATAAAGTGAATGTAGAATTTCTTCTGTAGGGACTGAGTAATTGCGTCAATTAGCCACTCAGTGGTGACATTTTTTTGTGAAAGAGCCTTTTTTGGGAAAATTGAAGGGCGATTGTAGAGTATCTTCCGTAGGGACTAACAATTCATTGATTAGCCATTCAGTGGTGAAATTTGTTTGTGATGCAGCCTTTTTTGAGAAAATTAGTCTGTGAATGTAGACTTTCTTCTGTATGGACTGATTAATTGCATTGATTAGCCATTTAGTGGTGAAATTTGTTTGATACAGCCTTTTTTGGGAAATTGGTCGGTAGCTGTAACTACGGTCAAGGACAATATATGTCCTTTACGGCCCACTGGGTGAATGTGGTTGCTGCCCAGCCACACCATCGACTTGGCCAGGTGACGCCGCTTCCACCTCCACGTTCTCACGCCGTTGGTCCTGCAACAATGTCCGCCTCTGCCTCCTCATCCTCTACCATATCCTCAGCCTCCACTGCAGGGACAATTCACAGTGCCTCTCCAGCATGCCACATGTGCAGGGCACGGTGCTGTCACGCTGTTCTACACCTCGTTTGCCTGGGCGAACGGAGTCACACAGGGGAGAAACTTCTCCGTGTCCTTCATCAAGAAATCGAATCCGGGCTTTCTCTGCGTCAACTCAAAATCGGAACCATAGTGACCAACAACGGGAAGAACATGGTATTGGTTCTGCGTCAAGGAGGGCTGATCCATGCGCCTTGCATGGCGCACATGTTCAATCTGGTTGTAAAGCGGTTCCTGAAGTCTTCCACCCATCTGCAAGACACTTGTACACCGCCAAGCACACCCTCCTTGAGCTGCAGTGGCAGGACGGCGTCCCCCAACATAGGATTATATGCAACGTTTCCACCAGTTGGAATTCCACCCTCCATATGTTGGACCGCCTGTACGAACAGAGAAAGGCCATAAACGATTTCTTGATGATCCAAGCAGACAGAGGTACTCCCCTGTGTAACTTCGATGTTAGCCAGTGGCAGCTCATATGTGACACCTGCCGTTTGTTCGTGCCCTTTGAGGAGGCCACTTTATTTGTCAGTCGCCAGAACTACCGGATGAACAACGTCTTCCACTGCTTCATATCCTGGAAAAGATGCAGGTAAATCTGGCTGGTCAGGGCACTGGAGACGTGGTGTCTACATCTCAAGGCCACATGAGCCCTGTGGGGGCTGAACTGGAGGAGGAGGAGGAGGACGACATTGGACCACAAGCAATGTGTAGCAAAATGGGTGGTTTTTCTACACAGGTTACAGGAGAGGAGGAGCAGGAGCAGCCAGAAGAGCAAGAGGGAGATGAGGAAAACGAGGCAGAGGACCCAGACACACAGTAGCAGTATGCAGTGGAGATGGAGGCAGGGAGTCCCCCTGAGTTACTTGCGCAAATGGCCCGATGTATGCTCACTTGCTTGGGTAGTGACAGCCGAATTGTCAACATTCACCAGAGGGATGACTATTGGCTTTCCACCATGTTAGACCCTTGCTACCCATCCAAAATGGGGGCCTTTCTTACACACACTGAGAGGGAGGACAAATGGAACTACTATAGAGACATCCTATGTATTCAGTTGGATTCTGCCTATCTGCGCCATCGTCCGTCCTCTCACAGGGGGGGCGGGGGGGCGGGGGAGTTAGGAGCCTGAGTCTAGAGTTGCTGATAAGCAGCTTTCTTTGACCCGCATAGTGAAGAAACTACTCACCAGCAGCTGGACATAGAGCAGAACCTGAACCAGCATGTGGTGGCATACTTGGAGTGCACCCTGCCACCCTTTATCGAAGATCCGCTGGACTACTGAGCAGCCAAACTGGATTTGTGGCCGTAACTGGCCGAGTTTGCCCTGGAAAAGCTGTCCTGCCCGGCCAGTAGTGTGGCATCAGAGCGGGTGTTTACTGCGGTGGGGGCCATAGTTACCCCAAGAAGAACTCGCCTGTTAACCCAAAATGTGGATAGACTGACCTTTGTCAAGATGAACTAGGCGTGGATCAGCCAGGATTTCCACCACCAGTGTCTGATGCATCAGTTTAGATCATCCATACTGCCTCACCCATACCTTGACAAAAGAGACCAGTTTCTTCTGGCTACCTGCCTCAGCTACTATTCTGATGCTGCCACCTGCCTGATGCCACACATCTGATGCCAACTGCTCCTTCTTACACCCACCATCGTCAGCGGGTACTGTTATTGCCACCCACCTCCCCACTGTGTCACCGGGTCACTCTGTGGTCCCCTCATGCTGCTGCTACCTCCACACTTTGTCACCTTGCCACTCTGTGGCCTCCTCATGCTGCTGCTACCACCTCCACACTCTGTCATTGTGCCACTCTGTGGCCTCTTTATGCTGCTGCTACCTCAACACTAAGTCACTGGGCCACTCTGTGGCCTCCTCCTGCTGCTGCTGCCACCTCCACACTTTTTCATTGTGCCACTCTGTGGCCTCGTCATGCTGCTTCCACCTCACCACTATATGACTGGGCCACTATTTTGCCTTTTTGGCCTGGATGATATCACCATTTATTTGACCTTTCTTCTAATCTGTCAGAAGGAAGGAAAAAGGAGACGCACAACGGATCCTGTCTGTGTAGCAGCTGTAAGGCCTGTATGGTCCCATCAGAATTGGCTTACAATTTGGTAGCCAAATGCAGGAGTGGGTACAAAACACAGAAGACATGCAAATATTCCATTCACGCCTGTTTTGGATCCACTCCTGTTTTTTTTTTGGCATTAGCAATACTGATGGATAACTGACCAAATGGTGACCGAGTGAAGGCGGATGCTCAACAGACAGAATCCGTTGTTGAGGGTTATTGTTCTGACGGATCAGAGGAAGGGCAAGATAATCAGTGACGGCAACACAAAGTTACTGCTGACACCCTCTCCACTCTGTCGGGGGCTCTACTTGTATAAGCTTTTAATAGAACCGGTTCTGTAGACATCTATGTGGAATCAGCTGACGACGGTGTAAAAGGAGTGCGCTTCTTCTTGGCACTAACATCGACCTGTAAAGCTGACCTCAGCTGTCTTCTCTGGACCTCCGCTGTCTTTTCTGGACCTCCGCTGTCTTCTCTGGACCTCCGCTGTCTCCTCTGGACCTCCGCTGTCTCCTCTGGACCTCCGCTGTCTCCTCTGGACCTCCGCTGTCTCCTCTGGACCTCCGCTGTCTCCTCTGGACCTCCGCTGTCTCCACTGAACCTTTGGACCTCCGCTGTCTACTCTTGACCTCCTCCACTGTCTCCTCTGTACCTCCTCTGTTTGCAACTCATCTCCCCAGGAATTAAAAGATTGGGCATGCTGAAATCCAACAGCCCAACCCTTATTCCCCTGTTGTGTTCCATTGAGAGAGAGTCAGGAGACCCTCATATACATATATTAGTTGGTCAGCCACCAGAAATCAGTGGGTTTGGAGGATATACATCTAATGTCTATGACCAGCTTTAGTCCTTCAATGGTTAAACTTCATTGAGTTGAGTCGAGGTACGTCCCGAATGTTCAGATTTTTCTCCTTGACCGGAGATTTGGACTCATTTTTCCAGTGACAAATGGAACTTAGAATCATTTGGAAACTGTAACTCCCGAGTGATGGAGGAGATTTATTTCCTCGCTTCCATCCTAGTGGGGAATGTTTTTATACTGCAACCAACTAGGAAAATGAGACTCAGTCTGAGTTTTGTTGACGGCTCTGAGTCCCGGGCAGGGAAGACAGGCAAGGTATCAGCAATGCCAATGAAGGTTAACAGCCTATTTTAATGTACTTGGCTCATCACTGTATTCTGACACACGGTGAAGGACACTGGAAAATCAATTCCCTAAACTGCTGCTTTGTGCAAGGAGCCACAATGTAAAGGTTTTATGTCATCAGCTGTTTAAAAGTTCCCAGCTCCTTGACCAACTCTGACTTTGTCTATGGGGAGGTTGATGATGGTCACAGAATTCACACCAGAAAGTTATCTAAAGTTTCATCACCATTCATTAAGATACAGAGCTCCAAATCCCCTGCATAAACATCAAACTAAATGATGACATTCTGTCTGCCTGCAGCCACCACTAGGGGGCGCTCCAGAGATTACAGCATGCAGTTGGTAAATAATTAAAACCAAAGTTAGAACCACATGGGGTTGTGTCCTACTGGAACTTCGGGGTCCTGCTGGATCAGTGTCTGGGCCTCATGGAGGAGGCTATGGTGGGTCAGGCTGATCTTGGTTGACTAGGCTATAAACGACCTGTCAGATATCCTGTGTGCCCACGGTGATGCCATAATTTCTTCCCAATATAGTACGGATGATGAGAGTAGCATTTGCAGTTTATTTATTTTTTGTTCTGCTTTGCTGGTTAAAAATGGCATGCCCTTTTTTAATTTTAATTTTTTTATTTTTTTGAAGCATTTATGCCATTTTTTGAACATAAGTTTTTTTTCTGGTGTTTTTTTTTTAACTACTATACAGAAGTCTACTTTAACAATGCTACAAAAAACATACCTAGTGCTTTTTGTTAGAGTGGCAAAAATACAGTGATTTAAAAATGCCCAAATGCAGCGTAAAAAAGAAAAAACTGGAAAAAAACATTTTGTAGTGCATTTCATAATGAATTGTAAATTGTAAAATAACATCAAGACATTAAAAAGTAGAAAAGAAACGGTGAAAAACAGCAACAATTGCATTGAAAAACTGTAAAAATGGCAAAAGTGACAGTGTGAAAACACCTTTCATTTTTTAATCTAGTAGCGAATATCAATTAATTACAGATTAAATGACTTTGTTTCATAATCTGAAGAGACTCCATACTAGAACCTTACCAGCAAAGCGCTAATTTCAGAGTGACGCTGGGACTGATGTGCGGGTGACTCCGCCTGGACGTGGTTTTCAGGTCACCTCTTTGTAGTTTTAGTTTTTCAGCATCAGTAATGTGTTAAAAACATAGGGCCAGATTGATCATTAGCTAAAGTCAAATTTATGGCGTGAAAAAGTCGCAATATTTTGCGCAATCAGTAAAACTGCACAAAAATTTGTGACTTTTTTTTGGCTCTGCGCTTTGCTCACCAGTTTTCTGAAAGTGTCGTGAAAGTGGGCGTGTTTTCTTATGTAATAATGCCAACGCTATTCAATCACAGTACAAAGCGTGACTATGCAAAATGTTTACCAAAAGACCAAAAAGGGACACGCAATACAAATTCATAGACTTTATTAGTTGATAAAAAAGGACCAACAACATACAAAATGTCAATATAAAAAATATATATATGGCAGCAATGCAAATGGTAGCCAAGACATGTGGCTCCCCTCCCATGCAAAAGAAAATACCGTTAGTACTCCTATATAAGGCAGAATACCTTCTACAACAGTGTTGTCAAAACAAACACGTCCCCAATACAGGAAGAATACAAAGGAATACGTAGGAGCGAAACGTACGTCGGGGTTGGCTCTCCTCTCTGCACAAGAAACCCGTGTCCTCCTCTCTTTAGTGTCCCTCAGGTATATATCTATTTGAACATATGTGTTTTGTTGCTGTAGTGTATGGGTGGTCTTGCCCATTAGCTTAAGTTGAACACTTGTTTGTCCTTTGTATTCTTCCTGTATTGGGGACGTGTTTGTTTTGACAACACTGTTGTAGAAGGTATTCTGCCTTATATAGGAGTACTAACGGTATTTTCTTTTGCATGGGAGGGGAGCCACATGTCTTGGCTACCATTTGCATTGCTGCCATATATATATTTTTTATATTGACATTTTGTATGTTGTTGGTCCTTTTTTATCAACTAATAAAGTCTATGAATTTGTATTGCGTGTCCCTTTTTGGTCTTTTGGTAAACAAAGTGTTTTCTTATGTAAATCAATCTCTAGACAGATTTACTATTGCAACCATTCAAAAAAGTCACAAAAAATTGCGCAATTTCACTCCAGTTAGGACCATCCTTATGTTGGGAGCGTTGTATATATGCCCTGTGCTTATTACATTGGCATCAAACAGAAGACTCTTTTTACTTTTTCTTTTTATCTTTTTACCTTTAAAAAGGTTGAATTTTATTAAAAATGTTCATCAAAATAACTTAATGTTTTTATTATTATGCTACTATATGGGTCCGGATTCAGTGCGGGTGCAATGCGTCCTCCTCACGCATTGCACCCGTGCGGAAAACTCGCCCTCCTCACGCATTGCACCCGCGCGGAAAACTCGCCCTCCTCACGCATTGCACCCGCGCGGAAAACTCGCCCGTGTGAAAGGGGCCTAAGAGGCTGACTATCTGCGCAGACCTGGAGAATTTGCTACAAATGTATCCAGTCGAGACATTCCTTAAGGCTGAGAACACACCTAAGCGTTTCTGAATCGCGCGTATGACGCGCGTTTTAGGATGCGCGTATTTGTAACTAAGAAACGAGCGTCATACGCGCGATTCAGTGATTCTCCCCTATGGCAACATTGTCCATAGGCGCGTTAAAACGCCCCAAAGAAGCTCATGTACTTGTTTGGGCGTTTGGCGTTTTACAGCGCGTTCAAACGCGCTGTAAAACGCCCAAATGTGAACCATGCCCATAGGGATGCATGGCTTTTCACATGTTGAGCGTTTTTCAGCGCGTTTGAACGCGCTGAAAAACGCTTAGGTGTGTTCCCAGGGTAACAGTTGCTCTCCGGGCTGATACAATTTACCTGCACTGATACATTGATGGTCAGCAGCACTGCACTAGTCTGCACTGGATACAATTGTAACAACCCCTTACCTTAAGTTCACACCTGAGCGTTTTACAGCGCGTTCCGTTTCAAGAACGCTCAAGTCTGAACCCAGGGTTAGCTGTGAGAATTTTATTTGCCATGATTAGAAAAAAAACTGTGGTTTTATAAAGTAGTAGAAACAATAGTGCAATTTAGGACAAAAACAAGGCCATAATTCTAACAGAGAATCAGGATATAGCAGGCGGCACTGTCTGTCTTGGATCTAAATTTGTTCTGAGGGTCTAATTTTTGTAGTGGTCACAAGGCTGATAGCAAAGCTAAGACTGGGCCCCATTTTGCCCAGGGCCCCATAGCAGTTGCATGGTCTGCCACTATGGTAGTTACACCCCTGACATAACGACACTTCTTTTCTCATGTCTGGTCTGAGATACCAATATAAACGGCCTGTACCATGATGCCTAAGCTGCTAAACATTCCGGCCGTAGATAGCCGAAGGGCTGCGTGCCGTTTGCATCCATCACTTTCGACATCTGAATGATCGTTTATGGCCAGCTTCATTCACCGGATTATATAGGACATTCATGTTTAAGACAGACGGAATTCATCAGCGCTGACCAGTTGTCAAAGTGACCCATTATTGCTGGAATTATCTGAAGATGTTTGAGCAACTAATCATTCAAAAAAGAAAATGTTTTACAATTTTTTTATTTTATTTTTACAAACAATGTGTTTTAATACCTTACCATTTCGTAAGATCTCTGCTTGCAATCAATGAATGAGAACATTCTTGTTTGCATCCAAGGGCAGTAACCCTGTCATAGCGAGAAGCGGATAGAAGTATATCCAGTCTAGGCAATGCTCTGTGAGCTGGAATCCAGACATTGTAAGTTAGTAGAGAGATTAGTGCAGCTCATGTGTTTAGGCCAGTTTCACATCTGCGGCACGGAGATCTGGCCGCCTGATTCGCCAGAGAATGCCGGGAATCGGCCAGACACAAACCATAGCGTGTAACATTTTGTGTCCATTCGTTTCTCGCCATTTTTGCCGGAATGTGGCTGAATCTCCGCCAGACCCTATTATACTTAATGAGGCCGGTGAGCCTTCCGTTTGCATCCAGCGGTGCCAGATCCGGAGAATCCATGGCGCATGCACAGATGTGAAACTAGCCTTAAAGAGCATGACCTTTCATGGAATTTTTTTTTGTTCAATAAAATATCTTTCTTTGCGGCGTAACCTCCGCTGGTTCAATTCAACCCCACTGTAATTTTAGCAAACGGTTTATGGTTTCTCATATGGAAGAGAACCTGCACAGGCAGGGTAACCCCACTTAGAGTTTTTTTTGTATATAGCCCATCTCCTTTGTAGAATACAATTATTATGTGAACTGCAAAAAAAAATCCAATCAAACCCCCCTCCCCAATCCTCACTGATATGGGCTGCAGGATCTGCAGAGGAAAGAGGCTTCGGTCTCTGCAGCCATCGGTATCTTATAAGGCGTGTTACTATAATGACACATTGATATCTTGTCCATTTGCTTCAGAAATTCGTTCATATGAAGTCGTCAATCACTTTGCTGCTGGTTTATGGTTCCACAGATGTCACTGTCAGATACATAAGCCAGTTCTGAGAGCCTCTAATGGCCAGGGGCCCCATAAGGTTTACACCGCACTACACTGGGTGCATTGTAAGGTTTTTGTCTTTTAATGCGGAATCAATAGAGCATTAAAAGACAAAAGCACAAGCAATATTATCTATAGAGGGAAATAACATGTAAAAATAGAAAACGTATCAATGGGGAGCGGCAGGGCTGCCTGCCCACAAGTCGGGGCAAGGGAAGCAGCGGTGTAAGGAAGGAAAAAAAATGAGTTTTTCACTGCTATTATTAAGAGAAGTGGTGGGATATTCCTTTTATTTTATGGTTTTTGATACCACTACCACAAAAGCCTGGCAGGTGTGTCCTTCAGACCTCCGATTATCACATTCTGGGGGATATCTGGAAGAAGAGGCTGTTTATATGAAGTTGTGGGAACGCAGTGGATTTTCAGCTGGTTCAGTTACATACCAGCTCACATAGGGTTGGTTTCCCAGTGCCACACTCACTTTCTTATAGCACCGTATCAGTTACTGAATAATAAAGGACTTCAATAATTCCTCTCGATGACCAGAGAAAATACCACCGGCCTCTAGACCTCCAGGGATGCCATTAGAAGTCACTAGCACCGCAGTGGTATTTGACCATCACATGCTCTCCCTGTACCGTTTATGGTGTTGGGCCCATGCCTGCAGTTAATGCTCAGCCCATGGTACTCTGGGTTGCTAGTATGGACATGGTGCTTGGTATTTCTCATTGCATATCTATTTATTCCATGTAACTGGAAAAGTTACTAATCAATAGCTTTCATAAAACTTCCCAACCATCTCCTTCCAGCTTTGCGGAGTCCCCAATTAATTAATAGTATCCCCTAAACTATCCCCCTCTATTTGGACAGAGCTGTAGGGCACATGTCTATGTCAGTCCCATAGATGTGAATGGAGAGGTGGGTTATGGCTGGGTTCACATATGGTGCTAGTGAGTCATTCAGCCAATTATCGTGTCAAAAAGTCACCATGATTCTTACATGTCTCACCTGTAAAAACCGTGCAGCCAATATTGTCAAAAACGTGACATTTCATAGAAAGACCCATGGCAGACTGACTACGACAAACTGATAATATGACTGACGTTTAGGGCGTGAGACTGACTGACACCAGGGAAAGGAGGTCCATTTTGGGGCAGCAAGACGATAAAGGCTTCTCCAATATAGATGGAAATCCGAGACTGTGACTTGACTTTCAGTAAACATCTCTTTGATTGGTCTCCAGTCACAGAGATCACCAGTAAGAGACCACTGACTGGGCCCCTGCTGGGTGCTCGGTAATCTCCGCTGAGTAGAACACTGCCTGTTGTAAAGCCGGTCATATGCAAGCAACGGCTGTCGACCACTCGTTCAGCTGACAAGTCCTGACAACTATCTCTCCTGACGACCTCGCAATTCCCATACTTATTTAGCTCGGCTGAAAAAAAACTTGCCATTTGACTTGTCTGGATTTCCCCTTTAAGTGATTAAAGGGGTTGCACAACTTTTTTCAGACCCCACAGAGTGCCCAGTCCCATGGTGGTGATCATATTTACCTGGTCCCCACCACAATATTCTGGCTCCATCGCTTCACCGACAGGTCTGCAGCTCCCAGGTGTGCTTGCATTGACATCCTGTTGATGCAGTGCACATGGCTGCCTATTGCTGGCCGCAGTGGTCACCTGCTCCCCGTGCCTCCCATTAACATTTCACTGGCTGCAGTGGTCACGTGCATAACCACTTTAAGGGCGCCATCTTTCATCCCTTTGATAAAACTAAAAAAAAGTAATAAAAATAATTTTAAAATATATTATTCTCCACTCACTGACCTGTAACATTTATTATAAATAATCACATAACACGTCTCACTGGTGAAAACTGCAACCATTTATTGAATGCACTGGGTTCACAAAAATGTTCTCTCAAGTTTGGAGCAGATTTATTTAATGTTGATTTAATGGAAATGTTAGGCCTCTTGCCTGCGGTGTTCAGTTTTTCCTGCTCGAGTGCAATGCATTCTGCACGCGCGTGAGAAAAAACTGAATGTAGTACCCAGACCCGAACTTCTTCACTGAAGTTCAGGTTTGGGTTCAGTGTTGTGTAGATTTTATTATTTTCCCTTATAACATGGTTATAAAGGAAAATAATACCATTCTTAATACAGAATGCTTACTTAAATGTGAATTGAGGGGTTAAAAAATAAAAAAAATGAACTCACCTCATCCAATTGATCGCGCAGCCGGGCATCGTCTTCTTTCTTCTTCTTTGAGGACCACCTGATGACGTCAGGTGGTGAGCACGGTGATCCCTCTATCTTCATTCAGCAGGACCTGCGCTGACGTCAGCGCTCTCACCACGTAAATGGGGCATACTTTGGTCCCACGGCCTGTGCCCTAGTAGACACGCAGAGGGAATTTTGTAGAAAGTGGTGCCCAGAACATTTGAAATGACTGGACATACACGTGCCCAGAAGACACTACAACTACAGGGCATGCCCACCAGGTATCGTACATAGAGCCTGTGGAGTCACATCCACAGAAGCAAAAGGGAAAGGCCGAAGGGTAGATACGATGCAGTCTTTTAGGAACCAGTGGCATTTCCACTGAGGAAACTTGCCAGCTGCCCCTACTGATGGTCTCACAACATGCATGCCTCTTATATAAGGGCAGCAGGCAGTGGATATCCTCCTCTCAGTTAGACATAAATAGCAACTTATGTTCAGCTGATGGAGCATTCCGCCAACTGTAGAGACGAGAAACCAATCCAAAGAGTATAAAAGAGAACGTTCAAAAGAGGTAGAAGTATTGGCTGGGGTGGCCCTCGTCATGGTCTGCCTAACGGAGAGTACTTGCAGTAATCTGTATTCTTCAGGTGGAGGTCAGGAGGAGAATGCTTAGGTCTCAGTTGTGAAGCGGACAGCAGCTTCTCATCACTAAGGAAATCATGTAAACAGGTGAGAAGATTGGCAGACCACCAGGAGAAAGCCCCCAACACCATACCCAGTGCAATGTCCGGGTTAGATAATAGAGGCGTAGGTCGAGATTGGAATCCAGACTTCAAACGTACTGATCACCATAGCTGTATGGCGTAATAACATAATAGGGCCTTGGACTTCAGGTCAGGAGGAATAGGGCCAGTGCCCCAAAATAGTGTAGGCCAGGATAGAGGTGTCATCAAGAAGACACTAAGGTCATCCAAGTCGGAGGTCGCCGGCAACTATGGATAAGGAGGAGTTGGGTGAGTCATGCAGCTCTATAGTACTTTATAAAGTTAGGGACAGAACCTCCCAATCATTTGTGAAGAAACATAACTGCTCGCTTACTCTACGGTCGTCAACGTGCTCAGATAAAGGATGAGAGGTCTCGGTGTAGTGTACGAGGGTTGGGTAAGGGAACCTGAATTGGTAGAGTCCTAAATAAAAATTATAAGCGGGATAAAATTACCATTTTAACCAAGACAGTAAAGGCGAGTCCTATTTGCCAGACTCAGTTCCAGTAGATACATATTTTCCAGGTGAAACACGTTTTAAAAATGTGTCACCTGTAATTTATTAATTGCCCCTGTGGCACTCTCTTATACTGTATACCAGCCTAGCATCAGCAAATTAATGAAATAATAACCACTAGACCATCAGATATATTATTAATTAAGTCGCTAGCCCATCAGGGATGTTAAGAGATTCACTGTCGGGATAATATTTTCATGTAAGTAGCAGAATGGGTTAACATGCATTACTTACCTCACAGATCCAATACTGCTGTGATGAATCATTACTGGGTTACTAATACATCAGACAGTAACATATTGCATGTCCTGAACTTAATACTTTTGACCAAGTAGTTTAGAGAAGGGAAATCTGGCCAAGACTAACTATTGTATAGCTTCCATTAACTTATACATAATGTCAGTCTAGGAAGAGGGGCGGAGTCAAACCCTAAAGGTTTGTATTCATTGAATAGGCTCTATTCTCATACCTATAAAATGGCCACTTTTACTGTTTAACTATATATTTTTTTTATTATTTTGCAATATGAAATGTACCTTATGGAATGTGATTTTGCAGGATGTGCAGTCTAGTCATGATACTGGGTATATATGCTGGGTATTTATGCTGGGTATTTTGCAGGATGTGCAGTGTATTTATTGTGCTGGCTATTCTGCAGGATGTGCAGTGTATTTATTATGCTGGATATTTTTGAGGATGAGCAGTGTATTTATTATGCTGGCTATTCTGCAGGATGTGCAGTGTATTTATTATGCTGGATATTTTTGAGGATGAGCAGTGTATTTATTATGCTGGCTATTTTGCAGGATGTGCAGTGTTTTTATTATGCTGGGTATTTTTCAGGATGTGCAGTGTATTTATTATGCTGGCTATTTTGCAGGATGTGCACTGTATTGATTGCTCTGGGTATTTTGCAGGACATGCAGTGTGTTCATTATGCTGGGTATTTTTCAAGATGTTCAGTGTATTATGCTGATTATTTTGCAGGAAGTGCAGTGTATTTATTATTCTGGGTAATTTGCAGGATGTGCAGTGTATTCATTATTCCAGTTAGGTGCAACATTTTATCTGAATAATCATGGTCTCTGTTCAAGCATGTTCGGAACCAGCACAGCTACCAGTCTTAATTCTCTACAGTAATTATCACATGTTTATTAGCATATTTTCTCATTGCATTGATAATGAATGAATATGAGATGAAAAGCTGCTTTACTGTATATGCACAATGTGGACTGGGAATGTAATCGCAGAGTCCTATGTTCTCGTCTTGAGCTAATTAGGATTCAAGCTGAATTTTAATGAGGGAGAAATATCTGTAATAAGTGACCCACTATTATTTTTTCAAACCACGATAAAATATTCAAGCCCGTTAATTTGCCTTTGACATACTTTTATGTAGGATTTCAACCTATTCTCTATACAAGATTGTGGCGGGGTCACTGGATGAACTTTACCACCTACCAATTAATTTCCTTTTATACTGAGCTAAGAGAACAAGTGCCACTCCTGTCAGGAGGCAGACAGATGGATTTCAGAATGGAACATAATAGGGTCATTATAGAGCTTGGTTAAAGGGGCGCACCGTCTGTAGATCTGCCACAGTATAAGCAGTCCAGGCACCAGGTCAGGTAAGAGATATGTGCTCCTGGGATGAAGACATGCTAATGTGCATTATATAGTAGGCAAGTTATACTCCTACATATAGTGCTGTATACAGAAAACCTGCCAGATGCCTGCCATGGAGGTTCTACCCCCTGGACTTGCAGGCTGAAATATTAGAAGATATGAAGTAATTTTATAGAGAAGTTAATAAATATTCTCCCATTAGCTCATTTTCACAATTTTATCATTAAGGGTGCCATATTATAATAGATACATTCATGTATATAGGAGGCGGTATTATAGTAGTTATATTCTTGTATATAGGGGGCAGTATTATAGTAGTTATATTCTTGTATATAGGGAGCAGTATTATAGTAGTTATATTCTTGTACATAGGAACAGTATTATAGTAGTTATATTCTTGTACATAGGAGGCAGTATTATAGTAGTTATATTCTTGTACATAGGAGCAGTATTATAGTAGTTATATTCTTGTATATAGGAGCAGTATTATAGTAGTTATATTCTTGTACATAGGAGGCAGTATTATAGTAGTTATATTCTTGTACATAGGAGCAGTATTATAGTAGTTATATTCTTGTACATAGGAGGCAGTATTATAGTAGTTATATTCTTGTACATAGGAGCAGTATTATAGTAGTTATATTCTTGTACATAGGAGGCAGTATTATAGTAGTTATATTCTTGTACATAGGAGGCAGTATTATAGTAGTTATATTCTTGTACATAGGAGGCAGTATTATAGTAGTTATATTCTTGTACATAGGAGCAGTATTATAGTAGTTATATTCTTGTATATAGGAGCAGTATTATAGTACTTATATTCTTGTATATAGGAGCAGTATTATAGTAGTTATATTCTTGTACATAGGAGCAGGGCTGTGGAGTCGGAGTCGGAGTCGAGGAGTCGGAGTCGGAGGCAATTTTGGGTACCTGGAGTCGGAGTCGGCAAAAAATGGACCGACTCCGACTCCGACTCCTACTAGATTTAAATTGGAATAAAAAAAATTTGGAATAAAAAAAAAGCAAGTTTAAATGTCCCAATTCAGATAAAGTTATAATTAATTACTTCTCTACTGTCAGAATAAAGGCCAATGCATGCAGTGCGTCACGTTACTGCTAAACAAAGACGTTAAGTGACCGTGAAGAAGCATGCTTTTCATATGCTTTACTATGCAGTTAAAGGGACACTGACAGGCTGATTTACCGGCTAAAGATATATCTGCTGGTATTCATCAGAGGATCAGGAATACAACTAGACGACTGTTACCCCCAGTTGAGGTTTACTTGTGTTTAAAAACGTTTTAATCAATATGCAAATTCTCTACCTTTGTGCCCAAGGGGCAAGCGCACATGTAGAGTACTGGCAGCACTAGACAGGACTAGGTAGTGAGGAGGAAGAGAGAAAGCTGGCACAGCCTCAGCATAGCCAGACGAGGCTGCTGCCAGCACTCTACACGTGCGCCTGCGCAGGAATTCAGCGTTCGGCTAGCCTGAAAAAAAAAGGCCAGTGCAGTGAATAATAACGAGGGGAACAGCGCTGGGAAGCTGTACTTTTGGCGTGGCTGGGCACAAAGCCGCAGGAGACGGTGCCCCATTGGGCACAAAGATAGTGAATTTGCATACAGATTAAAATGTTTTTTAAACACAAGTACAGTAACTGGGGGTAACATTAGTATAGTTTTATTCCTAATTCTCTGATGAATACCAGTATATATATATCTTTAGCTGGAAAATCAGCCTGTCAGTGTCCCTTTAAGGAGCGGCAATACTTACACTTTCCATTCTCTTGTGGTCTGCTGTTACAGGGAACCCATGGTTATCCTCGCCTCTCACTGATAACTGATTAAGGACTGGAGACACTTGTATAAGTGAAGGGAATGGATAGTCAATAGTTCAAGACTGAAGCTGCTATCATTCAGCTAAGGCTATAAAACATGTAAACTCAGATTGTTAGCTTAAATTTTAAACATGACTATGGGATTGAACTAGGAAAATCATGTTTTAAAATGAATGCCCCTTCCCCTGCCCCTTCCTGGATCCTCCCACTGCTCTATCTTCAGCAGAAGATCAGCACACAAAGGAGAAGGCAGCAGCTTCTGCTCAACTACCTCTCTGTGCTAGAGGAGATTAGAAGAACTTGGTGGAACAGCTTCGTATTTGCATATTAAATACAGAGGAGTCGGAGTCGAGGAGTCGGAGTCGGAGTCGGAAGTTTCAAAATCTGAGGAGTCGGAGTCGGAGTCGGACAATTTATCTACCGACTCCACAGCCCTGCATAGGAGCACTATTATAGTAGTTATATTCTTGTACATAGGAGGCAGTATTATAGTAGTTATATTCTTGTACATAGGAGGCAGTATTATAGTAGTTATATTCTTGTACATAGGAGGCAGTATTATAGTAGTTATATTCTTGTACATAGGAGGCAGTATTATAGTAGTTATATTCTTGTACATAGGAGCAGTATTATAGTAGTTATATTCTTGTACATAGGAGCAGTATTATAGTAGTTATATTCCTGTACATAGGAGCAGTATTATAGTAGTTATATTCCTGTACATAGGGAAGGTATTATAGTAGTTATATTCTTATACATAGGAGCAGTATTATAGTAGTTATATTCTTGTCCATAGGAGAAGTATTATAATAGTTATATTATTGTACACAGGAGCAGTATTATAGTAGTTATATTCTAGTACAGAGGAGCAGTATTATAGTAGTTATATTCATATACATAGGAGGCAGTATTATAGTAGTAATATTCTTGTACATAGGAGCAGTATTATAGTAGTTATATTCTTGTACATAGAAGCAGTATTATAGTAGTTATATTCCTGTACATTGGAGCAGTATTATAGTAGTTATTGTCTTGTACATAGGAGCAGTATTATAGTAGTTATATTCTTGTACATAGGAGCAGTATTATAGTAGTTATATTCTTGTACATAGGAGCAGTACTATAGTAGTTATATTCTTGTGCATAGGAGGCAGTATTATAGCAGTTATATTCTTCTACATGGGGGCAGGATTATAAAGTTGTACTCTCAATCTCAGATTACAGGTACATATACCCTTTTGACACATGACATTATTGTCAGATTTCTCATCTGGTCCTCTTTTCCTTTAAGTTGCCACCTTTTTTACTGCGGCACAATAGCCGTTTCCTAATAATCCAGCCAGTCATTGTGAGCAGTAGAACTCCCTGCGGTGTCAGCTCTGGAGTGCGGTGATTAATGCATTTCAAGTTGTTGTAGAATGTTGTTCTCTTCTCATTTGGTGCTTTCTAAATAGACACGTTTTCATGTATAACAAGCTTAACAAACCTGCTCAACACTCATCCCATTGTGGATTACTTTTCCTTAATACTTAAATAGCGTGTTATTACTTACTCATCATTACTTATTATCTGCGTATTGCGCTGGGGAAAGCGGCTATAAATCATTTGGAATTAATTTAGTGTTTTGACATAACAGGTCTGTTTAATAATCTCACATCCGCTCTGTGCGTTTTACCATTTTTTATACCGTGTGTGTTCTTTAGGGCTCATACACACGAACGTGTTTTCTATCCGTGTCTGTTCCGGTTTTTTAGCGGACCATATGCGGAACCATTCACTTCAATGGGTCTGCAAAACCAACTGAAGTTACTCCCTGTGCTTTCCATTTCCGTATGTCCATATTTCCGTTCCATAAAAAAATAGAACATGTACTGTTATTGTCTGCATTACGGACAAGGATAGGACCGTTCAATTAGAGGCCAGCTGTTCCGTGCCGCAAAATACGGAATGCACAAGGACATCATCTGTATTTTTTGCGGATCTGTTTTTGCGGACCGAAAAATACATACAGTCGTGTGCATGAGCCCTTACACTGATGTGCAGAGAAGTCGGTGTCTTTCAATCATATCCTGCATTTCAGAACCACATTTGCGCAATGTCCTCCCACATAACACTAAGCGAGTCATGGGAAGCTACAAGTGCCACGCCACGGAACTCAATGCTGTCATATGGCACCATTATATCTTATTGTACCGCCATCTATTCAGTATCGGAGCATGCAACACACCTCCGAGGTCACACCAGTAGGGGCAAAGGCATGATTGTGGTGCCGAGCACAGCAGAGGCAGAATCCCGTGCGTTCCTTCCCTGATTATACTCACATAGGTTTAGGGCAATGTTCCAACTGTTGGAAGACTACAACTCTAAGCATGTTCTAACAACCTGTGACAGTCAGAGTAATGATGGAACTTGTAGTCTTGTAGTTGGTGAACCGCAGGCTGGGATCCACATGCCTAGGGGTTAGCTATAATACTCCCTGGGGGTGTAGAGAGGCTTGGCTGTTGATACCTAGTATCTCCGGTGGGCTAGATTTAGCATGGGTTTAAAACTCCATTATCCATGGTGGTCTAGAATTGTTAAAGGGAAAAGCGCCCTTCCTGACCACTGGCCCTTCCTGACCATTCTCAACACAGAGGATCGATGTGAAGATTACAGGAGAGACCAGTGGAGACCTGGTTAAATGTTCATATTGATATAGAATATGTGTAGTAATTATGTAACTTAGTCCAAAGTCAATATCTGTTCCAATCTTGATATCACATGGGGTTGCAGTCTGGTCTCCCAGTACGAACCTGCATATTAACATGCATGGCTTCCCTGGGCTCCCCGCACTCTTCCTGTGAGTTCATGTTTGTTCTCTCCCATTTCCACTTCTGTTACCATTTGGGTATAGCAAGGTACATATGGAGAGAGAGAATAGACAGAACCCACCGTATATAGTAGACACATCCCTTTAAAGAGGCCCTCTCCCCGCTCCTGACACGCCTGGTTTAATCGCTTCATGCATTCCCGTGTAATAACAATTCTGGAGCATCTCTTCTTATGTCTCTATGTTGTGTCATATCTTTATTATTTCTACTAGAAGTTATGAATGAATTGCTAGCAGTCTGCAGTAAGGGTACAGAGGGGCGTTACCAGTTGGGGGGTGTGCCTGCACAGTCTCACTCTAATCAGTCAGTGCTGCCATTGTCAGACTGTGCAGGGACACCCCCCCCAAATGGCTATCACCCCTCTGTACCCTTACTGCAGACTAATGGCACATGGTAGAGCCATAAGAATAGACGCTCCAGAATTGTTATTACATGGGGGATGCAAGTAGCTATTAAAAAAGGCCTGTCAGGAGCGGGGAGAGGGTCTCTTTAAGAATAATCGCTGACAACTGGAGTTCTATGGGGACGTCACTGAAGAGGAAAGTCCAATGTCTGCACCGGTCAGTGGTGGTGATTGGTGGTGATATCAAGCAGCTCGCTCTTTGGCGGACGGTCTGTACTCGTATCATATGATTGCCCCTTCATTTGTATGACCACCATGTAAAACTTAGTGCTACCTGTAGAGTAGCCAGAGGGAATAGTCATGAGTAGAGATGGGCGAACTTTAAAAAAAAGTTTGGCGTTCGGGTTGTGGTAATCACCGCATCCCGTTATGGGTTCCACTACCGCGGACTATCGCGGCATATGGAATCCATAAGGGGCGGCTTCCACTAACCCGAACTGTTGAACAGCCGAAGGACCTGGGTTGACGTCACCGTCATGTGATCGGTGCAGGGGGCGTGGCTCAGCACTGGATTTGATCCTGTGCTGAGCCACGCCCCCTGCACTGATCACATGACGGTGACGTCACCCCAGGTCCTTCGGCTGTTTAACAGTTCGGGTTGGTGGAAGCCGCCCCTTATGGATTCCATATGCCGCGATAGTCCACGGTAGTGGAGTCCATAACGGGATGCGACGATTACCACAACCCGAACGCCGAACTTTTTTTTTAAAGTTCGCTCATCTCTAGTCATGAGCCTGTAATGAGGAGGGATAAAGGGGCAGCGTATGTCTAATGCCCGACGTGTCCAATGAATATTTATAGCAAACATCTGTAAAGACTGATTTGCTTGGAGGAGCCGGGAATATCATTGATGTGGGGGGTTAGGCACGGTACGGGAGGTGTGTGGGCGCGTAGATAAGACAGGCCTTTAATGAGCTGCACTTTTTGTATCTACGTCTTGTCTCACCTGCCTTTATTTCCTCTGCTTGAAGGACATTTATAGACATTGATGTATAAGGATGAACTGGAGGAAATAACAGTATCACCAGCCTTCTCACATAGCTTTACATCACATTTTATACTGATTTACCATTTCATATTGCAATTACATGTTAAATCAGTCATCAATGGTGCCAAATCCTCACGGCGTCCATCAATGTTCTGCACAGCAGCTTTATTCAATGCATATTTTTTTATTTTCATTAATTAATTATTCTAGGTTTCATTATTATTTTTTCTTTTTTTTATGATTGTATGATGCTTTCAAATATACGGTATATTTTTCTATTGAATAGGGCCTCATACATGCTCAGCTATGCCAGTAGTAGGGGGAAGAGTACGGCAGCGCACCCGGCTCCTCATCCATGTGCCTTTACATAAAGGTTCCTGTACACATTGGGGAGCCGAATGCTTGTTTATCTGAGAGATGATCCTCCCAACTCATCCATACACATACATGCTTGTCCTGGAGAAGATGTTGGGTGTTTCCAATGGGGAGTGGGCAATAGGTCACTGCTGCAGGACTCTTCTGGCCGTTGCTCATCTCTGATACGAACATCAACTTAGTTCCAAACACTTCGCCCCCTCCTGCTCACTGAGGTACTGTTACATTACTGGGAGCAGTGATGGCTCAGGAGTTGTGCCCACAACATCACTTGCGGGTGCTGACTGCATTATATAGCAGGATTTGAGGCAGCTCTGACCCTGGCAGTTTAACCCCTTAGATGCAGCGCTCAATAGTGACCACAGCGTTAGACAAAATGAGGGAGTTCAATCAGTTGGTACCCCACAAATGCAGTGGCGGGACGCTGAGTACTTGGCATGGCAGCTGGTGCCTTCTGGAGGACCGCACTCCTGCTATGTCCAGGCATCCTACCTCTCTGACTGCCTCTGGAAGGATGTAATAGACCAGGGCTGGCCAACCTGAGGCTCTCCAGCTGTTGCAAAACTACAACTCCCAGCATCCCTAGGCTGCCTACAACTATCAGCCTACAGCAGGGCATGGTGGGAGTTGTAGTTTTACAACAGCTGGAGAGCCGCAGGTTGGCCATGCCTGTAATAGACTGACTGTCTGCTGTAATAGACGATCACAGGTTTAAGTGCACTAAGGGGCTAAAAAACACTGTAGAAAAAAGTTGAAAAATATTTAAAAATATATATATATAAAAAAAAACTTCCCCTCCCCCAAAAATATATATTTATATAAAATATCATTGGTATAGCCATGTCTGACCCTATTCATATATTATTAATATGATCTAATAATATGTTCCATTATTTAACTCACATTGTATTCCAGATTTTTTTTTTAATTGGTCACTTTGCCCCCCCCCCCCCAAATAATTGAATAAAAAATTATCATATGGTCAGATGTGTCCCAAAATGGTATAAAAAAAATGTAGCTTGCCCCCACAAAAACTGAGCCCTCACACAGCTCCATCGGTAACAAAATAAAAAAGTTCTGGGTTTCAGAATATGGCAACAGAAAGCTATATTTAAAGTAAAAGGTCACAAAACCCCTATGAAATGTCCAAAATTATACTGCCCCATGGAATAATGTTATGTCATTTTCTAATGTGTACGAGGTTCTCCGAGATCTCCCCCAAAGCGGGTGTCGGGGGAATTAAGGACGGCTCGTGTCTGATTTCAGCGTGCCCCGCTGATGGGCACCTTAATATTCTAACATCGGCAGCACACATAACCTGGGGCCTTGTCTTGATGAGAATACATAAGAAACACATTCTTAGCCCAGATTTTCTATTATTACTGCAAGAAATGGCAGCTGTCCCGTGAGCCTTCCATAGTATAAATCTGTATTGTTGTGGATTCTGAGTGTTGTTTGAAAACTTCTATAAACCGATGTGAATGTGCAAATTAAAAAGGAGAGACGGGGATGTGTCTGCTCTGCTTCTTTCTGTTCCGTGAGATAATTATCCATTGACATTGCCATGCACAAGCTGTTATCAACGGATTCACTTATTTGTGTCATAAATTGGAAATAAACTCATTTCAGTATCAATGGAACCAGGAGTTAACACTTCTGGAGATGAGAGGTGACGCACGGTCTGAGGAGTGGTAACCCTTGAGAGCATGACTGGAAACTGAACTAAACTCCCTAAGGCCTCTTTCACACGGGCGTCACGTTTGACGCCCAGATAAGAGGCGGGTGCGTTGCGGGAAAATTGGTTTAATGCGTTTTGCACGCACGTGGGAAAAATCGCCATGTTTGGTACCCAGACCCGAACCAGGACTTCATCACTGAAGTTCGAGTTTGGGTTGAGTATTCTGTAGATTTTATTATTTTCCCTTATACCATGGTTATAAGGGAAAATAATAGCATTCTCAATACAAAATGCTTAGTAAAATGTGGATTAAGGGGTTAAAAATAAAAAAAATTAACTCACCTTATCCACCTGATCGCGTATTTGCGATCTCTTCTGTCTTGTTCAAGCATTAGCTGCCGGCTAAAGGACCTGTGATGACGTCACCGAGCTCATCAAATGGTCCATCACCATGGTGATGGACCATGTGATTGGACCATGTGATGTGACGTCACCACAGGTCCTTTAATATAAAGTCAAAAACAGCTCACCACTGGGACGCTTGCACGGGAAGGGGTTATCCCAACAAAATCAAAAAAATCGATGAATCCCAGCAGGTGTATAGGAAGTATACTTTTATTTCAGAAAAAAACAAGTGTCACAGGACGCGTTTCGGCCCGTCAGCCTTCTTCAACTTGAAGAAGGCTGGACGGGCTGAAACGCGTCCTGTGACACTTGTTTTTTTCTGGTCCTTTAGCCGGCAGCTTATGCTTGAAGAAGACAGAAGAGATCGCAACTACGCGATCAGGTGGATAAGGTGAGTCAATTTTTTTAATTTTTAACCCCTTAATCCACATTTTACTGAGCATCCTGTATTGAGAATGCTATTATTTTCCCTTATAACCATGTTATAAGGGAAAATAATAAAGATCGGGTCCCGTCTCTTAGCAACCTTGCGGGAAAATCGCACTGCATCCGCACTTGCTTGTGGATGCTTGCGATTTTCCCGCAGCCCCATTCACTTCCATGGGGCCTGCATTCTGCGATTTTCACGCAACGCAGAAGTGATGTGTAAAAATCACCGCTCATGTGCATAGCCCCATAGAAATGAATGAATCCCGATTCAGTGCGGGTGCAATGCGTTCACCTCACGCATTTCACCCGCGCCGAAATCACCCCCGTGTGAAAGGGGCCTAAGTGTCTGGGGGTGTTTTAGTTTTTTTCTTATTGACCTTAACTCTAGCAATAAATTTTAACTTTTAACTGGCATTTTTGCGGAATATAATACTCCTCGCTTAGCCTCTATTGAGCATTAGTGTTGGGCGCGAATATTCGAGTTGCGAATTTTAATCGCGAATATCGCCACTTTGAGAATTAGCGAATATTTAGAATGTAGTTCTATATATTCGTATGCGTGAATAGTGATCGTGAATTTATCGCGAACATCGGCACTTAGCAACCAGTAAGAAAGTTACCTACACCTTAGTGTTGATCGCGATTAGAATTTTTATTGCAAATATATTACATTGCTGATTTTCGCAATCAAGTAAATAATGACTGGAGATCATGAATTCGCAAATTTGCGAATTTATGGCGAATATCCGGGCAACAATTTGCAAAATATTGCAAATCTGAATATTGCCTATGCCGCTCATCACTATTGAGCATTGCATCCCCATCATTCTATACAAGCGCTATACCTTTGGTAGACTGTAAAACATGGAAATAAGGGCTCGCTGGTGCATTACCTAGAGGACAATAGGCCCACAGTAGCACAGATAACAAAATGGTGCCAATCAGTCCCGGGCATCCAGGCTGCAGGTCCTACCCCCAGACCCTTCAGACATGGTTCACAATGCCAATACAAAAGAAAGAGGGGTTCCAGAAGTGCTGGCAGAAGTTTTAAAATGTATTGGATAAACATAATGCATAATAAAATGGCATGCAGGGAGGCGCGTATGTTTGGTACTTTTGGTAGTGGCTGAACCTGGTATTGCGCTCAGTCCTATTCATGTGAATGGGACTACATACCAGACACAGCCGCTACCAAAAGTACGGAGCTGCAAACAGTGGTCCCTTCATTTAGATGAAAGTCAGGGGGTGCCCAGAGTCAAATCCTAACCTCCTGATGTGGCTTTACCGGATGAGTTGTCAATATTGTAGTCCTGAGAACGCCCTTTTACGTCCCATGTACTGTGCGTTATCTTCTAGTGCTGTTGCCTTGATTAAAGGAACCATAACTAAAAGATTAAAATAAAAATATCCCAGCACTTCAATCCTTCATCTCCTCCCATCATTTGATCCTGTTTTGTCCCATAATACAAAGAAAAGTGTGAAATATATAAAGAAATCCTCTCTATGCGCCCCAGGAGCATAGCCATGTCCTCCCTCCTTCTCCTTACTGTCCTGTGTCTGAGTATAAAGTAATTGGCTGCAACTATCTGTAATAGACAAAAAGATTGAACCCCTGGTGAAGCCCTGATCCCCTTCTTCGTTTACCAGCCAAAAATGGAACAACAGGAGGTCATTGCCTGAGTTCACTGCGCAATTTCTACAAGGTTGTTTCGGTTGATCATGCAGAAACTGCTGCAGACTGAATGGGGGCGAGAGCCTCTCCTTTTTACTTTTTAGGTATAGGGTTTCTTTTAAGGGATTTTCCAAGAATCTCTAACTCATGATCTATTCTCAGGATAAGTCATCAGTATCTGACCGGTGGGGTTCGACACCCAGGACTCTCGCCGATCAGCTGTTTGATAAGGCACTGGCGCTCCTGTGAGCCCCGCAGCCTTCTCTCTGCTTTTCCTAAGCCAAGCGATAACACGTTCATGTGTCACGTGGCCTGGGCCATTCAAGTGAATGAGTCAGAGTGTAGGGCTGCAGTAAACTATTATTTTAGTAAGCGGGTATTCTACCAATAATTTTTTACGATTAATCGAGTACTCTAATAAGAAAAAATGAATTAATAGACTGTTTTCCTTTATAAAAACACATCAGACCCCCTTCCATCAGTCCCCAACACCCTTCGTTCCCTCCTGTGTGATCAGCCTAAGTGCATCAGTTCCCTCCGTGCCATCAGCTCCCTACCCCCAGTGCCGTCAGCTCTCCCCCACCCCAGTGCCATCAGCTGCCCACCCTAAGAGCCAGTCCGAGTAATGTACCAGGCGGCAGCAGTCCAGAGTGCCCCGGACAGCAGGAGGTAAGTCATCCAGCCATAGAGCATGACCTGGTGACAAATTTTACAGAAAAGAAGCAGTGACCCCCCCCCCCTCCCGAGATGTCAGTCTTGACTGTACTTCCAGCATTCTGTTCCTGAAGGCTCTCCCTCTCAGGTTCAGTCACAATCCGCCTGTGATGAGGACTTCACCCCTGAGCACTGATTTATGGGGGGCTCCCTATAGTAGTTTCCATTCCTATTATTGCTGAGCCTGCAGCTCGCACCCCGGTGTTTATTACATCCGCCCCCTCCATGCTGACTGTGCCCTTCTCCAGACTCTTCAGTTTCTTGCTATTTGTCCAATTGACTGCGGAGTGTTAGTGCTGCTCGCTCGCAATCCCGCCGCCCAGTCAGGATGCTTTTCATAGATTGTCTGTCCAGGCGCTGGAAGCCCTGAGCTCAGCAGTAATGAAGCTCACAAGTGCTCGTCGCCTGCAGTCCCCGGCCGCCCGGATCCTCCTCGCCCGCACCATGTCACCCCAGATCTCTGCAGTGTGCTCCTGGCAGCGTCCTCGCTCCTACTTTGCTGTTTCTTGCAGTGAGGTTGTGGAGTGGCCAGTACCTACCTTTCTGGTAAGAGCACCGCTCCACAGCTCCTCCGTCTTCTTCTCCGTGCACTGCCGTCCTGAGGTCACACAGCGTCGGGTCATAGTGCACGCATACGTGCACTATGGCCTGACGATGTGTCAGGATACAGTGCAGCACGGTACGGGCCGGCAGGTGACCACAGAGCGGTAAGTAATAGCAAGCACTTCACTCCCGCTCCGTGGTCACATGACACAAACGAATCCTTGATGCAAAAAATGTGCATCAATTATTTTTTAGTGTCGAGTTACTCGATTCAACCGAGTAATGGTATTGGCCCTAGCTAAATGCGATGCCAAGCACAGCCACTATACAATGTACGGTACTGTGCTTGGTGAGCATGGAGAAGGCATCAGAGCTCACAGGAGAGACGGTGTTCCATTATTTTTCCCTACTCGTGAACTTTCCATACCCTCATGACTTCCGGTTGTAATGCAGCTGCACCGGAAGTGACGTTTGCGGGTTTGGGAGGAGGTGTGTCACACCGCTCGCTACCAGAGTGGCTGAGTAGGAGTCGGCACAGCCCGCACAGCAAGAGCTGAACCAGGAACCAGCGCAGATGGGCGCGCTTGTGCACTGGCCCGTAATGTTTTCCTATCCTCGGCGCATGCGCACTTGCCTGTAATTTTTCCCTACCCTCTGTGCGCCTGCCCAGACACACCTCCTTCACAGCCAGGCGAGCGGTGTGACACACCTCCTTCCAAACCTCCTTCCAAACCTGCAAACGTCACTTCCGGTGCGGCTGCGTCACAACTGGAAGTTACGAGGGTATGGAAAATTCACGGGTAGGGAAAAATAATGGAACACCGGTGCCTTGTCAAACAGCTGATGAGCAGGGAAGCCGGGTGTCGGACCCCCGCCACATACTGATGACCTATCTTGAGGATAGGTCATCAGTATGAAAATCTCAGTAAACCCTTTTAATATAACCCCTGGGGTTTGAATGGTGCATGAATCGATACAAATACTACCTTCCTCAGGTCAATTACAAGACAGTTGCAAATTCTAACCATTATTATATATTATTATATAGCAGATATGGATAGTTCATGCCTAGAAAGAATCTTAGGTTTCTGTAGTGCCTTCACAATAGAGCCAACTACAGTACCCCCATAACAGTAGAAATCTGTTACCAGAGCATAGCCTTGGAGTGTGCCACCTAGTGGGGTAATTGTATTCTGCACCAAACAGGTCCCATGCAGGTAATTTTACAAAGAGGGAACCCCAGAAATCTGGAGAAGGGTCTTTGATCCAGGGAGTTATTCTCATTGCCTGTTTGGAGTCATGATGGAATTTTTCCCCCTAAAATGAGGACAGTTTGCTTCTACTTTTTGCCGTCCTCTGGATCAATATTGCAGGAAAACAGGCTGAACTGGATGGATGAATGTCTTTCTGACGCAGTGATCATAATTATATCACTTACCAAATACTAAGGAAGTTCTATATGCAAAATAGTTCTCCTCCAGAAGGAAAAATACAGTAGTATTGAGTCGGTTGGCAATGTTAGTAGTGACCTGGTGGCCAATGTGAGATGCTGTATATATTAGTTCTTGGAAGGCACTATGGCGGTCATTTACTATCCAGAAATATACCTATATTAGGCGTAGATTGCGGTGCAAAGGTTCTTTGCGCCACAATATGCAACTTCTTCCCCCTCACGCCTGGGCGTGACGAGGGCAGGGAAGGGGACGGCAGGCCCGTCTCATTTATCATTTCCTACGCCTAGAGGCCATCACCGCTACATAACTTTGGCGGATCCACCTCCAGATATAGGGGTAACTAAGACCAGCATCTAAAACGCCTGTCCTAATAAATGACCCCCTACGTCTTCCAGCAACCTTAGGACAGAGCTTTCTGGGATAAAATGTCCAAAATTGCTCTCGCCCGAAAAGAGGAAATACAGAAAACACGATCTGCCGTCTGAAGACTGCAGTTGCGACAATCTACCCTAGTGTTAACATACCTCAGGTTAGGAATCTATGATTTACACCATTTGCCCATGGAGCGCCTGAGCCAGAAAATACCGCCGAAGCTGAAGTAGATATCCCTGGATCCTCCATAAGATGTAAGAGCACTACAGAACACTATGGGGGCTTGCATTCAGAAACTGGTGGGAGCCAGATGTCCATATCATTCCCTCACACATCTCTGTGACTCACCGGAAGATGGTTACAAGTGGAATTCCCCTTGAAATCCATCTCTATGAACAGTCATTATCTCATCCAAGGTCACTGTAGCCAGTAACAATCACTTCCTAAATCTGTCGATAAAAAACAAACTCCAGGACGCCTCAACTTGTGGATATTATTGTCGCTGTATCTCTTACTTTTGTTTGTTCACCCTCTTCTTACACAAAGCGCTGCTTAGATCAATGTTATATTTGTGCTGCATCGTTGAGCGCGTTTTATACGGTAAATCAATGGTAATAATACAGGAATCTTAATGCATTCCAGCCTGGTTCTTCTGTGGCATTAAAACATAGCGGTCATCCGGAAAAGGCCTCTCAAGGTCTTTGATTTTCATCTCGGTTACGCAAAGAAAAGTCAACATTGGGTGCAACGTTCATCACGTTGATGTTGTGATTGTTTCACTGTATTAAAGGGACCCCCCCCCCCACACACACACACATTTTATTTTTATTTTTTACTTGAGCTACCCTCCTGTTAGTTGTTTTTTTAATAGTTTGAGCTATTTTGGAGGCACATGATGCTTTCTTCTCCGCTCAAAGCAAAATTTAAAAGAACTGTCCACAGGGGTGCCATTCTTGGGGTTGTGAAAATTGTGCACATCAGTTGTTACCACTGAAGGGGACACCAGTTGCTCTGATGGACTGGAACCCATATCTTGAAGGCCTAATTGTTCAATTTATGTCTGAAGTTAAGGAAAAGCAGCTGCAGAGGATCCCGCTACAGGTGTTCAATTATTGAGAGGATGCTGTTTTTTTGACAACTCTCTGGTGGTGTTAGGCTTTGTGTGGTTTTATCTGGGCACAGTATGGTCACATTATTAGGGTAGTGTATAGTTGTGTTTGTTAGATACTTTATAGTGGTATTATTCGGGCTCTGTATGGTTGTATTATTAGGGTGCTGTATGTATTATTCGGGCTCTGTATGGTTGTATTATTTGGGTGCTGTATGTATTATTCGGGCTCTGTATGGTTGTATTATTAGGGTACTGTATGTATTATTCGGGCTCTGTATGGTTGTATTATTAGGGTGCTGTATGTATTATTCGGGTTCTGTATGGTTGTATTATTAGGGTGCTGTATGGTTGTATTATTAGGGTGCTGTATGTATTATTCGGGCTCTGTATGGTTGTATTATTAGGGTGCTGTATGTATTATTCGGGCTCTGTATGGTTGTATTATTAGGGTGCTGTATGTATTATTCGGGTTCTGTATGGTTGTATTATTAGGGTGCTGTATGGCTGTATTATTAGGGTGCTGTATGTATGTATTATTCGGGCTCTGTATGGCTGTATTATTAGGGTGCTGTATGTATTATTCAGGCTCTGTATGGTTGTATTATTAGGGTCCTGTATGTATTATTCGGGCTCTGTATGGTTGTATTATTAGGGTGCTGTATGGTTGTATTATTAGGGTGCTGTATGTATGTATTATTCGGGCTCTGTATGGCTGTATTATTAGGGTGCTGTATGTATTATTCGGGGTCCTTTTGGTTGTATTATTTGGGTGCTGTATGTATTATTCGGGCTCTGTATGGTTGTATTATTTGGGTGCTGTATGTATTATTCGGGGTCCTTTTGGTTGTATTATTTGGGTGCTGTGTGTATTATTCGGGCTCTGTATGGTTGTATTATTAGGGTGCTGTGTGGCTGTATTATGTGGGCTTTATATGGGTGTAATATTTGGGCACTCTATTGGTGTCTTTTTTGGCCATTCTATGATTATATATAGTAGGTCCTGTAGGTCTAGTATTTTCCCACTATATGGTAAACTATGAGAAGTATGATAGCAAACATTACAGACAAAGCACTGAACTATATACATAATGGCAGGGTGCAATAGTGCACTGAAAAGTGACTGGGTCCGCGTCGTATGCGGTGAAGTAATGTACTAAGAATTGAGCACTTCAAAAAGGGTGTACAATTTAATTTTTATTTGGCAAGAAACTCTTTGTGGAGCACACACAAGGTGGGTGCATTTATATATTGAAAGCGACTGACACATGGTAGAATATTATATTAAGAACTGAGCAATTCAATAAGGTGCGTGTCGTGTTGTGGAACAACGCAAGTTTAGGAATATGGACTAATTATCAGTTTTGGTCATATTTTTTTGTCCTACCCAGTGTTTTTTTTTTTTTGGATATGCGAATATAAGTATTTTTTATTTTATTATATCGCAATACAGTGTAATAAACATCCTTTGATTAGAGTATTTGATTTGCCTCCATTTTGCAACCAGATGATATGAGTGCCCCTCATACATAATTTGATATATATTACAATCGATTTGGGTGAATCGAGAGACGTGCACCTAGTCCATTTGTAAGAGTGAGTGGAGCCACTATTGTTTTTCTACATTATATACCTAATGGGCCAGTGAAATACATATCCTGTACTATTGGAATTGTGCACTATATTTATTGCATTTCGTGCTGTTGTACAATACAGTGTCGCGTGCTCTCTGTACTGCAGATACAGTAAGGGCAATCCCTGTCTATATATCCCAGAAGTCAAGCAGATTTCAGAAACCGTGTCCCCCACTCCTGCCCTCCTCTTCTACCTGCTGTACACATGGCTCTCATTCTGGCGATCTCCGCACAGTCTTTTATTATATCATTAAGCAGTGCATTGTGGGAATTAGGAAGATTGAGATCCAACTAATGTTTAACAGAGAAGATCAGCCCTACCAGCACATTCTCTGCGCATACCTGCAGATCTTTTTTTCTCTTTTTTGGTGTGAATGGAGAAGGAAAGGTCGCTGTTCTATACTATTTTTCAAAGACAACCTATCTGAGTAAGGAGCTGCCACAGAAGTCGGCTGATGCCCTGATCCTCAGCTGACTTTGGCCTCGGCCAGCTTGGTATTTGCTGCAGGCAGTGGATATGTATCATTACATGGTTTCCAATCATACGAATGGCCATGGCTGGAGTCTGCAAGAAAGGGAGTTGCTCTTACAGAGAGGCTCTCTGTTCTAGCTGATAGAGGGGGGTCCTGAGCCGGAGACCCCCTCTCTATGAGGTGCACTTGTCCTAATGAGATATATAGACAGGGATTGTCTTCATGGGGGCCACATGCTGCCCACAGTGCTGTTCTGTGCCGCTCCCAGTCTTCAGGATGCAGACATACTAATTGGAGTGATCTATACAGATGTCTCCTCCGTAGAACCTGACAAATCATTATAGACAGCTAATTTCAATTGTGGCATAAGACAGGCTCCTTCCCATGGTAAAGAATGTTTTCTCTTCATAAACAGTTATTTTCCTGCCACGGATCAGTGACTCCTGCTATTGCATCTACGACCGCCACTTGTCAGATTTTCCATTTTCTCCAGTATAAAGCCGAACAATCTTTCATTATTATCCATTTACCATCACACACTCTATGATTACAGATAATTAGAAGTCTCAATGAGCGGCTTTGTCAAATTGGAATTGTTAGAAAAAAGTCTCTATTTTCTGCCAGAGGGTCAAGTGAAAATCATTTTTTGCAAAAACATTTCAACAAATAAAAAAATTCTGCAGTCCTTGAGTCGTCCTCTTCTGCCAGGTTGTTAAAAAACGGTTCCAAGTTTGTTTTTGGAAAATATGGATGACTATCCAGCATTATGGCCGTCATTATTGCTCAGAAATGGTAAGGTACTGCTACGCTTCACATGCCATAATTGAAGCTGCAATTTGATTGCTTTTGGTTAGTTGTGGCGTCTAGGGGATTCCCTCTTTTAATGCCTGTAGAGGGTTCTGCACTTCGCTGCAAAGAAACCCCAGGTTGCACTCCCCCTTAGATTGGTGACTGGTCCTTAGACAGCAGTAAGGTCAGGAACTAAGCCAGGGTTTGTAAACAGGACATTAGGCAGCAAGGTAAGTCTGCGCTCAGGACCAGAAGATGACGAGAGTGCCAGGTAAGGTATTGGAACAAAGTCAGGGACGAGGCAGAGGTCAGAGTCCAGGAAGACTAAACAGAAAGTCTTAGCAAAGACGAGGCCAGGGCCATGGTCAGAGGAAATCTCTATATGGTGTAGTGGACAGGAGCCAGGAAAGGATTGTGCCTTGATCTCCAGGCAATGATTGTGAGGCTCGGCTGGGTTACAATACCAAGCATTAATGACATCACAGAACCTGACCAGGAGAAAGCATCATATTGCATGGCAACAGAGGCCCGAGGAGGCAGCAATATGTGGTTGAGCAAAAAAGGGATACCCTCAGGAACCTGGAGAGGACTACAACAAGAGGAAGATTAGGTTACAAGATCAGAGTTTTGTGTATACAGCTCCTATGCAGACCTGTTGTCAGGAATTGTCCCTTGCTTGAAATAACGCTAAAGGCAAAAAAAAAAAAAAAGAAAAGATGGCAAGTATTCTTCATTAAAAGTATACAATGACTATGCAGCCCAGTATGTCTCCACGGTTACAGACCCCAAACAAACGTTGTGTATCCTGATTCTGTAGTCATGTTTTACTCTCCTCCGTCTTCCTCCTCCTCCACTGTAGGAAGGTTATCAAGAATTGAATTCAGATGTGGAGTAACACCTGACTGCAGGATCAGACTACACAAGGTTTGTTTGTAGTCTGTAACCATGGTGACACATAGGTCTGCACAGGAGCTGTATACACAAAATAGTAGGATATTTGACATCAAGACTATTTGCAAAGTTTCTTCTCTTTAAATTGAAGTTAAGGAACGAAAATTAGTTTAATACTTGGCTATTGATCAGTCACTGAATGCAGAGGGGTTGGGGTTCTGCTGAGGAGATTTACGCTATTCTGTATCTATATTTATTTTAAAAAAAAGTTCAAAATTTACCAACATTATCTTTAACCTTGAGAATAATCGCGTTTCCAGGGAACAGAAAGTGAATCGTTGTCAGTGGCTGGTTCCCTGTCAGCCGAGTCCCTGCACCAACTCATCAAGGAATTGTTTGGTTAAACTCGGCTACAAACACAACAAACATCAGACATTACGAGCAAGATGAATTCAGGAGGGAAAAAACTACAAAAATATCAAAAAGTTTCTATTAGAATTGCAAAAAGTCATTTTCCTTCCCTAATTAAGGGGAAAATATCAATGTAATTTAGGACAAATCAACATTGGATGAGATCACTTATTTCTTAATATTATTGGTTATATATTTTTTCCATTCACAAATGTTAAGAGTCCATCTAGTTTATAAACCCATTGTCATACAGGACCCCTATTTGGGGATGCTGGGTGCATTAGTGGTCATCTGTTCAGGAGCCTCACCTCTTGGCCAGAGTGGAGAGAGGTTACAAAGAGTGTTGCTTTGGAGGAGCGCTCTGGTATTACACACACAGCTATTGATACAAATGGGTCTGGTGTAATGTTTCAATTCTCCTGTGGTGGCGCTACAGGGAAACTGAACACTTACTGCCAGGTTTCCCCCTAGATTACAGCTGATCAATGGGTGTTCTAGCAGAGGGACATATTGGGATTTGCTAACTATCCTGGTACCATTTAACAAGAAGGAATTTGTCCAAAGCAGTCAACGCCTTTAATGGGATTGTCTCATGAAGACAACTCATTTTGGAAAAAAGCTGGGTGATCAGCAGTTCCTACTTCTCTAACACTCAAGAGGGGAAGCTGTCTCCTCACATGCATTTTCCCAGCAGTGGCCACTACAGGACAAATGTAGAATTACAGGCGGAGCATTCAAATGAATCGCCATCCAAGTAATGCATGCAGATGATTGAGTCCACCTGAGCAGGAGTCCCTTTTACAGAATGGTTCTGTGTTCTTGATCATTCAGGGCGGGTTCTGAGCAGTGGACTGCTCTCTATGACATCCATATGCCTTAAGAGAGCAATATGTAGAGAGGATGTTAGGAGTTGTCATCATGAGCAGTCATCAGCGGTTTGCCATGAGCTGCATGTGACTATTGAGATGAATGGTTATCTACATAATAAATCCCTAGTCTGCCAGGGTGAGATATGCTGCTTGTTGGAGTCTCTCTGCACTTACTCGAAGATGGTGGGAGTACAACAACCCCATTAATTTACTGCAAAATCATGAATCCGGATTTTTTTTTAAATTATCAGTATTCAAAATTAACAATTTTAATATAATTCAAAAATACCTTCCATATTATACAGTACTCTCTATCAAAGCAAAAATTGTCCAGGCCAACCATTGAAAGCTGCAGTGTTTTTCAATGAGATTTTTTTTCTTGCTCATTTTATTGGATCTGCCTCTAAACCACGTTCTTTAGTATTGGTTCATTGAACTAAACCTAGAAAAAAACAGACTGTAGAAAGCTGAAAGTGCAGTAATAGACAGAAAACAGGCGATTTAAAAAAATATATACACTAGAAAAAGTAACAATAGTTCAATTATTTAACTGATTTTATAAAAATCATTAGTAACTATTGAATAATTCTTCAAGAAAATAAATAAACCCACTATTGATGCAGAAAACCCTTTGACTGACATGTAGCGACAGAACAGAGCTTTGCTAAAAACACTATTTTTAATTTCCTTTTTTATTCTAGTAAATTAAATTTTTGGTAAAAAGCCACCTTCCACAGTAAGATTTACAAAGCAAAAATGGGAAGAGCCAACTGTAGACAGGCGGAGCTAAAATGAACGACGTGGGGTTAAACTGGAGGCTTGTTAAAAATAAAAAATAAAAACACTAATTGGGGTTTTCCATTTGTTTTTGCTTGGACCAATATTGTATCAAGGGACATGTTTATCCCTTACTAAACCAACTTAGCATTTTATGCCTTCATAAACAGAGGCAGCGCCGAGCCGAACAGTTGGAGAGTTGTCTTTTTATTAGGCGGTATATCAGATTGTCGTCTTGCATCATAACCTATCCAGAGCTTTGCCAACTTGCAGATTTAAGCTTCTGCCTACAATGAGCAGAAATAAATTCATGTTTACCCAAATATCCATTTTTCAACTTATTTGTGAAAAATATCCGTCCTGGGGAATGGCGGCCAGAGAGCTCGTTAATATGTCTTGTGGATAAACAAAAGTCTTTTTCTTTTTGTTTTTTTATTTTGTTATTTTGCCAATTTCGGCAAATAGTTATTATTCAGTGGAAATAAATTAGACCATTTTAGTTTAATGTAAAATAACTGTTCTGGAGTAAGAAAAACCATTAGAAGCAAAACTGCACCATAAAATGTTCATGAGCAGTAAAGTGAAGAGGGTCCGATGTGTCGTTAAGTGCATATACTTCCTGTGCTTCTCCCAGCATTATGTTATTGGTATAATTACACTGTATCATTAACAGAACGGCTTTTATGGACATTTTCTATGTAACTTCCAGATTCTGGAGTACATTCCATTACCCTATAAAAGCCGCCATCTACCCATCCACCTCTTGGTGCCTTTCTGGACACATAACCAGCTCCCAGACAAACATTCTGTATGGATTCCAAAGTGCATTGACTTATACAGTACTTATTACGCATCAAATACACTGTAACGCTGTAATACTGTCCCCTATCTACAAGAACATAACTGCTATAATACTGCCTCCTATGTACAAGAATATAGCTGCTATAATACTGCTCCAATGTACAAGAATATAACTACTATAATACTGCTCCTATGTACAGGAATATAACTACTATAATACTGCTCCTATGTACAAGAATATAACTACTATAATACTGCTCCTATGTACAAGAATATAACTACTATAATACTGCTCCTATGTATAAGAATATAACTACTATAATACTGCTCCTATGTACAAGAATATACCTACTATAATACCGCTCCTATGTACAAGAATATAAGTACTATAATACCGCTCCTATGTACAAGAATATAACTACTATAATACTGCCTCCTATGTACAAGAATATAACTACTATAATACTGCTCCTATGTAAAGGAATATAACTACCATAATACTGCTTCTATCTACAAGAATATAACTACTATAATACTGCCTCCTATGTACGAGAATATAACTACTGTAATACTGCTCCTATGTACAATAATATAACTGCTATAATACTGCCTCCTATGTACAAGAATATAACTACTATAATACTGCTCCTTTGTACAAGAATATATCTACTATAATACTGCTCCTTTGTACAAGAATATAACTACTATAATACTGCCCCCTATGTACAAGAATATAACTACTATAATACTGCCTCCTATGGACAAGAATTTTAACTACGGTACTATAATACTGCTCCTATGTACAAGAATATAACTACTATAATACTGCTCCTATGTACAAGAATATAACTACTATAATACTGCTCCTTTGTACAAGAATATAACTACTATAATACTGCCCCCTATGTACAAGAATATAACTACTATAATACTGCCTCCTATGGACAAGAATATAACTACGGTACTATAATACTGCTCCTATATACTAGAATATAACTACTATAATACTGCTCCTATGTACAAGAATATAACTACTATAATACTGCTCCTATGTAGAGGAATATAACTACTATAATACTGCCTCCTATGTACAAGAATATAACTACTATAATACTGCTCCTATGTACAAGAATATAACTACTATAATACTGCTCCTATGTACAAGAATATAACTACTATAATACTGCTCCTATGTACAGGAATATAACTACTATAATACTGCTCCTATGTACAAGAATATATCTACTATAATACTGCTCCTATGCACAAGAATATAACTACTATAATACTGCTCCTATGTACAAGAATATAACTACTATAATACCGCCTCCTATGTACAAGAATATAACTGCTATAATACTGCTCCTATGTACAAGAATATAACTACTATAATACTGCTCCTATGTACAAGAATATAACTACTATAATACTGCTCCTATATACAAGAATATAACTACTATAATACTGCCTCCTATGTACAAGAATATAACTACTATACTACCTCCTATGTACAAGAATATAACTACTATAATACTGCCTCCTATGTACAAGAATATAACTACTATAATACTGCTCCTATGTACAGGAATATAACTACTATAATACTGCCTCCTATGTACAAGAATATCACTACTATAATACTGCTCATATGTACAAGAATATAACTACTATATTACTGCTCCTATGTACAAGAATATAACTACTATAATACTGCCTCCTATGTACAAGAATATAACTACTATAATACTGCCCCCTAAATACAAGAATATCACTACTATAATACTGCTCATATGTACAAGAATATAACTACTATAATACTGCTCCTATGTACAGGAATATAACTACTATTATACTGCCTCCTATGTACAAGAATATAACTACTATAATACTGCTCCTATGTACAAGAATATAACTACTATAATACTGCTCCTATGTACAAGAATATAACTGCTATAATACTGCCTCCTATGTACAGGAATATAACTACTATAATACTGCCTCCTATGTACGAGAATATAACTACTATAATAGTGCCCCCTACTACTATAGATTACCATCTGTTATACATGGATAGCTCGGTGTCTATTGGCTGTTGAACACGTTTTAATGCTATACATATATATATATTGTATTGATGCTGAAATATTTTTTTTTTGTGCTTTTCCTGTAGAACATGATGACTGTGGCAATGGAAATGGTAGCTGTGATTTGAATTCCATTTGTACAAACTCGGTGGAGGGGCACAGTTGTACTTGCAAACCCGGCTACGTGGGGAATGGCACCGTCTGTCGAGGTAGGCCTCCGCTGCCAGTGCACTGGTTCTATTAACCTTCATATGTGTCCTGCACAGATCTCAGACTGGGCACACAAGAAACATTGCTGGAAGGTCAGATTCCTCTGGGGTCCTGAGTTCCTCCAGTTCCTTGAATGTTTCTGTATTTTGGAGTCTCCATCCAAGGGTGCACCTAGCCTTTCTGCTACCGAATACCAAATTCTCAACCTAATCCCTTCCCTAACATTACGTATATCACCACAGAACATCCAGGGTAATACAGCGCCCCATACCTCTTACATACAGGGTAATACAGCGCCCCATACCTCTTACATACAGGGTAATACAGCGCTCCATACCTCTTACATCCAGGGTCATACAGCGCCTCATGCCTCTTACATCCAGTGACGTCTTCTTTGATGTAGATGTTCTCTTTCCTCATTTTCTCCTTTCAGTCCTTCAGACCAGACCACCATTTCTCAGCAATTTCTCGTCTCTGCAGTTTGACAAAAAAAACTCTGTTTACTACTTTTCCATCATCCTCCCATCTTCTGGACAAGTCATCCTACCAGCCCCAATACTGTGCTGCTGTGCTCCCCAATACTATACTGCAGAAACACATAATACCCCTGATAATACTAGTACCATGCAGATAGCGCCCTTCAATGATTATTGGCACACAGTGCCCTAAAATACTGCTACTGACACTAGTAGCGTAAACATAATGTCCCCCAAAAATAATTGTGGTAAGCTGATACTGTGCCAGGGTGCCCCCCAAAGTCCCACCAATAGTATTAATTCTCTGCTAGAGCATACATGGTAGTAATAGTGCTCCTACAGTGCCCCCAACATGTTCCCACTGTGCCCCAGAAGTAATAATGCTTCCATAGTGTCCATACTAGTAATCATGTTTCCCATAGACCCCAAATAGTAATAAAGCCCACCATAAAGCCCCCCAGTAGTAATAATTCTCTTTATAATGTGACGGTACAAAAAATGCCTCATTATAATGTGTGCCATTGCAGAAATACCCTTCTTATAATGCCCCCAGTTGAGTGAATGTCCCCATAGTGCCCCCATAATGTGCCAGTATAAAATACCCCTATACAGTGCCCCCAGTAAATGCCCCCATAGTGCTTCTCTCCCCTCTTCCTCCTAGTGCCCCCCAAAATGTATCCGTATAAAATGCCACATATATAGTGCCCCAATAGATGCCCTCAGTGTCTCCTATAATTTGCAAGTATCAAATACCCCTTCTTACTGCCCCCCTGTAGATGACCCCATAGATGCCCCCCGATGATGTGCCAGTAACAAGTGCCCCTTAATCATGTGCTAGTAACAAGTGCCCCCAATGATTTCCCCCCAATCATGTGGCACTAAGTGCCCCCCAATCATGTGCCAGTGAGAAGTGCCCCCCATATATGCCCTCCAATCATGTGCCAGTAAGAAGTGCCACCCCCAATCATGTGCCAGTAACAAGTGCCCCTCCCCCAATCATGTGCCAGTAACAAGTGCCTCCATAGCGTTCCTCTCCTGTATTGTACCATATAAAAAAAATAAACCCACATACTTACCTCCATCAGGCTGGCAGCGATGCGATGTAGGCCTCTTCCGGCCTGTGTCCCGCTTTACTGCTCAGGGGGCACGATTATGTCATCACGCCACCTGTACCGGCCTCTGATAGGCTGCAGGCCAAGTGCCTGCTGCCTATCAGAGGAACAGGGAAGGAAGACGCCTCTCCCCTGCCCCGCAGCATCCATCTGTATCACTGTCCTGAGGAAGGCGATACAGATGACTGTGGAGAGGAGCGCTTCCACAATGGAAGCGCTCATCTCCCTGTGCCCTGCCACCGACGCCCCCCACTTGCCACTTGTTTCCTCTAAATCACATTTATCACCTGCCTATAGGATGGGTGACATATGTTTGATTGCTGGGGTCCCACTACTGGAACTTGTATAGTTCACAAGCACAGGGATCCCAAGTCCCCCATTTCTGACCCCACCCATAAAGTTTGATTGAAGCAACCGCACACGCGTTCAGTGATTGTCTGCTTTACAAAATACCTAAATTACTATGGGAAAAGTCCCTTAACAATGAGCTCATCACAAACTGTCCCCCTGTTGGGACCCCCAGTGCAAAGCTGAAATCTGTCAGCAAGCTTGTCAGTAAATGCTCCATTTGCCTGCAGTGCCCCCACAGGAGAAATGCAGTATTACACAGTGGTTGTTCACTTTAGTGGGTTGTCTGTGCAGGACAAGGAAGGGTCTCCATGATGATCTTTGTAACCGCTCTCCCTTCTGGTCAAGGGATTGGGACCCTGAACAGAAGACCCCCTCTATTAGTTCAAAATGAACTGAATGCTGAATGGAGCAACCCCTTTAAGCTGAGCAGTGGTTTCCATTCTTTAACAGCAAACGTTGAGTGCTTATCACTAATAGTAAGCAGAGATGTGGAAAACAATAGAAAATAAGTTCTGCAGCTTTTTATATACTTTAACATAGCAGCTACATTTTCCTCTATAGTCAGGAATGTGACCCTTTATTAAGGTAAACTGGGTCAATGGCTTCCAGGAAGACTGTGGAGATATTAGTGGCGGGCCTTGTGCCACTCATGACCCAGACATAAAAGAACTTATTGTTGTCTCGCTGAGAAGCGGCCGCGAAGATACCAACCTTGAGCTCTTCATAAGTGGAGTGCGCTGGTTGGCGGTGATAAAGGTTTTTTCATATCAAGGAAATATTTGTGAGATAAAAGGGACTTGAAGGATCTTTTAACCCCAATGCGTTGACCAATCGCGAAGTCAGACCGTTCTCGATACTATTTTCCAGCCAATTGTGGCTCCTGGAGGCCCCATGATGAAATCCTGTTTTGATGGGGGCCCTAGTGCTTCTTCCATGTCTGTTGTCTCCATCCATCCACCTCATCTTCCATCAGCTCCTCAATGCATATTTGTCTAGTCTTCCCAATATTAGATGAAGCATCAGTCGTTAAGTGCTCTCGTATTTGAAGGGGTTGTCTATTTTGGATAATCCCTTTATGTTAGAAGTTGCCCCTGAAAATAGGCTGATCGGTGACACCGGTGGCTTGTGAAGTATGATGGTGTTATTTAAAGGAAATCTGTCACCAGCCATGGCCTGATAGCACTTAGTACCTCATCTCCAGATGTGCCTTTGTTCCAGCAATAGATGTTTTTTAATCCACTTTATTTGGTATGCAAATGAGCCAGTAAGGTGCCCAGAGGGGCGTCACTCTCGCAGGAAGGAGCCCAGGCCAGGAGTGTCTGCCCACCCCTCCTTCATCACATCCAAGCCATAACTCTGCCCCCCTCTTCCCTGCTCCCAGCATGAGGGCGTGACTGGGCTCCTTCCTGCGAGAGTGACGCCCCTCCGGGCACCTTACTGGCTCATTTGCATACCAAATAAACTGGATTTTCAGAGGATAAAAAACATCTATTGCTGGAACAAAGGCACATCTGGAATTAAGGCACTAAGTGCTATCAGGCTATGGCTTTACTTCAATAGCGATTATTTCCTTTAAGCACTGTGTGACCATACTGCTTGGGGATCCACAATCACGAGAACAGGGGTGCAGTGTTACCCAGTTGAATGGAGAGAGAGCCGAGCGTGCACCATGCCGCTCCATCCCAGGTTTATGGGACAAGTAGAGCTAACTCCGGCAGTCCCATAGACAGACCAGAGGTGGTCCACCGATCACTAGAAGTCCAGCCCTGTTCCAGACTTGCCTACAAATTACATTTCAGCTGCACTGTTTACGAAGAAGGGGCCTGAATATTGGGGTTTCTTCTTACAGCCTCAGGTAATGAGTATTTATTCACTTAAACCTGGAAAAAACACTAACCTAAAAAAAAAATCCTCCCTTTATCTCCTTGTTTCCAATTACAAGTAAAACTAAAAAGACATTTGGGGTCATCCATGTCCTCCCTCCTCCTCTTCACTGTCCTGTGTCTGGCTGTAAGACAACTGGTTGCAGCAGAAGCCTCCCCCATTCTGCTGTAACATAATATAAGTGACGCCCCCTGAAGATGGAACAGATCAGCAGCAGATTAACTCCTGCGTTCCCTGCAATCATTAAGGGCGACTATATTTCCCGTTTACCGCTGATTTCTCAGTGTAGTGTTCCTTTAGCCGCCGGTTCTGTACTCTCCATGTCATCTGGGGTGACGGCCGCTGTCTTGTGCGTGTAATTATCTCGCAGACAGTGAGAGCCTTTGTCCTGCATTGTCGTGCCAACGGCAGAAGATCTGCAGACAATAGGCAGAAAGAAGACTTCATTTGGTCGTGTTGTGAGCGGTGAGTAATGGCGCTTCCTCGCCGTATTAATGCCACAGTCCTGGACGACACCCAGCTATTCATATCATTGTATCTACATTTGGCAGGGCCGCGTCCAGCGCTAATAGCTTTGTGGCTACAACCTCCAGCGATAAACTGGAGGAGGGGAAGTGAAAACGCTTGTTACAAGCTAACGACTTGGACTTTCGAGAAAATATATCAGGATTAAAAATAAAAGTCTGTTTATAGACGGAGTGAGACGGCCGCAGAGCAGATTCAGGGGCTGAAGCGCGTGGAAATCAAGTCAGATGAGGCGAAGCAGTGCAGTTCTTAAAGGGACATAGCCTGTATTAATGCTGAACTAGAGGGCGCTATAGGGCCCACTGTACTGCTACCTGCAGTGCTCATTACTGCCAGATCTTCGCCATGTGAGCCCGCTCAGCCATTGACACGACGCTTTTCCCTGCCGAACTGTGTCCTCAGGATTGGTACGAAGTTTGTAGGGAGGCGCTCGACTTCCTCCATCCTTTGATTGATGCTAAGAAATGTTTCTGAGGCTTCGAGAAACAGCGCCACTCCTGTCCACAGGTTGTGTCTGCTATTGCAGCGTGATTCCACTAAAGTGAATGGGGCAGAACTGCAATACCACACACAACCATTGGACGGGTATGGCACTATTTTTGGAATTAAACAGCCACGTTCTAATCCAGTTTTCCCCAGTAATTAGTATTATCATGGCATTAAAATCCAATCTTCATGACCCCCCCCCCCCCCCACACTTAATTAGGACAAGGGATGAACGATTCAATTGTGAAGCAGTGACTGTTCATTTTCCGCTTCGGAAGCAGAGCCTTTGCGCTTGGGGGACGGGGGGGGGGGGGAGCTTCTTCACCTATGGGGACAACCGTTCCAAATACATTTCCTTTTTACATGTGACCGAAGTCTATACATTTTATTACTTTCTTCCCAGAATTTTCTTTACTTCTATATCATAAAGAGAACATGGATTTTCCATCTGCTTATTTAAGCTTTACCAGTCCGGCCTCTGAGGTCTTATATTGGGGGGTCTGACATCGGGAGTTGGATCGGAGGTCTTATATTAAAAATCCTTCCCAGACTTCATCTGCTCGCTGCCTGACCTTTACTGTCCAGACGAGACTCCTCCAGGATATTTACCAAGAAGATCCACAGCAACTTTATTCTGTAGAGATGCAAATCAAATATCAGACATCTTCTTATAGGAGTAGAAGAGAAATATATGTTATTGGGAATTATAGGAAGTAGAATAAAGATCTGTTATCAATAAAGTTGAGCGATCTTGTATTTTAAGTTCGGAGTCCAAAGTTTGGGTTCGGGTTATCGAAGAATCCCGTTATGGATTCCGCTACCGCGGATAGGCGATAGGTGATCCAGTACTGAGCCACGCCCCCTGAACTGATCACATGACGGTAACGTCACCCCAGGTCCTCCGTGTTGTCCAAGGTTCGGGTTCATTGAAGAATCCCCTTATGGATTCCAAATGCCGTTATGGTCCGCGGTAGCGGAATCCATAACGGGATGCTTCGATAACCCGAACTTTGGACGCCGAACTTAAAATACAAGTTCACTCAACTCTAGTTATCAACAAAATACAGAAATCTATTGTAGAAAGTGTCGAAAAGTGGGAGATGGATGGATATGAGAGAGAGAGAGATATCAGAGAGAGAGCTAGAGAGTGAGACGGATGCATATTAGATAGACATACAGATAGATAGATATTAAATAGATAGATAATTTAATCGATAGATAGATGGATAGAGAGATATTAGATGGATTGATGCATATATGTTAGATAGATGAATAGACAGATAGATATGAGATGGATAGAGAGATAGATAGATAGACAGATAGATATGAGATACTGTAGATATGAGATAGATAGATAGACAGATAGATATAAGATAGATAGATAGACAGATAGATATTAGATAGATAGATAGATAGATAGATAGATAGATATGAGATAGATGAATCACATTTGAGCAACAAAATGGTTTCCTGCCGTGCGGTTCACATAGTCCGTGTAACCGGGAATCCGATGACTTACACTGCACGCGTTCTGCGGCGGAGCACTGAGCACACAGTGGAAACCATTGACCCAGATGTCTGCTAATGGCACAAAGAGGCGGTAAGTTCCAGCACAGACAAAGCCCCCGACTCATTACACTGTAATAGAGAAGGATTGGATCTAGGAAATATTGTAATGTAATACATGAGGAAACTGAGGCCGTGGGGTGGAGCCGGCGCCAAACGTGGCAGAGGAACATCCATTTACAGAAACAAGATGCTAATCCTAAAACCTGTGATCCGTATCTGCGGCTCAGCTGAATTACATCTATTGCTCCCTGGAATCAGTAATTCAGCTATATTTCCTGGGGGGGACGCTGTAGCATCTTTCAATAGAAGTTCGCTAAGAAAAAATACTTTTCTAGAAACGACAAACCATTGAGCTTCTTTCCTCTAGGAAAGCAGCCACCACCGAAACAGCATAGATGACTGTGCTGCGCTGTTTCTGTAGCTCGCATTCACTTCTATAGGAGTGAGGAAACAGTGTAGCACGGGGCCGTCTACGAACAACTTCACACTCTATTCAATGCCTACTGATTTTATACCTTTGTGAGTAAACCTGATTCTATAAAGAAAATTGGTGGATCTTCACTATGCGCTCCAACCTTTATCCCCACAGAAGGGTTGTTTTGTGATAAAGATTATCCTTTGGTGGAATCTCGATGTTCGGCAGCACAAGAAAACTGACGTATCCTATCCTTACTAACACTTAGAGAATATAACCAAAGCGAGGCAGCGCGACCCCTTCATTGAATTAGGTGTAGCACAGCTCAATAGGCTTTTTCTTTGCAAATAGTTTTTATTTGGTTTTCAAAAATGTTATAACAGACATTGCACTCAAATGTATGCAAACATCGTAAATCACTTAAGTAATTGTTGCATCACTGTTTAGTGTGGTTGATATATTCACATATAGTTGCGAGAAAAAACATATTGGTATATATATCAACAATGTCGTCTGAGCATGAATGGTCGTAGTACATTCTGCAATATTAATTGTAATAATATATAACACACATAATAACTGAAGAAAAACACAGCGAGAAAATCTGTGATTCTTCATATTATTCTCTGAGCAAAGTTCCACCCTTCGGCCGCGATGTCTTGTCTTGTTTGTTTTTGGTTATGTTCTGTTGTATGGAAATGGGTTTATCTATTAGATCTTCTTTCGAAAGTGTGTTAGCCATGTGTCCCAACTTTCCATGCATTTTTTCCCCCTTCCGATCTGCCACGCCATCGCTTGTTCAGAAATGTGGTTTTAGATACCATATAAATTATGGTTGTAATTTCAGGAATTGTCTTTGTATTCCAAAGTTTGGCGACTGACAATGTCATTGCGATCGCGATGTGACATATCGGAACTCTCAAATTTTTGGGAAATATTAATTCTGGTTTGAGATTTGTTTTTCCCCCTGTTAGTGTTTGTATGAGTTCTTCTAGATCTTTCCTGAGTTTACTCAATTTAGGGCAGGACCAGAAAAGGACCCTCAATAGGCTTTTTCATAACTCTGACCACCATGTACAATCGGTGATGGGAATTTCTCTTTAATGCACCAGTATTTTGTAGCCAACTGTAGTTACAATATATATAGAAACTGAGTGTAGCAGCTCTTTCTGCCCCTACCACAGTAGGAAGTCACAGAACGATCCAACACATCAATCAAAAGCAAAATTATTTCAGGCCAATTATCTGCCTGTAACTTATTCCTTCCCACACTACATAACTCCTGTGAACCCTGTGGATTCAGAAACACTTCTGAGCCCTAAATGGAAGAGATGACATATGTGTAGCATAAGCTATCACTTCCTAACAGGGCCGTCTTTAATATTGGTTGGACTCTGGGCAAGAATTTACTTGGGCCCCCTGGATCCCGCCTTCTCACACCCTAGCATGCAATCACGTCCTCCGCCACAACACACACACAGCCTCATCAATTCAATGCACAGGAATGTGCAGTGTGTGAGTATATCATAGCCAACCCACTGCTGTCCCATAGGGAAGCATTGGGAGGCTATTGCGCATGCGTAGCATCATAGAGATGCTTTGAATCAATGCATTTCTAAGGATTGTTTAGCGTGAATGCCAGTGTTGCACGTTGTGCAACACTGGACTAGGAAGCACCTCTAGTGGCCCTCTGATGAGTTGCCACTATAGGTGTTGCTTGGCAGCAATGTAAATACTGCCTTTCTTTCTGAAAAGGCAGTGTTTACATTAAAAAGCTTGCAGAGACCTGCTATAGAAACCAGAACTACTACGTTTAGTTGTTGTGGTGCTGGTGACTATAGTGTCCCTTAATATAGAGAAAAAAAAGTATCAAATAAAATGGCTGTTTTAATATTCTAAAAATTAAAAAAAGCACAACTTCTGACACAAATATATAGTATTTTGCAGACTACTTTTTTTTTACAATGTGCAGATAGTACTGTACTACTAACCCCTCCATCCCCCCCTCCCTCCCCCTTCTCCATCCACCCCTCCCTCCCCCTTCTCCATCCCCCCTTCTCTAACCACCCAGCACCCTTACTCACATAAAACAAGTAATATATATAATATCGCTTACAGTGAATGACTGTAAATCCTTACAGTTCTGAAGACTCCAGAAGGCTCAGAATCAGTGCTCTGGGCAGCTGGGCTCAGGGCTGGAAGGGGGCACCGCTCTGCAGTTCAGGAAGGAGACCGGAGCTGGAGCTCGGCTCACCCTAGAGTTGCAGTGCCTCCGTGTGACGTCACGGCGCGCGGCGTACGCAAAGGGCAGGGGAGGTCGGGAGGAGAAGAAAGCAAGTAAGCCGCTCGCATAGTGAAGGATAGGGTCGGACACAGAGACAGCGGAGTGGAGACAAGATATTTTACGACAATGTCGTTGAATTTGCGGGCAGTGACATAGCGTGGGTTGCCAGCACCCGGGGCAAGCCAAGTATTGCACCCCCCCAACCTGTGGCCACGCCCCTGTTTACAGATAATGTAGTAGATATCACTTGCAGTCCTATGTAACACCACAAATAACACAGTGAGTACAGATAATCTAGTAGATGGGTGTGAGCCCCCAGAATTCAGAACACGCACAGTGTGACCTGAAGTCTGGGGCCAAGCTGCTACAGTGTGGGCCAAATTCTATATCCACCCTCCCATCACTACAAAACATCCAGGGTCATACAGCGCCCCATACCTCTTACATACAGGGTCATACAGCTCCCCATACCTCTTACATACAGGGTCATACAGCTCCCCATACCTCTTACATACAGGGTCATACAGCTCCCCATACCTCTTACATACAGGGTCATACAGCTCCCCATACCTCTTACATACAGGGTCATACAGCTCCCCATACCTCTTACATACAGGGTAATACAGCCCCACATACCTCTTACATACAGGGTCATACAGTGCCCCATACCTCTTACATCCAGGGTCATACAGCGCCCCATACCTCTTACATACAGGGTAATACAGCGCCCCATACCTCCTACATACAAAATACAGCACCTCATACCTCTTACATACAGGGTCATATAGTGCCCCATACCTCTTACATCCAGGGTCATACAGCGCCCCATACCTCTTACATACAGGGTAATACAGCGCCCCATACCTCTTACATACAGTGTAATACAGCGCCCATACCTCTTACATACAGGGTAATACAGCGCCCCATACCTCCTACATACAAAATACAGCACCTCATACCTCTTACATACAGGGTCATACAGTGCCCCATACCTCTTACATCCAGGGTCATACAGCGCCCCATACCTCTTACATACAGGGTAATACAGCGCCCCATACCTCTTACATACAGGGTAATAAAGAGCCACATACCTCTTACATCCAGGGTCATACAGCGCCACATACCTCCTACATACAAAATACAGCACCTCATACCTCTTACATCCAGGGTCATACAGTGCCCCATACCTCTTACATCCAGGGTCATACAGCGCCCCATACCTCTTACATACAGGGTAATACAGCGCCCCATACCTCTTACATACAGGGTAATAAAGAGCCCCATACCTCTTACATCCAGGGTCATACAGCACCTCATACCTCCTACATACAAAATACAGCACCTCATACCTCTTACATACAGGGTCATACAGTGCCCCATACCTCTTACATCCAGGGTCATACAGCGCCTCATACCTCTTACATACAGGGTAATACAGCGCCCCATACCTCTTACATACAGGGTAATACAGCGCCCATACCTCTTACATCCAGGGTCATACAGCGCCTCATACCTCTTACATACAGGGTAATACAGCGCCTCATACCTCTTACATCCAGGGTCATACAGCGCCCATACCTCTTACATCCAGGGTAATACAGCGCCCATACCTCTTACATACTAGGTAATACAGCGCCTCATACCTCTTACATACAGGGTAATACAGCGCCCATACCTCTTACATCCAGGGTCATACAGCGCCCATACCTCTTACATGCAGGGTAATACAGCGCCCATACCTCTTACATACAGGGTAATACAGCGCCCATACCTCTTACATCCAGGGTAATACAGCGCCCCATACCTCTTACATCCAGGGTAATACAGCGCCTCATACCTCTTACATACAGGGTCATACAGCGCCCCATACCTCTTACATCCAGGGTCATACAGCGCCCCATACCTCTTACATCCAGGGTAATACAGCGCCCCATACCTCTTACATACAGGGTAATACAGCGCCTCATACCTCTTACATCCAGGGTCATACAGCGCCCATACCTCTTACATACAGGTAATACAGCGCCTCATACCTCTTACATCCAGGGTAATACAGCGCCCCATACCTCTTACATCCAGGGTCATACAGCGCCCATACCTCTTACATCCAGGGTAATACAGCGCCCATACCTCTTACATACAGGGTAATACAGCGCCCATACCTCTTACATACAGGGTCATACAGCGCCCATACCTCTTACATCCAGGGTAATACAGCGCCCATACCTCTTACATACAGGGTCATACAGCGCCCCATACCTCTTACATCCAGGGTCATACAGCGCCCCATACCTCTTACATACAGGGTCATACAGCGCCCCATACCCCTTACATACAGGGTAATACAGCGCCACATACCTCTTACATCCAGGGTCATACAGCGCCCATACCTCTTACATACAGGGAATACAGCGCCTCATACCTCTTACATACAGGGTCATACAGTGCCCCATACCTCTTACATCCAGGGTAATACAGCGCCCCATATCTCTTACATACAGGGTATTACAGCGCCCCATACCTCTTACATACAGGGTATTACAGTGCCCCTATACCTCTTAAATACAGGGTAATACAGCGCCCCTATACCTCTTACATACAGGGTCATACAGCGCCCCATACCTCTTACATCCAGGGTCATACAGCGCCCCATACCTCTTACATACAGGGTCATACAGCGCCCCATACCCCTTACATCCAGGGTAATACAGCGCCCCTATACCTCTTAAATACAGGGTAATACAGCGCCCCATACCTCTTACATACAGGGTCATACAGCGCCCCATACCTCTTACATACAGGTTAATAAAGCACCACATACCTCTAACATACAGGGTAATACAACAAAAAATCTTAGTTTACTACTTTTCCATCATCCTCCCATCTTCTGGACAAATCATCCTACCACCCCCAATATTGTGCCGCTGTGCTCTCCAATATTATACGATAATACCAGTACCACACAGATAATGCCCCCTTCAATAATTATTGGCACACAGTGCCCTAAAATAACTGCGCCCAGCAAATACTGCCCCTGACACTAATAGTGTAAACATAACGTCCCCCAAAAATAAGTGTGATAAGCTGATACTGTGCCAAGGTGCCCCCACAGTAATAGTGCTCCCAAAAGTCCCACCAATAGTATTAATTCTTTGCTAGAGCACACATGGTAGTAATAGTGCTCCTACAGTGCCCCCAACATGTTCCCACTGTCCTGCAGAAGTAATAATGCTCCCATAGTGCCCATACTAGTAATCATGTTCCCCATAGACCCCCAGTAGTAATGAAGCCCATGTATCGCTGTCCTGAGGAAGCGGTCATCTCCCTGTGCCCTGCTGCTGCCACCCCCAATTTGTCACCAGGGCCGCGCCGCCTGAGGCGATCGCCTCACTTTGCCTAATTGGCGGTGCGGCCCTGCTAGCCCCCCCTGGAATTTTGCGCCCAGGGCAACGAGCTTCAACCGACGTCTCCCCACCCTCCACGTTAAGCCACTGTCCAGCGGGGCTCAAGAGGCAGCTGTATTGGGCCCCCCAGTAGCAACGGGGCAGCTGCCTCTTTTGCCCCGTGTTGAAGACGGCCCTGCTTCCTAATAGGACACTTTTCAGTAGAACGTTCTGCACAGAGCACCACAAACCTTAGGGTACATTCACAGCGGTGCTTTTAAATCCGGCAGGCTTTTCTAGTAGCCTGTTCCGATATAAATTATGGCTGCATGCAACTTTATTTTTTCCAACCAAAACCCGGAATTTTATGCCGGAAAGCGGCCAGATCCCATTATAGTCAATGAGCCTCCGGCAGTGAATGGTAGAATATGGCAGTGCCGGATCTGGGAAACTCCAGCAGGCTGTTCCCTGCCGGATCAGGCTTCCGCATACGTGGACGTAACCTTCGTCTCCATTCCAATTATTTATCTAATGAAGCAGAACAATGGAAATCAATAACGGTGGTGTGAAAGAGCCCTTAGGCTTACCCTGTTCGCCCCCTTACCATGAAGGTTGTTTGTGATTGTTCAGGGGTTAATAGATTTAAGGAACCTAACCAAATAGTTGTCTGCCCCCTAAATTGGTCTATACTGTATAAGGCTATTAGAAAGTGATCGTACACTCGCTAATCATCAGGCAATTATTCTTATAGGGGAAGCACTTAGCAGCACTATCAATATATGTTTATCTTATTCTATACACACTTTAGATGAGTTTGCCTTTAAAATAACAGTCAATGCCAATGTGATGCTGCACAGCCTCATATTTTGCAGGGTTAAAGGGGATGGCCACTTTCTGGTTATTGTTGACCTATGTGTTTGTGAGATAATTATAGGGCACTTATTATTATGGCCTTTGTTGAAATTCTGCACCATTCTCTATATTTCATAAGGTATGCGCCCCTATGTTTACAAAGTCTTTTGTGTTGTCCACACAAAGGAGGTCCTGTCCATAAAATGGCCGCGGATGGAGGGTCATGTGACCAGGCAAATCACCTCCATGTGATGTCTCCTCCATTCAAATACACTGCATCTGCCATCTGCACTTCACTGCTGGGAGTTTGGTGCAGGCGCAGTGTATTTGAATGCAGGAGACATCACATGGAGGTGATTTTCCTGGTCACATGACCCTCCATCAGCGGCCATCTTGTGGACAGCACAAATGTAAGGGAGCATAGCTTATGAAATATAGAGAATAGGGCAGAATTTCAACAAAGGCCATAATAGTAAGTGCCCTATAATCATCTCACAAACACATCGGTCTTTAGTGACCAGAAAGTGACCATCCCTTTAAAGTCCGACCCTCCCAGAAGCTCCTGAATACATGTCCTCTCCTATTACTCTCCACCCAGTAATTTACGCGGGGACACATTGATCGTGTGTTTACAGCACAACAATAAATTTGATGCTGGCGGCCTGGATAATTGCAGTAATATTCAGTCATATATTTATGAACTATGGTCCAGATGGCGCGAGAAGTAAAATGGAAGACATTAGGAGTTTTCAGGACAGCGCTTAACCCGGCTAATGGCTCCGTCCCCGGGGGAACAGATTACGGCTGTCATTTATTTATGGCAATTATAATTCAATGTAACCGGGCAGAGAATGGCAGCATCGTGTACAGGACTGTTACATGTGGGGGCCGTCGGTAGTCATGTGTTAACGTAGCATGAGGAAGGGGTTAAAGAGGTCATCTCGCTAAAGTCATTGATAATGCGACCAGTGTGCGATCCGTGGCGACTCCTCATCAGTCGTAAGGAAAAAGCAGCAGCACATCTAGAGCCAGATGGATAGTACTGTTAACCCGTTCACCACCATAGATCACCCATGATATTAGCTATTAACCCCTATAGCGCTGAGCACCACTTGGGATATGTTACCTGTAACCCCCATCTTATTTATAATCGTGTGATGTCTCAAATGTGGAACTTTAGTAAATTAGGGGGGGGGGGACCTTGATCTCTGCCACAAGCATCCTCTCCCCCCTATAGACAGTGCTTTTGCCCTTGACCTAGGCTGTCAATGCTAATATAAATCCCTACGGACTCAAAACCGGATATCGAGTGTCTATTTGAGGGGAGGGGATGTCCTTTAAAGTCAATGCAAAGAGAAATTAAACATGTAAACCTTTCGTCCCTGTAAGATTTTGGCAATTTAATGGAAGTAACTTTGAATCCAGGGGAATGTATCAGAACATTGCGCTCCATCACCCCGGTTAATGTCCCTTCCAGCTGCTATGACTGTAAAATTAGTTATTGATCTGCCTGGAGCTGGGAATAAAAGCGGTCAGAGTTATTTACAGCTCGTGTTGGCCCGCTGGGAGATGGTCGGGGCGAGCTATGGAAAAAGCCTTAGTGGTCAGGTGTCAGTGATGGCCTGCCGGGAGATGGTCGGGGCTGGTTACGGATAAAGCCTTAGTGGTCAGGTGTCAGTGATGGCCTGCCTGGAGATGGTCGGGGCTGGTTACGGATAAAGCCTTAGTGGTCAGGTCTCAGTGATGGCCTGCCAGGAGATGGTCGGGGCTGGTTACGGATAAAGCCTTAGTGGTCAGGTCTCAGTGATGGCCTGCCGGGAGATGGTCGGGGCCAGTTACGGATAAAGCCTTAGTGGTCAGGTCTCAGTGATGGCCTGCCGGGAGATGGTCGGGGCTGGTTACGGATAAAGCCTTAGTGGTCAGGTGTCAGTGATGGCCTGCCGGGAGATGGTCGGGGCGAGCTATGGAAAAAGCCTTAGTGGTCAGGTGTCAGTGATGACCCGCTGGGAGATGGTCGGGGGGGGAGCTATGGAAAAAGCCTTAGTGGTCAGGTGTCAGTGATGGCCTGCCGGGAGATGGTCGGGGCTGGTTACGGATAAAGCCTTAGTGGTCAGGTGTCAGTGATGGCATGCCGGGAGATGGTCGGGGAAAGTTATGGACAAACCTTAGTGGTCAGGTCTCATTAATGACGTGCCGGGAGATGGTCAGGCTGACTTATGGACAAAGACTTAATGGACAGGTCTCAGTGATCGCACACATGGAGATGGTGAGGGTGAATTATGGACAAAGTCTCAGTGATTGCCACAGGACATTCTGCATTAAGTGCATGTATGCCGCAGTCTTCAGACCATTTCTTAAGCCTCTTCACATTTTATTTTCATCATGTGCTCACGGGCATCTTAGTCCATCTCCTTCTTGTGCCGGGAGATGACAGGAGGTCTCTGAGGGGAGACACGCACAATGGTCTTCTCATGGATTATGGAGCAGAACAATACTCTACCCCGTGCCAATCTCTCCACCAGCCTCCATGATAACTTGTCATTTTAAAGTCATAGTTGCAGTCAGATCAGTTCATATGTCATATTATTTCTCTGGTTTAATCCATGTATAATATTGATGTTAGATCGCATCCGGTTGGGTCTTAGGCTGCAGGATCTCGCATCTCTACTGGAAATGGCAAGAGAAATAGCCAAAGAAGTGCCTAAACGCGCGGGAATGGCAGGTGGCAATTGTAAAGACCAATAACGTTTCAAAAGTGCTTTAAATCTCACACACTCCAGGCATGCGTCAGGTATGCACAGTGGGAGTAGTAGTCATAAAAGTCCGTGCTTCATATGAATATGAATCTAAAAAACGAATTAATTAAAAACCAACAGGAAGACTCTGAATTGTTCATATAAGGCCATGTGGGCCGAAATCTGGACATTCTCAACTTGTTTTTCAAATGTCTGCCCCTTGTAGTCCCATCAGTCCTATTCCAGTAATGAGAATGGTAGTGGGGTGCGTTGAGCCAGCGTCCGAGCACATTAAGGCAATGTCAATGGATATTGGAGCCCCTGACTGGCACTTTAGTTGGGTGTTTGGTGGGCTCAGTTGCGCCCCCTAGCTCAGGTTTATTAGGGCAACCATAAGATATAATAAGGCGCCTGCCGTGCGGACGTGTTCATATTTAAGATCCATCTTTTGTGTGTGGTTACAAAGTAGCAAATTTGTATCAGATGTTTGATTATTGTTCTTTTTTTTTTTTTAACTACTTCTCATTTTGAAAAAACATGAACAGACTTTTTAGTGCAGTTTATGTCATTCTGCCCCAAATCTTGGAGACAGAAAGGTATCTTCGGGCTAGCTAATCAGCAGAACCCCTGACACAGGGCAATAATTCTGCACTGGAGACAGCTCGCTTCACTCTCCGGGTCTTGCTGCTCGGTTAACCAGCTACGGGAAGATGAGATCAGGGATACTTTAGCTCATCCATCTTTAAAAGCGCGGACACAGGTAATAACCTACACAGCACTTTAATTCAAAATGCGGCCATCAGCTATGGAGGAACCTGCTCATAAATATTAACCTATGCTATGGCATTAAGAGAAGAAACTGGAAACCAAAGACCTGAAACGCGGCTGCTGCAAGAAAATTGTTTGATTTCCGTGCATAGTGGATATTAAATGCGAGAAGAGAATAGAATGTAACACTGTCAATAAAACCACCATTACCGCCATTACCCAGCTTTCCTGGTGTCCTGAATGGTAGATATGAGAGTAGGAGCGACTGCTACATCTGCACACCCGACAGCCCTGACAACCCCTATGGATGCTTAAATGGAGGCCATGTTGGTTGTCATTCTGCTTTCCCTGAAATGCAAGGAATTGTTTCTTAAATCCAAAGATTGATTGTAATACTTTAAATATATAAAGTTCATCCCAACGCATGGCTTCATGAGTAGAATGCCTAACCAATAGTGAGGACTGACACTGAGGCATTACTTACAGTATCTTGTACTCATTGTTCTGTTGGTTGCAATTGGAAACAGCGAACATGCTGAAAGTCCCATCCCTAGAAGGATTACTTGGAGCTTCTATAATGCATTATTTTAAAGTGCTAGAAGTAGAATGAAAATCACCAGCTTTATGCAGACACTGAATAAACAGATAATGCTGGGTGATTTCAGCTCTGAAGGCTGATTACAAAAGCAAATGTGGAGTATAATAAAGACTTTTAACTGAAGTATAATACAGGATGTAACTCAGGATCAGTACAGGATAAGTAATGTATGTACACAGTGACTGCACCAGCAGAATAGTGAGCGCAGCTCTGGAGTATAATACAGGATGTAACTCAGGATCAGTACATGATAAGTAATGTATGTACACAGTGACTGCACCAGCAGAATAGTGAGTGCAGCTCTGGAGTATAATACAGGATGTAACTCAGGATCAGTACATGATAAGTAATGTATGCACACAGTGACTGCACCAGCAGAATAGTGAGTGCAGCTCTGGAGTATAATGCAGAATGCAACTCAGGATCAGTACAGGATAAGTAATGTATGTACACAGTGACTCCACCAGCAGAATAGTAAGTACAGCTCTGGAGTATAATACAGGATGTAACTCAGGATCAGTACAGGATAAGTAATGTATGTACACAGTGACTGCACCAGCAGAATAGTGAGTGCAGCTCTGGAGTATAATACAGGATGTAACTCAGGATCAGTACAGAATAAGTAATGTATGTACAGTGACTGCACCAGCAGAATAGTGAGTGCAGCTCTGGAGTATAATACAGGATGTAACTCAGGATCAGTACAGAATAAGTAATGTATGTACAGTGACTGCACCAGCAGAATAGTGAGTGCAGCTCTGGAGTATAATACAGGATGTAACTCAGGATCAGTACAGGATAAGTAATGTATGTACACAGTGACTGCACCAGCAGAATAGTGAGTGCAGCTCTGGAGTATAATACAGGATGTAACTCAGAATCAGTACAGAATAAGTAATGTATGTACAGTGACTGCACCAGCAGAATAGTGAGTGCAGCTCTGGAGTATAATACAGGATGTAACTCAGGATCAGTACAGGATAAGTAATGTATGTACACAGTAACTGCACCAGCAGAATAGTGAGTGCAGCTCTGAAGTATAATACAGGATGTAACTCAGGATCAGTACAGGATAAGTAATGTATGTACACAGTGACTGCACCAGCAGAATAGTGAGTGCAGCTCTGGAGTATAATACAGGATGTAACTCAGGATCAGTACAGGATAAGTAATGTATGTACAGTGACTGCACCAGCAGAATAGTGAGTGCAGCTCTGGAGTATAATACAGGATGTAACTCAGGATGAGTACAGGATAAGTAATGTATGTACACAGTGACTGCACCAGCAGAATAGTGAGTACAGCTCTGGAGTATAATACAGGATGTAACTCAGGATCAGTACAGGATAAGTAATGTATGTACACAGTGACTCCACCAGCAGAATAGTGAGTGCAGCTCTGAAGTATAATACAGGATGTAACTCAGGCTCAGTATGGAATAAGTAATATACAGCCAGTACACAGTGACTGTTTATGTAGATTAATTCTTTATGTAATCTGTTGCTGTAAATACAGGAGTCTATAACTAGAGGAACTTGTGTGAAGTTGTGTTTTAGGTTGGACAGAATTCCCTAATGTAAATATCACATCAGCCTTGACATAAATGCTGAAGTAATATACCGTATCAAGTCATTAAAGTCTTGCCACAAGTTTCCTCGAATGTGAAGCCCGTGGTGATCGTTTCCTTCAGTTAGCTCTGGAGCCTATTAAGTTGCTTTGATTTATCCTTCCTGTTTTGCTCTGATATTAGGAGTATTTAATAGACCATATAATTTGGTTACTTAAAATTCCCAAAATGGTTTGCTCACCCCGAAGCTAATTACAGGAGAAGCTTGAGAAAGTAGAAAATAAATCCAGGTTGTAATAAATGGCTTTCAGCTATAATGATAGAGTTAAGAATGTTCTAGTGCAAAACGCTAAAAGATTAAAATATATTTACCAAAAAACTGGAGAAAACAAATAGAAAAATAACATGATTTTTATTTATAATTTATCAAATTACTCCTTAAATGGCACATGCCCCTTCTATGTATAGCTTTTCTTGGACTGATCCTCAGTTACATCCTGTATTATACTCCAGAGCTGCACTCACTATTCTGCTGGTGCAGTCACTGTATACATTACATTACTTTTCCTGTACTGATCCTGAGTTACATCCTGTATTATACTCCAGAGCTGCACTCACTATTCTGCTGGTGGAATCACTGTGTACATACATTACTTATCCTGTACTGATCCTGAGTTACATCCTGTATTATACTCCAGAGCTGCACTCACTATTCTGCTGGTGCAGTCACTGTGTACATACATTACTTATCCTGTTTTGATCCTGAGTTACATCCTGTATTATACTCCAGAGCTGCACTCACTATTCTGCTGGTGCAGTCACTGTATACATACATTACTTACCCTGTACTGATCCTGAGTTACATCCTGTATTATACTCCAGAGCTGTACTCACTATTCTGCTGGTGCAGTCACTGTGTACATACATTACTTATCCTGTTTTGATCCTGAGTTACATCTTGTATTATACTCCAGAGCTGCACTCACTATTCTGCTGGTGCAGTCACTGTGTACATACATTACTTATCCTGTACTGATCCTTAGTGGCATTATACTCCAGAGCTGCACTCACAGTTCAGCTTGTTATCGGAAGCCGTCAGCAAGCTTGTTTTTAGGCACACCCCTAACCTTCAAGCTAAGCTCCCATATTACAGTAGCAGATTTACACCATCAGAATGCTAATTGCCAAATTTCTCTGTGTACACCATCTGCAGTAAGAATGCTGGGAGATTTCAGCTCTGAATTTGCGTTTCTCCCCGCAGCCCTATAACTGGGTCACTACGTACAGAACAGGTGATATGTTCTATGCAATAAACCGATTTTCCATTCTCCACAGACTCCCCTCTTATCCAGGTAGAATATCGTGGGAGAAATGAATAGGAAGCAGAAAAAACTGTCCATGTGTTTTCTGCACATTTTTTGCAGCTCAAATCCACTTTAAACTAAAAATTCAGCTTTGTATTAAAGTGGACACTTTATTTCGTGCTAAAAAAGACGCGCGTGTTACGCATATTTCAATATCAGTCTGGCCCTGAGGGTCGACTATCTTGTTGACCTCGTTTTACCCCCTCATCAAAACTACAGTGTGATGCACTACGCCCTGGATCCCATTAGCCCCGGCGGTCCAGGTACAGGACGTTTACCTGTGTCATTTAGAAGACGACTAATTATATTAAGAGTCTGAGGACTAGAAGCAACAAACAAGTGAAGTCCGAGGAGCCGGAGGATTATGGATTCTGCTCAGTCGATACATTCCAGCTTAATAGCTGCCGAGCAGAATTGATCTTCCAGCGTGAAAAGAGAAACCCTATTGCTTTCCTGTTGCCCGTCTCCCTCTCCGAGCTCTGAAGTAAAAGCTTTGTCAATGTTTTAATCTGTTTAATTTTCAGCCTCCATTTATCGCGGTCCCGGCGACTCCTCATTAACATTTATATAGCTCCACTTCCCATCCTGGTTTTGCCCACATCTGTTTTACACTGAACTTTGAGGCTTTGATCTGGAAGCTTTGTGGCAGCTATAATCAGGTTCAGCCACAAATTAACTTTTACACGCTCGGAAATCTGCACTGGAGTCACATGATCCCCGTGCCTCCATCTCCATAATTATCAGCCGATTTTCCGGAGATGCACAGAGATAATCAATAGGAAAGCATGAAATATCATTAGGATGCAGGGTTTCCAGCCACGATGGATATCGCGGAGGAACTAGGAATAGCATGTCTTGGGGAATACTGCTTCTCCTCGAGGAGATCCAGCTGGTGTAGGGGAGCAATGCTCCCTGGGAAATAAATTATGCAAATGAGCTCTCCTCCAGAAGGAAGTAAGCTACGCACATAAAAGGCATTTAAAGGGGTCTTTCAGTCACAAACACTGATGACATCGCCCTAGGATAGACTATCAGTGTGTGGTTGGTGGGGTCTGAGTTCAAAGACCCCCCATGATCAACAGCAAGAGGAGCCTTTTTAGTTAGTTACCCAGTTGATGTGGTTGAAAGAAGACACACGTCCATCAAGTCCAACGTATAATTCTACAATGTTGACCCAGAGAAAGTGAAAAAACCCTATGATGTGGACGTCAGCTGGCCCAGATCACTAGAGAAGTTCCTTCATGACTCCAAATCTGGAAGTCGGAATAAATCGCTTCTGCATAAGTCTCCAGGCCCCTCCAGAACTTGTGCAATGCATCGACCATCACAGCCTCGCTGCTCTTACAGTAAAGAATCCCGTTCATGATGGTGGTGAAACCTTCTTTCCTCCAGATGTAGAGGATCTTGTTCTGGGTATAGATTTAGTCATAACAGGGACCATTAGAAGGATCCCTGTCCATTCATTTATTTGTAAATTGTTATTAGATCGTCTTTAAAGGGCACCTATACTTAGAACGGAGCCTGCAAAGTCCCGTCGGGATCACCGGCCATGCATGACCACCCTCCATTCATTTCTTGAGGGACCGCAGAAAACAGACAAGCGGCACCCGTGGCTATTTTCTGAAGCCCCATTGAAATGAATTTAAAAGCGTCCAGCGCAAGCGTGACCACCGCTCCATTTACTTCTGTGGGGCTGACAGAAATGGCTGAGCCAACGCTTGACTATATTCGGCACTCCTATAGGATTGAATGGTGGGCGGTTGCACATGCGTGGTGCACCCTCTGGGATTTTGCAGGCTCCGTTTTACGTCCACCTTTGGGACCCGCACTTATCAGATGTTGGGGGCATATCCTAGCAATATGTCAGAGATGGGAATACCCTCTTAAAGGGAGTCTGTCACCAACCAGACCAGTTTTAAACAGACCACATTGTTCAGTGGGACACAAAGACATGACACAGATGCTACCTGTGTTTAGTTTTTAAGATCCTTCAAATCGCCCAAAAAGTAGTTTTTATGATATGCTAATGAGCCGTCGCAAGTGCCCAGGGGCGGAGAGTTTGCTGAAGGGGCCCAAGTTCCCCTGCCTCACTTGCGCCTAACTCCGCCCCTCAGTAAACTCTGGCCAGCCCAAGTGCCCACAGTAGGCAGAACACTGCGCATGCCTGGGCCCTGCAGTGATGCGCGAACAAGCTATAGGCAAATATGATGTCACAGAGCCACAGGGCTGGCCCAAGTTTACTGAAGGGCGGAGTTGGGCGCAACTTGGGCACTTTCAGCAAACTCTCCGCCTCTGGGCACCTGCGACGGCTCATTAGCATATCATAAAAAATACTTTTTGGGCGATTTGAATGATCTGAAAAACTAAACACAGGTAACATCTGTGTCATGTCTTTGTGTCCCACTGAACAATGTGATCTGTTTAAAACCGGTCTGGTTGGCGACAGACTCCCTTTAAGCCATGTTTATTTTCTAAATTTGCTTGGGCCCTCCCCTGTGCTCGCTATATTTCAGCTATGTCCTCCATATACACAGGTGCCCAGTGCTGTACCCAATACTCTGCTCCATGTCTGCTCTGACTAGTGATCTGCATAGAGCATCATCATCTGGGCCTCTTCCCATGATGGTATTTGTCTTTGCAGCAGCCGCCTGACACTGGGCACTACAGTCCAACCCTTCACAAATGATGGTTTATCCTCAGGATAGGCCATCACAATCTCATCGGCCGGGTCCGACACCCTTACACTCCCACTGATCAGCCGTTCTGCAGTAGCTCTGGCACCAGAACTGCCACCATCCCTTCATTCTGCTAAATGGTGGGTGTCCTGGGGGCTGGACCCCCACTTATTGCACATGAACCTTAGGTTCTCAGCCTGTGGTTTAACGACCCCTGGGGTACATTGAAATTCTACTTACCCTGTCCTCATGTGCAGCGCAGTGTATGATCATAAACATGGGGCAATGGACTCGGGATGTCCCCTCGAGGTCTGCACCTCCCAGGGGTTCTGATCAATTAAAGTGGAGCATACGTTTGGTCCATGTACTATTCCTTAACTCTGACCGGTGTCATCTCGTTGCTTGGACAGATTTAAGCGTGACCCACAATAGTCTTGTGACTGTAATAAGTCCACAGGCGCCTTTATTTTTTCCAATTTTACCCGACCCTGGGCTGCATCAATCTCTACTTGTCCGTCGGCGAATCCTCAGACTCGGCCAGCTGTGGTGCCGAATTACTCAGAGAGGACATTTGTCATAAGTCTGCGGAGAAGCATTACATGGTAATGGACTCCCTGCTCCAGAGATGACATTATTGAGCCTAAACTAGCTTTTTCTAACAACGCGTCTGCTCATAACGCCGGGTATGGGATGAGCTATAAAGCTGAGTTCAATATACATTTACTGTAAGTGAAGGAAAAATCCATACATTTCAACTTGTGTATTCCGCAGAGCGTCTCTGCCTGTGGCCTGCGTTTATTGTGACCCCATGTAGGCGTCCTGAAATTGAATTGCAAAAATGTCCCATTTTTTTAGATTTTGTCGCGGTCAGGGGAGCGGAGAGATCATGGCTTTAGGCTTTCCGTGCTGAAGGCATTTCTGCCCAAAAATCAGGTCTTGTGCACACAGTAGCAGAAAGCCACCGCTTGAGTATTTCCCCATAGTAGCCTTCATGGTTATAGTCAGCACCAAAATGTTTTCTGCCAGTTAAAACCAGATAGTAACACATATTCTTTTTTTTCTAATCTCTTTTTATTTTCTGATTGTAGATGTATTTATTCTGTTTCCTGAACATGATTATGGGGGTAGCCATCTTGAACATGATTATGGGGGCGGCCATCTTGAACATGATTATGGGAGTGGCCATCTTTACATGATTATGGGAGTGGCCATCTTTACATGATTATGGGAGTGGCCATCTTTACATGATTATGGGAGTGGCCATCTTTACATGATTATGGGAGTGGCCATCTTGAACATGATTATGGGGGCTGCCATCTTGAACATGATTATGGGGGTGGCCATCTTGAACATGATTATGGGGGCTGCCATCTTGAACATGATTATGGGGGTGGCCATCTTGAACATGATTATGGGGGTGGCCATCTTAAACATGATTATGGGGGGGGGCCATCTTGAACATGATTATGGGGGCGGCCATGTTGAACATGATTATGGGGGGGGCCATCTTGAACATGATTATGGGGGCGGCCATCTTGAACATGATTATGGGGGCGGCCATCTTGAACATGATTATGGGGGTGGCCATCTTGAACATGATTATGGGAGTGGCCATCTTTACATGATTATAGGAGTGGCCATCTTTACATGATTATGGGGCAGCCATCTTGAACATGATTGTGGGGGTGGCCATCTTGAACATGATTATGGGGGCGGCCATCTTGCCTGAGCTGTTCTTAACAGAATTTACAAACCATTAAGAAAATTGCTTTATGGCCGCCCCATGGTCCATAGACACATTGGTCTGGAGGGGACCTCACTGATTTCTATGGGAGAGTTTTCTAGGCATGCTCTGTGACTAGTGCAGAGGTCACTGTGCAGGGAGGAGAGTAGATAAAGCTGACCATCACCTATTGTGAATAGAGGATTCTGTCCTATCTGTCATTCTAATCCTGCCTGTAATGATATCACCTCTGTGTATAGATAAGCAGATAACTGCAGTAAAGAAGTGGTGCCTAGGATTAGTCTTAATGGTCAGTGCAGAAATGGCAGGATTTAATATATATATATATATATATATACCGTATTTTTCGTCCCATAATATACATTTTATCCCCCCAAAAGTGGGGGGAAAATGCCCCTGCGTCTTATAGGGATGAATACTAATGAGCGCTTCCATTATGTAAGTGGACCTTTAGTACTGGAGGACCAGGAAGCGGTGAAGGCTCTGTACTCGCCACTTCCTGGTCCTGGGCTGGCGGCTATTCAGTGGCTGCGCACAGCGTGAGGGCGCCCTGTGACCTCACACTGTGCGCGCCGGTTCACAGCACAGCCGACAGCAGGAGGAAGACAGAGCGCGGGCGGTGAGGAGCGGCGGCACTCAGGAGCAGGAGACGTAAGTGGTTTATACATTTTATTAAACATGAGGTGCTGGGGGCCAAAATGAGAGGCAAGGGGAGCTACATAGGGCTCGTATGAGGCAATGGGGCTGCTTGGGGGCAATATGAGAGGCAATGTGGGGTACAGAGGGCTGAGATATGAGAATCAGTGGGGGCTGATATGAGGTCTGATTGGGGGTCATTCACAATGGGTTCTGATTGTGGGTCTGATCTGAGGTCTTGTTGGGGTCTTATTAACATTGGGGGTCTGATTGGGGCTGTTAGCTGAGGTCTGATCCTAGGTGCATCTTATAGGGCAAAAAATACGGTGTGTGAACGTGTATGAATATGTGTGTATGTATATATATATATATATATATATATATTGTATATTAACTTGAGAATGAAAAATAACTACCAAAAATTCTTTCAAAATAAAAACGTGATTTAAACAATAGGTCATTTTCTGACGACACACTTCCTTTAAATGCCTGAAAAGTCATCGCCACTTTCTCCATCTTCATGAAAAAAAGATGGTTGTTGTTGTAACCCCTAAAAATGGAATAGTTGTTATTTTAGTATAAGGTTTGTAGTCCTCGCGCTTCCATGTGCATTAGATTATGGTCGATTCATAGTAAATGTAGGTAATGCGCACAGTGTCAGCCAGGAGCTGCAAAAGCCAACTGCATACACATGTAAAAGCCTGACATGCTCCACAGTGTAGGGTTTGTGGCTCCCACGCTTCCATGCGCATTAGATGATGGCCATTTCTTAGTATATGTAAGTAATGTGCACCATGTATGTACATGGCGGAAAATAATGGAAATATCTCAATGCTCCCTGCCGATTAGTATTTCCTTGATATGGCTCATTCAGATGGCTGCATTTCAGCATGTCCACAAAAAACGGATTGTATTCTGTATAGACTTCAATGGGGCCACGTCCTGATTTTCACTGACAAATATAGGACATGTTTCATGTGTTTTGTGGAGCCATAGAATGGAAGAAAAGGGCCCCATAGAAGTGAATGAGAATGGATCCGCCGTCTGAATGAGCCCTAAGCCTTGTGGCCATTCCATTGTTTCTGTAAGTAATGTGCACAGTGTCAGACAGGAGCTGCCAAAGCCATTTGTATGCGATAGAAAGCAGTGTAAAAACTTCAGCTCTTCAGCCGACTTTAGCAAGTTATCAAAAAGTTTCATTTCAAACTTCAATAAGCCATGCTGGAAATATAACAAAAAGTACGAACATCATTTTAAATGCCAATGTCGTGTCCACAGTTTTCCTCACAGTAACGTGGGAATTGGACATTAAAATGAAAATAGTGGTCTTATTAGAGCGAGCCATTGTGCGCGCTGCCATCTGAAGATGTGATATTGCAGGAAAAGAATGAGTTTTGCCCCTTTTCTGTGTCGCTCGGCTTTGAAAGGCGGACGGCTTTTCAGTCCTGCAGAGGTTATAAAATATGCAGCAGAGTCTGATTGAAAGTAATTTAAGCAAATCCTGCATATTAAATCTGAATTTGAACACAGTCATTTTGGTCTTATCACTTAATATTACCTCTGACAATCAGATTCCGGAAGCGCCGCGCCAACCATGGCTTTCACTTTCCAGACGCTTTGGATGATTGTCCTCCTTATTTAATGAGGTGCACCCTTATGCAGGGACCCTCCGAAGCCTCGTCATAATGGCCGCTCACAGTCGCTACTGCCAAGTGCCACAGGGGTGCACTTATTATGGCGAATGAACCTTCCAGATGCTGTGAAACTACAACTCCCAGCATGCACACTTACTCGACTGTTCTTGTAACTCCTATAGAAGTGAAAGGAGGATTCTAGGAGTTGTAGTCTCAGCACAGCTGGAGGGCTGGCGGTTGCTGATGCTTGACCTACACAGTCGTGAAGACGGGGACTGCCTTCCATCCATGGATCTCGGTTACAGCAACTGGCTTAGTGGATGAGCATTTTAGTTTTTTGCTTAAAACAGGATCCATCATGGGATATGGATGTACATATCATCAAACATCCATTGGTAACCTGGCAATATTGTCTAACTATCCTTTGTACGATATGTACTTAAAGGTGTTCTTATACTTTTGCAATACTTTACTTGCTCCAGTGCCTCTGAAAATGAACAATGAAGCAACTCTGTAAATATTGAAAGTTAAAAATCTCCTACCGTTTTGTGTATGCAGCTCTTATCCAGGCCTATGTGTCTCCTTGGTTAGACTAGGAAAGAACCTGGTTCCTAGCCTGATCCTTTGAGACTTCTTTCAGTCTAGACTCTACTTATTGCTGAGGGGTGTAGCTATAGAGGAGGTAGAGATAGGATTTGTACCTGGTACCTAATATTTAAGGGGGTCCAAGGCCTCCTGTGCCATATGAGGAGAAACTAGTAACTGTCACATGGTAGACAGAGACCTAGTGGCAGATTTTACATTGGGGCCCAGGAGATTGAAGTTGGCCCCCTGTTCTTGCTGATAGACTAGCTATAGAACGGGAGGATCAGACTACATACCAGGTTTGTTTGTAGTCTGTTACCATGGAGACCGGAGACTTTCACAAAGACTAGTTACAAAGTTGCTTCATTTCTCTGTTATTTAGGAGGCATTAAAAGTTGTTTGCAAAAGTAACCATACCATTCACGAGTGGTGGTGACGGGACCTTGTGCTTACAAATAGTTTCTCCCCTCTTCACGTGGGATTTGCTACTTTTCTCTTGAGGTTAAGACTGGTAAAGATTGGGGAATGATAAACCATTCTTACCTTTAGGGGTGGGGTTCAGTCAGCAGCTGTAAGGGCATGCTGAGAGTTGTAGTCACTGCTGATATGCATTGAGTAATTCTGCTCTTACAATCTACGCTAGCTATGGCCACATATCAGGCACCCATAGGGGTTTGTCACTAAGGGCTCAATGTGGTCCGCAATACACGGATACCGGCCGTGTGTATTCCGCATTGTCCCGAACAGAACGTCCTTGTCCGGAATGCAGACAACAATAGGACATGTTTTATAATTTTGCAGACAGCCTGGAACGGACATACGAATGCAGAGTGATGGGTCCGCATCCAACTTGCAAAAAATGTGGATTGGATGTGGACCCAAACCACGGTCGTGTGCATGAGCCCTTACAGAGAGAGCTGTGTGCACAGTCATTCAAGGTTATACAGCTTGGAGTTGGAAAATACGGATAAGGTCACATACCCACTTGGTGTAATTAGCTGCTGTGGAACTACATGTCCCAGCATGCCCCGCTGCCCACTGACCTGTAGGTGCACAGCAGTTTGACACCAGTAGCTTTTCTATCTCTTGAGTCCCGGAGTCCTGTGATTGAGCGTCGCTGTCCATGGTGCTGATCACTCAGCTTTACCTGGCTCAATCACTTGTGTCTTCATTTCCCATTCACTTTTCATAACAGAAACATGAAAGACACAGAAAAGGCACGGACTCAGCAGTGGAGTGCACAGAGCAAAAGTAAAAGCGCCCCTCCCCACACACACACACAAAAACACAATATATGGTTTATTAATATGCAATATAGCTAATCTATGAACAGTCCACAGCAGTGGTGTCCAACCTGTGGAGCAGTAAAAATGACTGCACATGGATACACGCCCCTTTAATGCAAATAATTCTAGAATCCATTAGATGTATGGGGGATAGAAAAGTGAGACAGAAGTCTGCAGTCACTAATTGAGGCTTGCCATCCAGTTTTCAGATAATAGCATGCCTCTGTCCTTCCGAGGGGGCTCAATCTTTCGTCTTTCATCTAACTGAATGCCGAAATTTCCGTAATTGCTTTCTACATCAACAAAGAACAGAATTGAGTGGCATTTAATTATTTGAACATCAAACGCAAGCACTAATCAGATCTATAAGAGACATATATAGAACTGCAGAGCTGTATACACTGGAGATGCGATCAGTATTGAGTGCTCCCGAAACTTCTAAGGACGGCCACTCACCAGAGACTTTATATTCACAAAAAGTGAATCTGACCTGAATCAAAACCTGTTACAACGTGATACTAAGTATCTAAAAATATTCATCTATCAAAATATTATATTGGTAAGAGTATTTTCCCACTAGTGTTATTCTTTTCCGGTATTGAAGTCCGGTAAAGAGTCTCAATACCGGAAAAAAAGCATCAGTTTTGTCCTAATGCATTCTGAATGGAAAGCAATCCGTTCAGTATGCATTAGGACGTCTTCTGGTCCGTCACTTGTACGGTATTTGATCGGACAAAATACTGCAGAATGCTGCAGTATTTTTTCCAGCCAAAATCCCGGAACACTACTGCACGGTCCAGCATTAATTTCCATTGAAATGTATTAATGCCGGATCCGATACAAAGTGTTCCGGATGTTGCTGCATCGCCGGATCCGTTTTTCTGGTCTGCGCATGCACAGTTGTTTCTCGCTTTGAAAAAAGTTAAATACCGGATCCGTTATTCCGGATGACCCATATTTCAATACAAAAGTCTAACGGATCAGGATCAGGAAAGAAAAGATATCCATTTGCACATGGATTTCCGGATCTGGCAGGCAGTTCCGGCAACGGAACTGCCTGCCGGATTCTTCTAACACAAGTGTGAAAGTACCCTTACATACATTACTTCTTCTGAACAGATCCTGAGTTACATCCTGTGTTATACTCCAGAGCTGCACTCACTATTCTGCTGGTGCAGTCACTGTGTACATACCGTACTTATCCTGTACTGATCCTGAGTTACATCCTGTGTTATACTCCAGAGCTGCACTCACTATTCTGCTGGGGCAGTCACTGTGTACATACATTACTTATCCTGTACTGATCCTGAGTTACATCCTGTATTATTATACTCCAGAGCTGCACTCACTATTCTGCTGGTGGAGTCACTGTGTACATACATTACTTATCCTGTACTAATCCTGAGTTACAACCTGTATTATACTCCAGAGCTGCACTCACTATTCTGCTGGTGCAGTCACTCTGTACATACATTACTTATCCTGTACTGATCCTGAGTTACATCCTGTATTATACTCCAGAGCTGCACTCACTATTCTGCTGGTGCAGTCACTGTGTACATACATTACTTATCCTGTACTGATCCTGAGTTACATCCTGTATTATACTCCAGAGCTGCACTCACTATTCTGCTGGTGCTGTCACTGTGTACATACATTACTTATCCTGTACTGATCCTGTATTATACTCCAGAGCTGCACTCACTATTCTGCTGGGTGCAGTCACTGTGTACATACATTACTTATCCTGTACTGATCCTGAGTTACGTCTTGTATTATACTCCAGAGCTGCACTCACTATTCTGTAATCTGAACCATCATGCAGGCAGACATATTATGTGAAGGCTGCTTATCTTGCCTCAGACATTACAATACACCTAGTTTCTCATCAGAAACCTTTCACCTGAAAGGGAGTTTATAGCAGTTTTACTGTAGGCCGTAAAATGAGTCCGATTTGCAGCCAGTTGTGCTGACGTCTGGTGGCCAATGTCAATAGTCCATTTATTTTTACACTAATAAACATGTTAAATAGCAATTTACAAAAAAAAAGTTTTGTACAATTTAACCCCCGCCCATCAGCTGTATAAAGAGTCCGCGGCACTCCATGAGCACTTAGGCCGCTTCCGGTGATGTCACATTCATCGGTCACATGGCTTAGGTGCAGCTCAGCCCCATTCAAGCTGCAATACCAAGTACCGCCACTAGACAATGGACGGCGCTGTGTTCGTGGAGCTGAGAGAAGGCTGCAGCGCTCATAGGAGCTCCGGGGAGCGCCTCGGTTCCTAAAACAGCTGGTTGGGAGTCGGATCCCCAATGACCAATCCTGATGATAGGCCATCAAGGTGAAAATCCCGGAGAACCCCTTTAAGATGTCCTGCGATTTGGGATCTAACTGTTGGTAACTATGATCATATGAATGCGAGGTAGATTTCTTTCTGTTTTTAAAAGGCGTGAATTATCTGGACTTTTGCCGGCATCCTTCATTTCTTTTATTTTTAGGATCTGAGATAGAAACCTGGAATTTGAGTTTTTTCAGAGAGTAAATATTCTGGTTTATAGCAGTAAAATAGGTGGCTAATGAGCGCGCACCGGGGAAATCATCGCCGGCTTATGCACCGGCTGCTTTCTGACTGAAGCCTGAGCCTCTCAAGCAGAAAGTCCATTGACAGCCACTGTCGGCTGATGCAAAGCAACCACTGCCCTAATTATGCACAGAGAAGACGGTTCTGGTTGATCTGCAATCTCACAAGAGAAGCGGAGAATTCTGAAGGCAGAGGCTCATTTTATGTATTATGGAGCAGTATAAATTATTACAGACTCCTTCTTTTGAGAGGCGATTGCCAAACTCCAGTATCCAGCAATGTACGAGCCTTTGCAGGGCTGGTGAAGGCATATCTCAATGAATGCTATCTAATTTTAAAGGAAGCTCCTCCCAGTCTGGTGACCATTATGAATCTATACCCCTGTAGGAAGGTAAAATTGGCTTCTTATTTGGTTAAGAGTCTCCTCTTTACCGTTTGATGCTGTTATTGTGGATGCTGCTTGTCTTGGCTCAGGCGGTACAATAGACCTTCTATCCATTGGTGATAATGAGGTAATGGCTTTTCATTTTACTGCAGGCTGTAAAGTGAGCCTAAAATGTCACTACTTGCACTGACCACTAGAGGCCATTGCAGAAACTGCAATATTTTACATGTATGTAAAGCATATAGAAAAGGGTTATCCAATGATTAAAACATGTCCCCAAATGTCTGGGCCCCTCATATGGCTTATACTTACCCCACTCCGCGACACCCGCCTTGCTCCTAACTACCCGCATGACAGCCAATAGCAGGCTACAACGGGATGATCCTCCCTAGCATCACGGTTGGCCGTGCAGAGATCAGGAGGGACGCAGGTGCTGGGGAGAGGGGGTAAGTACTGTACAATCTATATGAGGGGCCCAGACATTTGGGGACATGTTTCAGATGTTGGATGACCACTTTAAACATATGGATAAAAATGATAAAATATAAGGTTCGGAGGCGAGACAATTTTGCTGCTTACCCTCGTGGTTCACCTTTTGCGGTCTCTTAATATTTGGTTAAATTCAGTTTCAATTGCCTAATGAACGAAATACAAATTATGTTAATCTGGCAATATAGAGTATCTGTTTTTCTGAATCGATAGCCGACAGTCACCATAGGGGGAACTCGGTGAAATCCAGTTTATGCTGCTTGTGGTTTCTTAAAGGGCCTCTGTCGACAGATCTGTCCCTATGACCCCGGCTGACCTGTTACATGTGCGCTCGGCAGCTGAAGGCCTCTGTGTTGGTCCCATGTTCATATGTGTCCGAATTGCTGAGAAAAATGAAGTTTTAATACATGCAAATGAGCCTCTAGTAGCAGCGGGGGCGTTACCATTACACCTAGAGGCTCTGCTCTCTCTGCAACTCTGCAGTGTGTGCTCTCCGCATCGTTCCCTGCCCCATTCACAGTCATTGGGTCCGCATGTATTCCGCAGAATTGCGGAATACATCCGGACATATATGCGGATGTGTTAATAAGGCCTTAGGCCCAGGAGGGGCAATACTGACAGTGTTAGGTTCTCATCTGCAGAAGCCAGCTTGTGTCCAAAGAGCTTCAGATGTTCATGTATACATTGTAAGTATAGCAGTAATGCAGTTTAGTGTCATCCATGTTTCCAGTGTCTGCGCATGGAGCGGGGTGCTGCTTGTTTGCTTCCACAAGAAGGAGGGGGTGCAGTTCTGCTTCTGACCCCATAGAAGCAGGCCTGGCTGTAGATCGTAGCCCCTACTCGGGGTCTTGCGCTGTTATTGTCTTGTGAACACGGATACTTTGTCTCTTCTCTTCTTCCAGCACAGTATCGTGCATCTCGCCCAATGAACCATGCTGTTCGTATAGACTATATGTTCAGTCACAGCTAAGTGCCGGAACCCCTTCTCTCGTGGCCCCCAGTTCGGCCACCCGCTCCCCTCCTTCTGCTCCTGTTACTCTTGCATCTGTTGCTGGCGCTCTGTAAAGTAAACGTTTGATAAGATTTCCAGCTAATATCTGTGTCTGTCTTTGATAATTCGCAGTCTGATATCCGCTGCGAGGCATCAGTCGTTGTTCGTCTTTAAAATGGAAATTTTGTTTTCTGCTCTCCTCATGCTGGGTCTCTGCGTGGAGCGACCGGTTACAGTTTCTCCGTACGCACAAAGGAATCCGTTATTGAGGCTTCTACAGAAGATGGGTTGAAAGTGAAGCTCCACCCATTGTTAACATTTATAATTTCTTATTTTATTCACCACATATTCTAAACATTGTGCGGGAAATGCAGATGCTACATGGCTGCCATCAGCAAGCTGCTGCCTACAGATTGAATTATTTTTTTATTATTATGTCTCTTTTTATTGTTTTGAGTGCACAAGGGTGTTTTTTTAAAAATGGGCTGTGGGTTTGATTTATCTCATCAACATGGTAATAATTCCCACAACCTGAATCATATACCAGGTAGTCCTGGGTGGTCCTATATTGAGCTACAGGTAGCATTACGGTGCTAATAAGCTAATAAGACCAACAGTTCATCCTTGTGCACTCAAAGTACTAAGACCACTAAGGAGCAGCTAGCCTGCTTGTTGATGATTTCCAGGAGACAAGGATATATTTTTTTTTAATGTGCCGTGTTGAAAGATGCACTTGAATGGGGTCCGCGATCCGTCCGTTCTGCAAAAAGATAGAACAAGTTCTATTTTTTTGCGGAACGGAACCCCACAGAAGCACTCCATAGTGCTTCCGTTCGGTGGTTCCGTTCTGTGTCGCACCGCCTCTCCGGATTTGCGGACCCATTCAAGAGAATGAGCCCGCATCCGTGATGCGGAATGCACACGGCCGGTGCCGCGTGTATTGCGGACCCGCCGTATGCGGGCCGCAATATGGCCACCGTGGGACAACGGCCGTGTGGAAGAGGCCTTAGAGTATGGCCACATGTATAGTCGGTCTTCATTGTTAATGGCCTCGCGGCCTCTTTAAAGCACCTTTAAGCAGGGGCTGTGCCCACTTCTCCAATTCCAGCACTCAGGTGGAGCCCTTCTTCTGCCATCCTCTTTTCCTCCTTTTCCACATAATCTAATATCGAAGAAAATATGTAATTTTATCCTATTGGTATTGAATTACATTTATGGCTGATGTAGAAATAAATGCCGTCTCCTAGCACTGTCCCTGTACTCTCCCTGCAGTCTCCCTGCATTCCCCCTCTCAAAAATTCTTCTATTAATCGTTTTCACCAACACTGTCCCTAGTGCATGAGCGCTTGCCCCGTCTCTCCCTATGCTCAGCTCACAGGACAATGGTGGAGACCGCGCGGGATGAGAGTTTTATAGGGCTGTGACATCACAGGGGATGGCTTTCTACGGATTGGCTGGCTGCACGGCATTATGGGTGATCTTGTGTTCCCTGGCTTATCTCCTCTACATTTAGTTTCCCTTTCTAACACGTGCAGCCGATATTTTAGGAAAAGCATTAGTTACCACAAAGCGTGAGAAAATTCGGATTAATTGCAAATTGAAGTTTTCCTAAACTTCGGACCGTATTGCACTTTGAATGCTTCGCTTCGCTCAACACTACTTATAACATTGCAAATCAGTTTTGTCTTGTACTACTTGTGTCTAAGGAGGGACAGTATATTCTACCCCTGCTCTCTTCACTTCCTTTTGTTCACCTATTAAAGTGTCGGTCTTCACTGTAGTTCTAGCATTTTCTTCACAAACAAGAAGCTCTGTATTTGAACTTCTATGATTGTGCATGACAGTAGCCACGAAAGGTAAAGACAATATAGGGGCTCCCTGCGTACTGTATACACAGGTTGATCCTGGTTCTTTTAGTACCATATTATAAAACTGCCTCTGCAAATTGCGGCACCGCTCCAGGGGTGCAGTCACATGACCGCCCACCCCAGCTGAGCGCACCATACGCGTTCCCTGTTTTAGCCATGCCTTTCATATGTTTGTGGAATGTGCCCTGCCCTTCCTCCTCTCTCGCAGCAGGGATGGCATAGGCAGACAGGCTGCGTGCGGATTCTCAGAGGCTTTGCCTTCAGTTTCCAAGCAACACGTAATATCCTAACACTGCAAACACGATTTTTTAGTCTGAAAAGCGACACTTTGAAGTTTCTTATCTTATAAGATCTTTACTAAAACATAGTCAAGATTAAGGCAAAACAAAAAACAAAAAAAACATAATTTACCAATTCATTCATAATCAGCCTGGCGCCAAGGAAATGGGGGAAATCAGCTCAGTGGGGCATATGACCGAAAATTGCTGCCTTCATAACCTGGTGCACAACTGTAGGGGTGCAGAGAACAGGGTCATGTCTGGTGTTTGGGGGCCTCAAAGACTGCAAATGATAGATCATACTTACTGGCCTCAAAAGATATATAATAATACTGATGTTCAAGAAGGCAACCAGACTACACCTCCAGACTGCTGTTATAAGAGGTGCTCCAGACTATACATCCAGACTGCTGTTATAGGGGCGCTCCAGACTATACATCCAGACTGCTGTTATAGTGGTCGCTCCAGACTACACATCCAGAAGCTGTTATAGGGGGCGCTCCAGACTATACATCCAGACTGCTGTTATAGGGGGCGCTCCAGACTACACATCAGACTGCTGTTATAGGGGGCACTCCAGACTAAACATCCAGTCTGCTGTTATAGGGGGCGCTCCAGACTACACATCCAAACTGCTGTTATAAGAGGTGCTCCAGACTACACATCCAGACTGCTGTTATAGGGGGAGCTCCAGACTACACCTCCAGACTGCTGTTATAGGGGGAGCTCCAGACTACACATCCAGACTGCTGTTATAGGGGCGCTCCAGACTACACATCCAGACTGCTGTTATAGGGGGCACTCCAGACTACACATCCAGACTGCTGTTATAGGGGCACTCCAGACTACACATCCAGACTGCTGTTATAGGGGGCGCTCCAGACTACACATCCAGACTGCTTTTATAGGGGGCGCTGCAGACTACACATCCAGACTGCTGTTATAGGGGGCGCTCCAGACTACACCTCCAGACTGCTGTTACAGGGGGCGCTCCAGACTACACCTCCAGACTGCTGTTATAAGAGGTACTCCTGACTACACATCCAGACTGCTGTTATAGGGGGCGCTCCAGACTACACATCAGACTGCTGTTATAGGTGTTGCTCCAGACAATACATCCAGACTGCTGTTATAGGGGGCGCTCCAGACTACACATCCAGACTACTGTTATAGGGGGCTCCAGACTACACATCCAGACTGCTGTTATAGGGGGCGCTCCAGACTACACATCCAGACTGCTGTTATAGGGAGCGCTCCAGACTATACATCCAGACTGCTGTTATAGAGGTCACTCCAGACTTCACATCCAGACTGCTGTTATAGGGGGCGCTCCAGACTACACCTCCAGACTGCTGTTATAGGGGGCGCTCCAGACTATACATCCAGACCGCTGTTATAAGGGGCGCTCCAGACTACACATCCAGACTGCTGTTATAGGGGGCGCTCCTGACTACACATCCAGACTGCTGTTATAGGTGTTGCTCCAGACAATACATCCAGACTGCTGTTATAGGGGGCGCTCCAGACTACACATCCAGACTGCTGTTATAAGAGGTGCTCCTGACTACACATCCAGACTGCTGTTATAGGGGGCGCTCCAGACTACACATCCAGACTGCTGTTATAGGTGTTGCTCCAGACTATACATCCAGACTGCTGTTATAGGGGGCGCTCCAGACTATACATCCAGACTGCTGTTATAGGGGGCGCTCCATACTACACATCCAGACTGCTGTTATAGGGGACGCTCCAGACTACACATCCAGACTGCTGTTATAGGGGGCGCTCCAGACTACACATCCAGACTGCTGTTATAGGGGGCGCTCCAGACTACACCTCCAGACTGCTGTTATAAGAGGTGCTCCAGACTACACATCCAGACTGCTGTTATAGGGGGAGCTCCAGACTATACATCCAGACTGCTGTTATAGGAGGCACTCCAGACTACACATCCAGACTGCTGTTATAGGAGACTCTCCAGACTACACATCCAGACTGCTGTTATAGGGGACGTTCCAGACTACACATCCAGACTGCTATTATAGGGGGCGCTCCAGACTACACATCCAGACTGCTGTTATAGGGGGCGCTCCAGACTACACATCCAGACTGCTGTAATAGGGGGCGCTTCAGACTCCACATCCAGACTGCTGTTATAGGGGGTGCTCCAGACTACACATCCAGACTGCTATTATGGGGGCGCTCCTTACTACACATCCAGACTGCTGTTATAGGGGACGCTTCAGACTATACATCCAGACTGCTGTTATAGGGGGCGCTCCAGACTACACCTCCAGACTGCTGGTATAGGGGGCGCTCCAGACTACACATCCAGACTGCTGTTATAGGGGGCACTCCAGACTACACATCCAGACTGCTGTTATAGGGGGCGCTCCAGACTACACCTCCAGACTGCTGTTATAGGGGGCGCTCCAGACTACACATCCAGACTGCTGTTATAGGGGGCGCTCCAGACTACACATCCAGACTGCTGTTATAGGAGACTCTCCAGACTACACATCCAGACTGCTGTTATAGGGGACGTTCCAGACTACACATCCAGACTGCTATTATAGGGGGAGCTCCAGACTACACATCCAGACTGCAGTTGTAGGGGGCGCTCCAGACTACACATCCAGACTGCTGTTATAGGGGGCGCTCCAGACTACACCTCCAGACTGCTGTTATAGGGGGCGCTCCAGACTACACCTCCAGACTGCTGTTATAGGGGGCGCTCCAGACTACACATCCAGACTGCTGTTATAGGGGGCGCTCCAGACTCCACATCCAGACTGCTGTTATAGGGGACGCTCCAGACTACACATCAAGACTGCTGTTATAGGGGGAGCTCCAGACTCCACATCCAGACTGCTGTTATAGGGGGCGCTCCAGACTCCACATCCAGACTGCTGTTATAGGGGGTGCTCCAGACTCCACATCCAGACTGCTGTTATAGGGGTTGCTCCAGACTATACATCCAGACTGCTGTTATAGGGGACACTCCAGACTATACATCCAGACTGCTGTTCTAGGGGACGCTCCAGACTATACATCCAGACTGCTGTTATAGGGGGCGCTCCAGACTACACATCCAGACTGCTGTTACAGGGGGCGCTCCAGACTACACATCCAGACTGCTATTATAGGGGGCGCTCCTGACTACACATCCAGACTGCTGTTATAGGGGGCATTCCAGACTACACATCCAGACTGCTGTTATAGGGGGCGCTCCAGACTATACATCCAGACTACTGTTATAGGGGGAGCTCCAGACTATACATCCAGACTGCTGTTATAGGGGGCACTCCAGACTATACATCCAGACTGCTGTTATAAGGGGCGCTCCAGACTACACATCCAGACTGCTGTTATAGGGGGGGCTCCAGACTACACATTCAGACTGCTGTTATAGGGGACACTCCAGACTATACATCCAGACTGCTGTTATAAGGGACACTCCAGACTATACATCCAGACAGCTGTTATAGGGGACGTTCCAGACTACACATCCAGACTGCTATTATAGGGGGCGCTCCAGACTGCTGTTATAGGGGGCACTCCAGACTCCACATCCAGACTGCTGTTACAGGGGGCGCTCCAGACTACACATCCAGACTGCTGTTATAGGGGGTGCTCCAGACTACACATCCAGACTGCTGTTATAGGGGGCATTCCAGACTACACATCCAGACTGCTGTTATAGGGGACGCTTCAGACTATACATCCAGACTGCTGTTATAGGGGGTGCTCCAGACAACACATCCAGACTGCTGTTATAGGGGTGCTCCAGACTACACATCCAGACTGCTGCTATAGGGGCCGCTCCAGACTATACATCCAGACTGCTGTTATAGGGGGCGCTCCAGACTACACATCCAGACTGCTGTTATAGGGGGCACTCCTGACTATACATCCAGACTGCTGTTATAGGGGGCGCTCCAGACTACACATCCAGACTGCTGTTATAGGGGACACTCCAGACTATACATCCAGACTGCTGTTATAGGGGACACTCCAGACTACACATCCAGACTGCTGTTATAGTGGACACTCCAGACTACACCTCCAGACTGCTGTTATAGGGAGGCTCCAGACTATACATCCAGACTGCTGTTATAGGGGGCACTCCTGACTATACATCCAGACTGCTGTTATAGGGGGCGTTCCAGACTACACATCCAGACTGCTGTTATAGGGGACGCTCCAGACTACACATCCAGACTGCTGTTATAGGGGGCATTCCAGACTACACATCCAGACTGCTGTTATAGGGGGCGTTCCAGACTACACATCCAGACTGCTGCTATAGGGGGCGCTCCAGAATATTTTGTTAGTACTTTACATTCGTTATGTTGCCACTCAGCATCACGTCGTCCTACTCCTTCACTGTGCCGCACTGTTGATGAGCTTTCTACATTACATTCTATTTGCTCCCCACACATCCGAGACGCGGTGTAATGAGTACAGAGCGGTTTATTGATGGCGCCTGAAAGGCGATACGTTTGTAAACAGGATTGCGTTATCACGGCATAAAATTAAATGTAGCATTGCATGGAGGTAATCCGGGGAGTGCTCTCTGGTTAATAAATGTGACTATTGCTGCAGAGATTGAAAATGAAATATGCGCTGGGTGCGTTTCTCCCATAACTGGGTTGTGTTATTATTATTACGTTTAGCTTATTAGATCGGTTATGGCCGCTGTATGAGCTTTGTTAAACATAACCAGGTTTTATAGAGCGCAGATGGATCCAGGAGGTTTAACCCTTTACCCACAAGCATATCATGATTGTTCTTGCCCCTAAGCGTAGGAAGTAGCACTCAAGCCTGGACCCTAAAGCCTAAGGGGGCTAAAGTATTCGGCCACGAATGTGGAGACCACTACTGTAAATTACACAATAGTTGGGAGGAGGGCTGTAGGAGATTTTGCTTTGGGGACCAGGACCCTCTTTCTACGTCTCTACCCCAGTGCAATAATCTATACCTAGTAACCCTCATTGCTATTCATAGTACTGCCCCCAGCATAGTCCAGATGGGACTATAACCAGTGCACCCCCTATAGCAACATTTATGGCATTAGTGGCAGAGTGGTTCCTAATTAGTGGATGGAGAATTGCCAACTCCCTAAGGTCCCGATAAGATGAGGAGCCTAGATGTACTTCTACAACCCATCCCAGAAGATGACATCCTTTGGTAGACCTCTTCTAGAGAGGTTAGTGGTGCCTGTGGCAGCCTCAATGCTTCTTATCCCTAATGCAAAACCAACCAACCGTCACATACTGTTTATAGTACTGCCGCCCCCAATGTGGTCCCGGGGCTTTTAGGCACCAAGATCCAGTGCAACTCCAAACCTTGCAACCCCATGGCTCCACCAAAGCCTTTGGCCTCTTGAGTGTTTTCAGGTAGTGGATGGGCAATTGGCAAATGCCACGAGAACCCATCAGCTCAGAGGTCCACAGGGGCCCCTCCCAACTAACCTAGAAGATGGCATCTTTTGCTGGGCCTTTTTCTCTTATCAGTAAAGCAGACTACAAATATGACAGGAGTCAGCAACCTGCATGGCCCCAGCTTTTGTGAAACTACAACTTCCAGCATGCTCTGATCACTTCTTTTGGAGTTCTCTGAAAAGCTGAGCAGGTGTGCATGCTAGGAGTTGTAGTTTCTCAACAGAATCACGCAGGTTTCTAACCTCCGGTGTATGAGCTTTTGGAGGCCTTGATGCTTCCTTTTCCCTGTGCAAAATCTGTGTCGGGGGCCACTAATCATTGCATGCTATTTATAATATTACTGCCCCCATGTGTGGCAATTAGGGCCCTAGAGTCCCTACACCATTGCTTTTGGTCCCTGACAATTTTTCCGTCTCAGTAAATGGAGGTCAGTAAATTTCCTATGACGTCCCATCTCCGCTGCACATAGGTGACTGGATCCCACTGCAGACCTAATGTTAATGGTTTGTTTCCATATAGCGACGACCGCCGCGAGCAGATAATATCCGGCGCTGAGGGTCATTACCTGTCACATATTACTCCTGGGGGGTGCAGACCTGTAATTAATAGTTCACTTTATGATTCCGATGACTGCATTCTTAATGAAGCATCAGGACAACAGCAACTTGTTAATGACAGGAGGAAATAGTTCCAGCGCAATCTGGGACCCTGTTACCATGACAACCTCGCTGTCTTCAAACGGTCCGTCTATGCGAAAGCCGCAGACGGTCCCCAGACTGTAGAATGGACGCACGGATTCACAGAAGTTGTCAGGAAAGTTATGGGCCCCGAATAAGTAGTTAAAATGACTGACAAGTCTATTACCTCCATCACGAAAATGCCGGCTTCCAGCCTAAACCTGGGGATCAGGATTTGTCTTTTTCGGAATCCTTGTACAAAGACTCAGCCAGACTTGAAATTTAATTCTGGGAGTGATCGGTTTTTATCCCATCAGATGGCGAGAAAATGGACAAAACCTGGGAGAGCGTGCGTTTAAAGGGGCATTCAAGAATATTTCCTGCTGAAAGAGGCTGGCCTCGTATGACGAGATCAGCCATGTCAAATGCAGCATCAGGAGTGACCTGCACAGAGTATTTAAGCAGAGGAATGTGCTGATGATGAAAGTTAGGACAGGGCTGCTTGTGACAGGGGCATCGCCATCCTGTGTGGAGGAGAATGGAGGCCACAGAGTGAGAGGGTCCACAGCAGCACAGAGTATTTCAGCTGATGGGTAAGCCGACCTGATTAAACTTGTGATGATAGAAGGAAAGACGGGACTGTCTCTAATGGGGCAGTGCCTTTATGTAGGAATGGATGCAGAAGGGTTAAGTGAGAGTGACATAGTGGAAGGAGTAGGGTGCACAGCAGTACAGAGCATTTCAGGAAAGGATTGTGCTAATGTTGTTGAAGACACTGACCTGTCTCCTCCAGTGATAATGATGGTGAGGAGAGGGCTGCCTGTGGTAGGGCAGTGCCATGACGTGAGGAGGTGAATATAGGGAAGTGGGACACACTGCATTGAATGCACTATTGCAGCATTGTCTGCATTTTAGTATTGACTTATCCTCAGGGTAGGTCATCAATATCAGATCAGCGTGAATCAGACTACCGCCACCCCTGCCGATCAGCTGTTTGAAGAGAAAGTGGTGCTCGTACAAGCGCTGCCTTCTCTGCTCTGTTTACCTGCTTACCGCAGTAATTGTAGCGCCGAGCAGTGTAATTACAAGTATGGCGCCCCTATTCACTTCTGTCTGTTCAAGTGAATGCTACAGAGCCGTCCCATAGAGGTGAATGGGGACGCCATACTTGTAATTACACTGGTAATCACTGGTAATATGGCTGTGGTGAGCAGGTAAACAATGAAGAGAAGGCAGCGCTCATAACAGCTGATCAGCCGGGTTGTTGGGAGTCAGACCCCTGCAGATCTGATATTGATGGCCTGAGGATAGTGGACAATTAACACTTAAAGTTTTTTTTTAGGAATTAAGAAAATGAAACTACGTAAATATTACTTTATTATAAATATATTCACAAATATCTTTCATTAGTTATAACGACTTGTTTTGTCTGGGGAGCATTTATTAGGAGAACTAAAATGGCCGCCGTCCTATTAGTACACACATAACCTGTCCTAATTACACAGGAGAGCACTGAGGTAAAGAGCTGCCTCATCCTCCTCTCTGCTCTGCTTATCAGGGTCTCAGTGTCTTCAGCTGAATCTCTGTAGGAATGGAGTTCATGAGGAGACATGAGAACCCCTTTAACACAAGGAAAGCCATTGAAAGTCAATTTGAAGTTTGCGGCAACTGTGTATTTAACGTGTTTACTGTCAAGTTTAAAGTTGCTATTTCTGGGAAGAAGCCAATTGTAATGACTTCTGATAATCAGGGAAAGAGAACTACAGTATGCATTTGAAATGAGACTGCAGGTGCCACCGGTTGTACGATGCCCCAGGTCACTGTAGACCTCCTGAAACCACAGGGAACCACCCACAAGTGGTCTTCCAGAGGGGGTGTCTCAAGGAGGATGACCATTATGCATAATATGTGGCGGAACTGAAAATCGGTTTCTTCTATTCAGAGAACCGGTAAATAATACACAACGGGAAGAATATAAACACAATATAGAAAAACCGCCGCGTGTGTAGACGTAGGATCCCCTCCGAGTCCGTGCTTGGCCAATTGTGAACAGGCTGCTGTACCTTCTGCCAGCTTCCTTCACGCTGGGATCATGTTGGGAGCGTTCTCGCTCTCCTGCCTCGTCGCCGTTCACCGTTCATTCACGTTGAGATGTTTGTGTTCTTAATCAGAATGTTTGTGTCTAAACAAGAGCAAGTAATTAGAGGACACATCTCCAGACAAGTAGCTGACACGGCTCTCCGCAGATGAATCCTGCTTCCTTCAGCCGCTGACTTATTTGATGTAAAGCACTTGGCGGATGAGTCAATGTCTGAGACTATTAACCATAAGGGACAAATCATAGCTTACATTGATTGGGTACAATGACACGTGTCCAGCCTGATGGAAGCAAGCCCTCTTCGATGTCCCAGGCAGCTTGGAGACAGGCGCCCTAACTTGGGTTAGCCCCATTACCCAAGGGAGATATGATTCTGCGCAGTGCTCCCCATCATGAGACAACCCCTGTCCATGTAGCCTAATAGGGCAAATGGACATCACATTGGAGGTCTTCAGCTTGTCACCCCTCTATGAGGCTGAATGCAGAGCTGCTCTGTGGGAATTATCTATATGGCCACCATGTAGTACTCGGGGAACGGCTTACAATGGCAAAACGGACTGTTCCTCAGAGGCGCTGGGGGCCAGACTCATGATGGCCTGCCGATTGCTGTGGAAGCTGCAATATGAAAGGGGTTGTCTCTGATGAAAGAACAGCTTTAATGGGCACCACAACATGGGCGGTATGATACTACGGTAAATAATGTTTGAATGTAAAGCCCTGTGTCCTGGAATTAAGGGGGCATGGGTAGAGGTGTACAAACAGGGGGCCCCATTTTAAGCAATTTAAAATCTACTTTTCCCTAGGTAGTAAGTAAAGGGGTTGCCCAAAGTTTTAAACATATCCCCCATCCTCAGGATAGTCTGTAAGTGTTTGATCTAACCACTGGGACCTGTATCAGTCACAAAATTGGGATTCCTGTGTCTCCTTGTATGAATGGAGTAGGGTCCAGCATGCGTGCCGCTCCATTAATCACTATGAGACAGTGTGCATGATGAGTATCTATGGCTTTTAGTTCAATTGTTGTGGGAAGTGAAGTGACGGGAAAATGATAAAACAGCCATTTTGAGTTTTTTCTGTTATGGCTTTCACCATAGGAGATAAAAACATTAATATTTGAATTGTTTAGGCATTTTGGGATATGGCAAAAATATTTATTCATTGTTTATTTTTAATCTAGAGATGGGGGGATGAGTTTCATTTGTTTTAATATTTTTTAAAAAATTTTTACTTTTTGTTCACTTTTTTATTTTTTTTATGTCCCCTAGGGCAGTGATGGGCAACGTGCGGCTCTCCAGCTGTTGCTAAACTACAACTCCCACCATGCCCTGCAGTAGGCTGATAGCTATAGACAGGCTTTGCATGCTGGGAGTTGTAGTTCTGCAACAGCTGGAGAGCCGCACGTTGCCCATCACTGCCCTAGGGGACCTGAACATGTGATCATTGGATCGCTTCTCCCATAGACTGCGATGAATTACAATTGAAGTCTATGGGAGATTTGCTATGTTATGAATAATTGCTGTGGCAGGCCCTGGATAATTCAGAGAGCCCGAGGCTGCCATAGCAATTGAACAGCTCCCTTGATCTCTGTGCAGAGAGAGCTGAGCCTCAACACCCTTGTTGCTCCTAGAGGCTCATTAGCATATATTAAAAGATAATTTTTCTCAGCAATGCGGCCACATATGAACATGGGACCAACACAGACGCCTTCAGCTGCCAAGTGCACATGTAACAGGTCAGCCGGGGTCATAGGGAGAAATCTGCTGACAGAGGCCCTTTAAGGCTGAGGAGTGCCTTGGGACCATCAGTAAAATTCACTTTCCAGCTACCTGTAAATATAACAGCTCGCACAGCGGCAGGCAGCAGCAAGGTGATTGATTATGGGGGTCCAACTTCGAGAAGGCGGGTCCCTGTGGAATGCTGAAAGACCGGCCTCTGTACCTACCAATCATCTCAGCCATCGGATGCATCTGTAATAATTAAAGGGGCAGTTTTCTGAAAAAAATCTACACAGTTTTTTTATCTGGACACTTCCTAAATATATGTAGTGCAGTCAGTCTACTGTCACTTGTGTAGGGGGTGGGAGACCAGGGGCCCACCGGGGATTCACCTGTTCCCCTGTGGGCCAGTCCGAGCCTCTGGCTGGATATACAACTGGTGGACAATATGACCGCATTTCCACTGGATATTTTAACAAAACATTTCTTTGAAATCCGCAGAGAGCGCCCCCTCAAACAGTCATGTGATCTGATACCTAAGCCCCATCCGTGCAGTCATCTTCCCTGCTCCCACAATGCACCCTGTTAATAGGAATCCCGCAGAATTCAGGATTAAGCTTTGATTGTGAACGGAGAAGAAACAACAAATCTCTAAACTGGGAAAGTCAAATTCCGTGAACTGTAAAACTTTCCACCAGTCAGTAATCAATTCTGGAAGCGTCAGGATTTCTTCAGATGAGACGTGCATATGTATCCGGTAGGGGGTTTGAAGGCCCGGCGACCGCACCTGCCAACATCTCCAAAGACACAGATCTCATTTTTACTAAATGTGACATTACTGCTAAAGGGGAATTTTTGCATCCCAGATGTCATCAGTCCCCTGGCCTGAAATGCAAGTGACAGTTGCTGACAGGCTTCACGGCAGCCGTTCTTGTTAAAGCGCCTAATGTCTTTTTTTTTAGCTCAGTCTGTTCTCAGCTTCAGGAATCGAGGACGGGTATCAGAAGTCACAGAAATATCTCTTACAGCAGAAAGTCGGCCAAAAGGATCATAAAAAATAACGTGATTGCTTATCCGCTCTGAATATTAAGTTTATGGGAATTTTCTGCCTTTAATGGATCCCCTTAACTGTGTCCTCTACCATGCTAGACAACACTAACACCCAGATCAGTACAGGATAGTGAGCAGAATAGTGAGTGCAGCTCTGGAGTATAATACAGGATAAGTAATGTAATATATGTACACAGTGACTCCAGCAGCAGAATAGTGAGTGCAGCTCTGGAGTATAATACAGGATGTAACTCAGGGTCAGTACAGGATAAGTAATGTATGTACACAGTGACTGCACCAGCAGAATAGTGAGTGCAGCTCTGGAGTATAATACAGGATGTAACTCAGGATCAGTACAGGATAAGTAATGTATGTACACAGTGACTGCACCAGCAGAATAGTGAGTGCAGCTCTGGAGTATAATATAGGATCTAACTCAGGATCAGTACAGGATCAGTAATGTATGTACACAGTGACTGCACCAGCAGAATAGTGAGTGCAGCTCTGGGGTATAATACAGGATGTAACTCAGGATCAGTACAGGATAAGTAAGGTATGTACACAGTGACTGCACCAGCAGAATAGTGAGTGCAGCTCTGGAGTATAATACAGGATGTAACTCAGGATCAGTACAGGATAAGTAATGTATGTACACAGTGACTGCACCAGCAGAATTGTGAGTGCAGCTCTGGAGTATAATACATGATGTAACTCAGGATCAGTACAGGATAAGTAATGTATGTACACACTGACTGCACCAGCAGAATAGTGAGTGCAGCTCTGGGGTATAATACAGGATGTATCTCAGGATCAGTACAGGATAAGTAATGTATGTACACAGTGACTGCACCAGCAGAATAGTGAGTGCAGCTCTGGAGTATAATACAGGATGTAACTCAGGATCAGTACAGGATAAGTATGTATACTGTGACACGGCTTTTTATATAGACATTCTATATATAAACTGTGAAATTGTCTTCACAGGTAGATGTGCACACTCATTTGATGGCAGTGCCTGCTGACTTTAATGGCGTCTGCTGTACCCATCTTGTCCTCTTCCAGATATCACACCTTACTTAACACAATGTATGGATCATATCACACAAAGTGTTTTAATTAAGATCCTGAAAAAGTAATGAATCGGAGTGATGGAAGTATCAGCTTCGCGTAACTCTGAAGTCGTGTTGATCGTGAATATTCTAATCACAAATTTTTATCGCGAATATCGGCACTTCGAGAATTCGCAGATATCTGGAATATAGTGCTATATCTTCGTAGATTTTTTTTCATCAGCACACATGATCCCTCACTGCTTCTTGCTTGTGGGCCATTGAGAAGGCTGCAGTATCTTTGACTTTAGGAGCAGTGTTGATCGCAAATGTCTTATCGCAAATCTTCCAATTGCCGATTTTCGCAATCAAGAAAATAATGACTGGAGATCACGAAGTCTCGAATTCGTAAATATATGACGAATATCTTGAATTCGAATATTGCCCCTGCCGCTCATCACTGCTCTGAAGTAACACACGGCTTCGCTGCCATTAATGTGTTTGATGAATTGTTGTAGAAAATATTGTGATTTATGTGGAAATGTTTAAATCCAATATAGAAATCTGTGAGAAAACTGCTTGTGTGTGTCAAGTGGGTAAACCACATAATTGGTGGTGTGCCACTGGCAAGGGGCCCCGTAGCTGAGGAGCCTGGTTTCAGTTGAGACCGCTGAGATAATTTCGCCGCTTGAATAGGGCGGTTAGAGCCTTTTCGTTGTGTAGAGATGTGATTGGCGCAGAACTGTTATGCAGAGGACACATATAACGGGTCCATGCCAACTCCATTCTAGTGATCAGTGGATATCTAGAACATCAAATCCTTTGCAATGAGATTGGAGAAGCCTCCTAGACCTCGGACCTAGACCATCTAGCCCAGATTTTTCTCTTATCAATTTTTAATTGCCCTATATTCTTCTTTGAGAGGAACAGCCTGCAAATGTGAATGGTCATCTTAGAGGACTCACTGTATGTAGGAACTAAAAATCCATTGCAGTAAAATCAGGTTTGTCCCTTGAAGAAGCTTTACTGTACTGACTTGTTCTAAGTTCTTGGTAATTGCTCATGCCACCTCTTCTCTCATGGAGGTCTCACTGTACATAAGAATCAAACTGAAAATCCATCATGGAAAAATCATGTGCAGACCAGTGTGATCTTCTCAAAGAGGTGGTCTTTTGAAGAAGCTTTACTGTACAGCCTTTATCTTGGTTCATAGTGATTGCTCAAGATAACATATCTTTTCTCAGAGGTCTCCTTGTACATAGGATATTGAATTGAAAATCCAGAAGCAATGGTCTTCTGAAAGAAGTGTCTTTTGAAGAAGCTTTACCGTACAGCCTTTGTCTTGGTTCTTTGTGATTGCTCTCATCTCCGAGGTCTACTGTACATAGGATATTAAATGGACTGAAAATCCATCATGGAAAAATCATGTGCAGAGCAGTGTGATCTTCCCAAAGAGGTGGTCTTTTGAAGAAGCTTTACTGTACAGCCTTTATCTTGGTTCATAGTGATTGCTCAAGATAACATATTTTTTCTCAGAGGTCTCATTGTACATAGGATATTAAATTGAAAATCCACAATAAAAAAACTTTGTCTAGACCAGCAATGGTCTTCTGAAAGAAGTGTCTTTTGAAGAAGCTTTACTGTACAGCCTTTGCCTTGGTTCATTGTGATTGCTCTCATCTCCGAGGTCTACTGTACATAGGATATTGAATGAACTGAAAATCCATCGTGAAAAAATCATATCTAGACCAGTAGTCTTTTCAAAATGGTGGTCGTTTGAACAGGCTTTGCTGTACATCTTTTGTCTTGGTTGTTTGGTGGTTCCTTATGTATCAGAGGATACATAGGTGCAAATTCTGTGAAGCGAAATAACCCTGTTACATTGTATCCATATCCGGACTCGTGAAAGCCTGTGTTTTTCACATCAGCCAAATTAGTGCAAGGAAATCCGTAAGCCTTCTGACAGCAATGTGACCGCGATGCACCCGGCGCGCTGCAGATAGCCTTGGCCTGGCGCGCAGTAAATGGATATAGGTTGTTGCTGAACATGAAGCCTCCTGGAGTCCTGTCATTTATTAGAGCCCGGCTGTTTGGATTGTGCGGCTGGTCCCAGGTGGCATTCTGCTAAGCTTAGATAACAGCTGTGTTTCTATAAATGATCTATTTGCAATGCAGATGTTCTGCCGCAGCCAGTCAGCATAGAGCGCGCAGCACGGCTCCATCTATCACAGACATGGGGGGTTTCGCTTTTTAAACAGAAACAAAACACCTTTCGTCAAACGCTTGTCTACCATATGGAGTCAACGGCAGAACTTAAAAAAAAATCTGGATTTTTTTGAAGGAAATACATGTTTGGCTGTTTTGCATTTACACCGCGATTGTGCATAATACATGAGCCTCGGCTTTTAGAAGTCAGGGAGCGGATTTGTTTTTAGCGTGAGGAGTAAATAGAGGGGTGACACGAAAGTGCGCGGCGCGTTGTAGGACCGGGAATTATTCTGCCGCCTTGTGTAATTGGCTGTTTGCAGTTTAATCCATTGTAGCGATGTTTGCAGCAAAATCTATTAACACGACAGAGCACAAAGGAATGCAGATATTTTAGCTTGACACCCATCACATGGAAAGACAGCGAGGACGGCCGTGAATCGATGCAGGATGGGAACCAATTCAGAGTTTGGGTCTTAAGGCCCAATGTCTCCCTCTTCTGACAACCTATTACAAGTCTTAGGTGATTCTTTGTTACATCTGTTCATGGGAAAGTTGGGTGACAGCCTAGTATTGGGTGACTAGCCTAGTTTACCTAGTATTCTCTGCTCTCTATAGTCAGATAGATTTGATCTTCAGGGAGCAAGAAAAGCTGGGTGACTAGCCTTGTCAAGGGCAACTCTATTGGTTGTCACTTTTCTTTCGCAGAAACATTTAAAAAAAAAAAAAAAAGTTGATCTCAATTTCATTTTTATGTATTTTTTTCCCTCCCATAAATATAATTTATCACCTACTCACAGAACCCCCCCCCCCCAGTCATGAGACTTGGGGTCTCTTCGGTGTCCATGTATGAACACAACTCCATTCACTGCTTGTGGGGCCCCCGAGTACAACTCATCTATCAGTCCCACAGAAGCAAATGGGACGTTAAAGTTGGTTGCGCCATGAAAAATATTCTACGTTTTTCCATCCAGCACCTGGATCTGAATACTTTTGTGACTGCATGTAATTTAGTATAGCGACCACCGAGTTAGGGTCCATTCACACGTCCGTGGTGTATAGCGGATCCGCAATACACCCGGCCGGCACCCCCATAGAACTTCCTATTCTTGTCTGCAATTGCGCTCTGGAAATGCATTCCGAAATCCATTTCTGCCCCATAGAGAGTGAATGGGTCCTCGCCCGTTCCGCAGAATTGCGGAACGGGTGCGGACACATTCACGGACGTGTGAATAGACCCTAATTCAATGAAATGTATCTGTGCAGCGCCACCTGCTGTTTGTTCCTTTCTGTATTTCTCCGTCCACTTCACTGAAGTTTAAATCTTCCAGCTGCCACTAGCTACAGAAGAAAGGACACACCCCCTGAGAAAGGATACACCTCCCGAGCAGCTTGAAATTAATTTAGCAGTACAAAGGATCAATGAATGGGGAGATCTCTGGATCCATGTGAGGTGCAAGGCTGGTTCTAGCTTTGTTAGAAGAGATGATCGTATACTACATGATGTCTAGTTTTCATTTTTTGCATCATTAATGGCACAACCCCTTTAATCCTCATGTAGGTGGGGTTACCAACAGTCCGGTCTGGGGGCTAGGTGATGAATTGTATGGCACTATTACTTGGAGGATTTGTGATCTGTTGTATTGGGCACTGTGTGGAACATTTCTGATGATTATTACACTGGGTGTAACTGTATGTAAGACAGCAAGGAATGCGCTGGATGCGCCAAAGTTATGCAAAGGCCGGCGCCTCTTCATAACTCCGACAATCCACTGCCAGAGCAGGGGCTTTATTAAGACGGGCATTAATAATAAATGACCCCCATAGTCTTTATTCACATATAGTAAGTTTTTTTTGGAGAATGCAGAGCACTAATATTTATAGATTGTATATTATACATTATAATGCTTATTCAGGCACTATATAGCATTATTTTAAGCACCGCATGGCAGTATTATTAGTGAAATGCATTGTCATTTAGACACAATACTGCGCTATTATGTTTGGTTTGGGTTTTGCTCTGTTTGTTACTTTTTATTCGATAGGATACTACAGTCTTAGGGTACTTTCACACTTGTGTTGGTGCGGATCCGTCTGTTTATTTGCACAGACGGATCCGCACCTATTATGCAAACGTTTGTATCCGTTCAGAACGGATCCGTTTGCATTGAAAGTCAATGGGGAACGGATCCGTTTTAAAATGCACCATATTGTGTCATTGAAAACGGATCCGTCCCTATTGACTTACATTGTAATTAAAAACGGATCCGTTCGGCTCCGCCTCTTCAGACGGACACCAAAATGCTGCACGCTGCGTTTTGGTGTCCGCCTCCAAAACAGAATAGAAGCGGAACGGAGCCGAACTGATGCATTCTGAGCGGATCCTTATCCATTCAGAATGCATTGGGGCTGAACTGATCCGTTTTGGACCATTTGTGAGAGCCCTGAAACGGATCTCACAAACGGAATCCAAAACGCTAGTGTGAAAGTAGCCTTATATGGGCACATATTGAAACCGTGGCCTTGAACAGACAGGGCCTGGGCCTCCTATTTTCAGTTGTTGGCTGTCTGCCTCGTATCACTATTAATCTAAATGAAGAGAGAATTCGAGTTTGACATTTTGAGGACCTTTCTGTGACATCAAATGTATTTTACCCGATATAAAAAAAATTACAGACAATTACACAAAATTGAATGGATTTTATTCCCTGTGTTTGTCTGTTCTGGTTCGACATAAAAGGAGACTTCAGACGGTAAGAAGCCTTTGGACCAAATAATGGAACCATTCGCGGGATATTTTGTGTTCTTGGCTTTATGTATCAGTCACAGAAAACAATGGCGGTAAATGACACGTTGATGCCGAGCGACATTGTGAGGCTTCTAACCTAGACAGCTGCTATGGGGGCAACAAGTGCAATGGGGGAAGGGATTCATCAATAGTGTTGTAAGACGCATTAAACGGGTTAGAAAAACATGGCTGATTTCTTCCCAAAACAGCGCCACTCCTACACATAGGTGGTCTACGGTATTACAGCTCATCCCTATTCATTTCAGTGAATCTGAGCTGCAATACTGGATACAGCCTATGGACAGGAGTGGCGCTGTTTGGAGCATATTATGACTCTCCATGTCGGCCATTTCCCTTTCACCAACACTTTTTTAAACCGATTGAGGTAGGCTTTAAAGGTGCATTTAATCTCATGTACTTAACTCTTTTTTTTTTTTGCTGCAATTTATGACACCATTTGGGTATGGTTTAGCTGATCTAGTAAAAGTGGCAGAAGTTTTCTCCGATGTGCCGCATATTCTCTGCATTGTGTCCTGATAGTCCAGGTAGATAATCAGGTAGCCGCAGAAATACAAATGCCCTCCAGTCCGACCAGAATTCAGAGTTCTTGCATGAACGGAGCCTTCATTGCCAATGAATGAAAGTTTCCCACAATATGAATAATGTCCCCCCAGCGATTCCTCTTTCTCTAATGTCCCACTCGTTCTTTTATCACATGATCGTAGATTGAATGCTACAATCAGGTAGCCGTAGAAATGTTTTGACCCGTGGGGCGTTATAGAAAGGCAGCAAAAGTTCATTTCTCCTGCAGCGCCACCACAGTGGAAATGGAGCATTACACAGCTCCCATAAAACGCTATAGACTGATTGTGCAATGAGGTCCTCCAGAGTAAGGGCTCATTCAGAAGACCGTAATGTTTTGCGGATGCCAGCCCACGTGCGTTCCGCAATTTGCGGACCGCACATGGCCGGCACGATCATAGAAAATGCCTATTTTTGTCCACAATTGCAGACAAGAATAGGACATGTTCTATCTTTTTTTGTGGGGCCGCAGAACGGAACTGTCTGCATCTTTTGTAGCCCCATTGAAATGAATGGGTCCTCACTCGTTCTGCAAAATTGCGGACTGGCTGTGAACCTGTTTATACAACCATGTGAATGGGCCCTTATAGAGAGAGCCCTTGTTGCTGCTCTCATTTCTGCCTGATCATAAGTCATGACTGGAAGCTTCCACTTCTGTTAAAGTGATTTTCCTGGGTCCAGTGGGCCAAGAGGTGCTCTTGTGCCCGTCGCGGCATTCAACTGTATTGCTGTCCTGAGTACAGCGATGCAGTTTAATATGTACCATGGAAGCCTGAGGTAGTCGCCTCACCTCGCCTCACCGGCGGTGCACCCCTGAGTGGGCCTCACAAACCTGCCTCCGTTGCTCATATCTAGCCAGTGGAGGAAAGATTCTATTGTACTCACTGTCTCAAAGTTGTGTGGATTGACTGCTCAGGAACCCGGTCGGCTGATCCTCCTCGTCTGAAAATCCTGCATCTGCCAATGACATGTCTGTTACCAGGTTTCTGGTCTGGTCAATGGATGGAGCTAAGTACTATTCCTGTCTGTGGCGCGTGTGTAGATGAGGTGGATTCACAGCCGAACCGAAGTCCCTGTCCACTGACCAGACCGGAAAACCTGGTGAAGGGTACAACGTTGGCAGAAGCAGAATTTTCAGAAGAGCAGTGTCATATGTTCGGGTTCCTGAAAGCCGATCCACACAACTTTGAGACGGTAGGTTTAATCGCATTCAAGTTTTTGACAAGATACGAGCCATCAAGGTGGGTTTGTGGGGCCTGCTGGGTTCTGGAAATTTAATTAAAAAGGTAGATTCAAACCAGACAACCCCTTAAAAGAATATTCTCATCTCATTATGGCATATTCACAGCATCTGCCACAGCTTGGATTCAACGGCCAATGGAATGTAGAGATATGTGTGGGTCCCAGAGGTGAGGCCTGCAGCTATCACATTTAAGGCATGTCTTGTGGATATGCCACAAATGTCTGAGATTGGAAAACCCCTTTAAGGGAATCTATTGCGTCAAACCGTGTCTAGAATGTACCGTTTATTGTATTATATAGAGGTTTTTATGGAACAGAGTACCTGCCTGCAGTATTTATGTATATTTAGCACTCTTAGGCCTCTTTCACATGAGCGTGACAGATTGGCTCCGGATGCGTTCAAGGAAACTCGCGCCATTTTGCAAGCAAGTTCAGTCAGTTTTGCCTGCATTTGCGTTCAGTTTTTTTCTGCACGGGTGCAATGCGTTTTGATGCGTTTTTCACACGCAAACAACACCTCCTAGCAACCATCAGTGAAAAACCATTGCATCTGCACTTGCTTGCGGATGCAATCCATTTTTTCCGCAGCCCCAGTCACTTCTATGGGGCCAGAGCTGCGTGTAAAACGCAGAATATAGAAGATGCTGCGATTTTCACGCAACGCAGAAGTGATGCGTGAAAAACAACGCTCATGTACACAGCCCCATTAAAATGAATAGGTCAGGAGTCAGTGCGGGCGCTATGCGTTCACGTCACACATTGCACCCGTGCAGAAAACTCGCTCGTGTGAAAGGGGCCTTACTCTGCTTTCCTTTGCACCTCCCTGACACCGAGGAGACAGGAGAGAGTTTCTTTCTGCATTACTTATTGCACACTCTCTGGCCTGAAAGGTAAATTATACGGATTTCCATAACATATTTCAATTAGATCTTCATGATCATTCAATTTAAATGTGAAAGCCGATCTCGCAGCCAAGTCATTACGTTTTAGTCGGGAAGATTCACAGTCAATAAAAGCAGCCTTGACCTAAACTAATGTTCCAGTTCCCGGAGCTTTTACTAGAGCTGGAGTTTACTGCACGTTATGTTGCATTATTTAATATATGAATAGAATATATTTATATTCAGAAATAATCCATATAAAGCGTCAGGTGTTCTGCGTGATACATTGTAACAACTCCGGAATGTTGACAATAGATCTTCCCTGTTTTACAAGCAGCTGCAATATCCATATATTATCCACCTCGTCATCCATATTAATGCCTTTTAAAAGCTATTTAGCCAGATAATAAATATTGATAAGGGCTGGTAAATCTAGATTTAGCATAGCACAGGGGGCTGGAGTTTATGACTGGAGAATTGTGCGCTGGAGCCAGTGAATTGTGGGTATTTGTATACAGCGGCATACCACTAAGAACATCATAAGTAAACCATGACGTTAATTCCGGTGTGTACACAAAATAGCCGAGCAGAAAGTAAAGAAATGACGCTTCAGAGCTGCTGCTAATCCTGATTTACAATTTTATAGGAAGCCAGACGTTTTCCGTACTGCCGCTTCTTCGCGTAGGCAATGTGACTGTATTGACAAAAGATCGGATATCAGAATGCCTTTCAAAGGGTGTCTGTAATTTTGCAACCATTTTCATCGCTTCAGTATGTGTATGGAACACTAGAATAGACTTGATTAGAAATCTCTAAAGGTTTTGGTATACAGACTTGTGTGTCTCCATGGTAACAGACTACAAGCAGGCCGTGTAGTCTGATCCTGTTATTATGTGATATTCTCTTCTATCCATCACATTCTCACCCATAAATCATCAAGAAGTTTTTTCTTTTTCCAGTTTTATGTTGATAACGCCTAAAGGGTCTTCCAGCTTCAGGATATTGAAGGTCTATCCTCAGGATAAGTCATCAATATCAGAACGGTGAGCGTCTGGTGGTTGGTTCCCCTGCTGATAAGCTGTTTGAAGGGGCCGCAGCACTTGTGCTGGAGCAGGATATTGCAACTTCATCCTATTCAATTGAACGCAGGGGCGTAACTACCATAGCGACAGACCATGCGACTGCTATGGGGCCCAGGGCAAGAGGGGGCCCAGGGCAAGTTGGGATTATCTCCTCTTCTACTGGAGGTGAAAACCTAATTAGGACTCTACCCTCTAAAGCAGGGGTGCACAACCTTTTCTGGTTGGGGGCCACATTGTCAGCCTGAACCAATTCCAAGGGCCGAAAATAAAACTTAAAGGGGTATTACCAACTTAAATACTATATTTTTTTCATATTGAACATACAGTATATACTATAAATGTCTAGTTACAGTTCCAGGACTCCCATCTAATAGGAGAATACTTGAAAGATACATGCAAGAAGCCATAAGACATAAACGTACAGTCATGTGAAAAAATTAGGACACCCTTTGAAAGCATGTGGTTTTTTGTAACATTTTTAATAAATGGTTATTTCATCTCCGTTTCAACAATACAGAGAGATTAAAGTAATCCGACTAAACAAAGAAAACTGAAGAAAAGTCTTTTCAAGATCTTCTGTAAATGTCATTCTACAAAAATGCCTATTCTAACTGAGGAAAAAGATAGGACACCCTTGCCCCTAATAGCGAGTGTTACCTCCTTTGGCTGAAATAACTGCAGTGAGACGGTTCTTGTAGCCATCTACCAGTCTTCGACATCGGTCTGAGGAAATTTTACCCCACTCCTCAATGCAGAACTTTTTCAGCTGTGAGATGTTTGAGGGGTTTCTTGCACGTACAGCCCTTTTCAAGTCACCCCACAGCATCTCAATGGGATTCAAATCTGGACTTTGACTTGGCCATTCCAGGACTCTCCATTTCTTCTTTTTCAGCCAATCTTTGGTTGATTTACTAGTATGTTTTGGGTCATTGTCATGTTGCATGGTCCAGTTCCGCTTCAGCTTTAATTTTCTAACTGATGGTCTCACATGTTCTTCAAGCACCTTCTGATACACAGTAGAATTCATCGTGGATTCTATGATGGTGAGCTGACCAGGTCCTGCTGCAGCAAAGCAGCCCCAAACCATGACACTTCCACCTCCATGCTTCACAGTTGGTATGAGGTTCTTTTCTTGGAATGCTGTGTTTGGTTTACGCCAAACATGTCCTCTGCTGTTGTGTCCAAATAATTCAATTTTGGACTCATCTGTCCAAAGAACATTATTCCAGAAGTCCTGGTCTTTGTCAACTTTATCTCTGGCAAATGTCAGTCTGGCCTCGATGTTTCTCTTGGAAAGCAAAGGTTTCCTCCTTGCACACCTCCCATGCAAGTTAAACTTGTACAGTCTCTTTCTGATTGTAGAGGCATGTACTTCTACATCAACAGTAGCCAGAGCCTGCTGTAGTTCTCGAGATGACACTTTAGGGTTTTTGGAGACCTCTTTTAGCATCTTGCGGTCTGCTCTTGGGGTGAACTTGCTGGGGCGACCAGTCCTGGGCATGTTGGCAGTTGTTTTGAAAGCCCTCCACTTGTAGACTATCTTCCGGACAGTGGAATGGCTGATTTCAAAATCTTTGGAGATCTTTTTAAATCCCTTCCCAGACTCATAGGCTGCTACAATCTTTTTCTGAAGTCCTCTGACAGCTCTTTTGCTCTCACCATGGTGCTCACTCTCACTTCAACAGTCAGGAGCACACCAAACTAAATGTCTGAGGTTTAAATAGGGCAAGCCTCATTCAACATGCAGAGTAACGATCTACTAATTATGTGCACCTGGTGTGATATACCTGTGTGAGATCTGAGCCAATTTAAGAGGGAATACATGTGAGGGTGTCCTATCTTTTTCCTCAGTTAGAATAGGCATTTTTGTAGAATGACATTTACAGAAGATCTTGAAAAGACTTTTCTTCAGTTTTCTTTGTTTAGTTGGATTACTTTAATCTCTCTGTATTGTTGAAACGGAGATGAAATAACCATTTATTAAAAATGTTACAAAAAACCACATGCTTTCAAAGGGTGTCCTAATTTTTTCACATGACTGTACATGTCTTTTACCAGATATTTGAGGGCCGCACAGAATGGTATCGAGGGCCACATGTGGCCCCCGGGCCGCAGGTTGTGCACCCCTGCTCTAAAGGAACAACAAAAGCAAATGAGGGAGTGGAAAGATGGCCCAAGGGTCATTGAAAAGGGTTTAGGCAGAAACCCTTCTGTCCTGTGTGGGGGGCCCTGGTTTGAGCCTTGCTATGGGGCCCCTACTTCACAGTGCACCCTCATTCACTTTAGGAGACTAGTTCTAGTGATAGGTGTGGGTCCAAGAGGTGGAACGCACACCTTTCTGACATTGGTGGCAGATCCTAGCAATATGCCACCAATGTGTGAGATGGGCCAACCTCCTTAAGGGCAGATATTAACTCTCCTTTTTGAATCCACTCCTGGTTTTGACTTCAAAAACTGCATCAAAAAACCTAAATGTGTGGCAGCGTTAGTGGTTTGTGTGTGCACAGGGTACCTTATGCATTGACCCTTCTTACACTGATGACTTTTTTGTGTTTTAACTGATTGATTTGTTTTGTCTTTTAGCATTCTGTGAGGAGGGTTGCAGGTACGGAGGAACGTGTGTGGCCCCAAACAAATGCGTCTGTCCCCCTGGATTCACAGGAGCTCACTGCGAGAAAGGTACAATTATTTTAATCATGTTATTTTATACATTGATATAGCTCACGGCCAAGGGGGTTCACTGGCAGGACCAAGCTATAATGTCTGATCTCATCTTTTACAAGACCTAGAGAGGTCAGGCCATCCTTCTCCTGTATGTACTGCCGAGCCTCTCGCTGGCTGTTGTAACTTGACACAGGAAGATGATTAATCAGGAGAGGGAGAGAGTCTGCAGAGTCTGCAGAGTCTGCTTATAAAGAGCAATGGCGGCTCTGTCCTCTGCCCTTCATGGCTCCCTCTACACTTTTGTGCCGGGATGTGAAAGTAAAGAGGTAAGTATGTGTACTGTGTATTAATATCTAGGCGTTATATGTGTAGTCATTTACTGTATGGTTAACTAGTACTATTCTGAGTACAGTGTTACATTATATCTGTACGGACAATCAGTGTTACTGCCAATCTGTTTTGCCGCTGTAAAAAGGAATCCGTTTAGAAAAAAATGTTATATCATGTTTTATAAGGGAGAGAGAGGGACAAATACTGTTACCCAGTTTTCCAGGAATTGATAGGGCTGTATAGAATTTTTTAGTAGGACTCATATTGTGCTGTACTTTAGGGTAAATGCCCTTTAATTACCCAGGGCTTATGCGTTTCACGGCTCTGATGGCGAGTGTTAGGATGCCAGTCACTATCTGGAGCAGTTACTCAGCACTCGTAATCGTGCTAATTGCTTTCCTCCCTCACAGCTGAAATCACACTAATTAATTGATTGCGACAGTTCGGCCTGAAGTTTGCCGTAGGCGAGATTTAGTGTGGAGCGCTACATTTTGGCACCAAGTTTGTTGTTATCTTGTACTTTGAGAACAAGGAGGAAATGTGTTAAAGGATTTGGAATGTACTGATAAGCGGCATGTTCTGGTGCGAAGGGCCAGAAAACAGGCCAACCGTCTGCCAATAATGTTAATGGTGGAGGTGGGCGATGGATCTGATTGATCTCAGTGGAAGCTGCCTGAAAAGAAATTGAGAAACTGATCAGACTGATCTCATTCTGTAAAAATTCAGTATCCAGTGATTTCAGTGGTCGTCCAAATAACTACGAGGGTTATTCAGGACTAGAACGAATGGCGCACGGGCTTTGTCTCGCACAAAAATCTTGCGCATGTGCCAGCGAGAATTCACTTGGCGCACAAGCAGAACGTCTTATTTGCGGTCTCTGCTCCTGAGATACGAGCTACACCAACTGAACTCTCACCAATATATTTACGAGATTTCAGAGCCAAATGCCTGACCCTTAAATTATTGGGAGACGGAGTGACAACAGGGGAAAGGCTGAGGTAAAGTGGTTCTTCTGAGGAGCCAGGCTTGTCCGCGGTGCCATGGGCACCTAACTGGCATAAATATAAAAGGAATTTCTCAATAAAGACACACTGGGTTCCTGCAAGAGAGGGGTCCTTGCAATCAGCAAGATCAACCCTATCAGGCAGTATGTCTGCTTTACTAGGGTTGATCATGCTGACAGGTGCTCTTTAGGTGATCATCATCAGTTGTGAGAAATTTTATGCCTGGTCACCACCAGAAAATGAAAGACCCATGTGACCCCAGGGGCATTTACCCCACACAAAATCTTAGAGGTTTCACACCCAGGAAGCCAGATCTTCAGAGCATTTGGGCACATCCTCTGGTTGACAACCGTAGACTTGAACTCTGAAACGCGTAGTCATAGGGATATTTAATAAAGAAATTCTACTGATACATGTGACTTGGTCGTGATTGCGCTGAAAATGTCCACTCAACAGCAGATTTGAAGTTGTTTCAGCTGCTGAACCCGAATTTAAAATCTCTGAATGTCAAATTGATGTAACATATGACGGTTGTCACTTTCGGTCATTTTATGGCCAATCAATCAAACAGTATGAGAAATCAGAAGGTAGAAATCCAGCCTTCGCCATGGAGCCTGCAGGTGAACACGAGGAGGGCATCCAGCCTTCAATACGAATACATTAATGGGGAAGGGAAGGAGGTTGGCAGATCATACACCAGCTTTTCTCAGGCTTCTCGTCTTTTGAACAAATTTAGTTGAAATTAGGCATTTAGCATCTGTGAGTAATTATTCCATCGCACTAATGGTATGTTCTGTGCGTTGATTTGTGGTTCGTTGTAATTGAGAGGGAATCAAGCAACGCGCCACTCAATTACACTGAATTAAAGTAATCTATAGTTTGGATTTTCACTGTAATTCTGAGGGTTACATGTACAAACGAGGGTCCGTGTGCAAGTTGTTATCCGTCATGTATTCCTGTAAAGTGGTGAAATTGCTTCTGTAAATATCAAAATCCAACTTTCCAGGACTGGAAATGGGTCCGCTGTTATCTCAGAAAGCGCACCCCACCCCTTGTCCTTGGGTTGTTCTTGCGCACCCCACCCCTTGTCCTTGGGTTGTTCTTGCGCACCCCACCCCTTGTCCTTGGGTTGTTCTTGCGCACCCCACCCCTTGTCCTTGGTGCTGCACCTTAGTCCCACATTTGATAAGAAATCATTCAGATCCCCTAAAATAAAACGAGCCTTAGACACCACAGGGAAACACTGGAGTGGCATCACAGTAGTCCTGCAGTTTTACTGACACCAATTACAGCTCCTGAAGTGGTCGACACCGGACAACCCCCTCAGGATCGGCCTGCAGTAAAGAACTGGTAAGTACATACCTGACAGATCCTGCATCACCGCTCCTGTTCTTCCAGCCAGGCTCTATTTACCTGGCTGCAGCAGTGACGTCACATTGACAGCACATGACTGGTGCAGCCATCCAGACTGGTGCTTTGTTGGCTGCAGCAGTCACTTGGTGTTGAAGTGTCGACCACTTCAGGATAAATAGAGACTGGACAGGAAAACTGGAGCAGTGGTGTGGAATCTGTCAAGTGAGTACTTACCAGTTCTGAGGGTTGTCTGGTTTCTTCCTGAAACTGTACAACCCCTTTAAAGAGGGTTTTCATACAGATTTCCCTGACACATCACTAGGCAGATTTTTCCTTCAAGACTTACAAAAAAAAAACTTTGGTGACAACCAGGGGTGCACCTAGCCTTTCTGCTGCCTGAGGCGAAAACTGAAACGATGCTTCAATGCCAATTTCTTGACCTAACCCCTTCCCTCCAGCCCTACTGTTAAAGACGTATTTGTAAAACTTTACATACAGAACTACAAAACATACAGGGTAATACAGCGCCACATACTGTGCCCACTGTGCTCCCCAATACTATACAGCAGGAACAGATAATCCCCCTTCTGCTGCCCCCCTCTTACCCCTACCTGGTGCTGCCTGGGGCAATCGCCTCACCTCGCCTCATTTGTGGTGCGCCCCTGGTGACAACCTCTGCAGTGGCTGCCATATTGGATGCCACCGAGGAACTCGAAGAAGATGCCTCAAGGGTTCAGTAAATGATTATTTTAATCCTACCAATATTTTCTTTACAATTTAATGCTTTCATATATAGAGAGATTCTGTCTGCATTTTCCGACCTTTAGTGGGAAAGACTGACAGAATCGAACATTGACCCATCAACTGAATTAACCGCTCGGTGGGTGGGCAGCCATGTCAAAATCCGTTAACCAAATTGCCCGGGCATATACAAGCTTATGTGAGCTTCTCCTATTCCCAGTGCAAAATCACACATTTGGCCTGCGGACAAACTTGATGGAGCTGCCAAGGACTGACGTTCCATGTCAATGAATTTCGAGGATAGATTTCTTCAAAAAGGAGACAAAATGTTTTTTTCTTTTATTCTTGAAAGTCGTTCTTGGCCGATGCTGTGCGAGCGTCAGAGCCATAAGGTAATGAGGCAAATAATTTGTTTACGGTGCCGTAGTGGTCACCTGGTGGTTAAAATCAGACGCACATTTAAATCTAAATGAGATAAGTAATCAGAGTTTTTTAGATTGATTTGATTGCAGCTCGTAATTGTCAGCCCTGGGCCCGGAGACTAATCCGTGGGGGGGATTGGCCACCGAAAACATCAATGAGAGAGATCAATCTACTTTAAGAGTTGGGTTGTCCTTGTGTTGGCTGCTTCATTATAATTATATTTACGTATTTTATCCTCTTTAAGACCACCACCCTACTCTGCAGTGCAAAATGGGCTTCTAGAGGGCGGTGGTTTCTGTAACAGGCCAGGATTAATCCATCGCAGGTACTTCTGGTCTAAATGATAAAAAAATAAAAGTAAAGGGGTTTTCCCATTTCAGGACTTGTGGCATATCTCCAGAAAGTGAAGGGGAGCACACAGCGCAAGCGCTGCGTCCTCTCCAAAAACAGCCAGTCGAGCGCACTTGCTAATCCTCAGAATCCCCATAGCAATGATTGGGGAGCTAGCAGCGCATGCGCAGCTACCTCTCCCTTCGCTTCGGCGGTCCTGTTCTGGAGATAGGATATGCAACAAAGCTTGATCTGGGAAAATTCCTGATGACAATGAACATTTGGGTAAGGGGCAGTGTGAACCTACTTCACCCGTGGCTCTGCTCTTCTTGGCCAAAGACAAATGGCGGGTGGCCAAGGAAAGTATGGCCGGGCGGTTGTATTTTGCACCTCTATCAACATTTGAATTCTAAACAGGAGGACATTTGTAAGTCCCGCCCAGAGGTAAGCCCTAAAAACAGAACACCCCTTTTGAAGCAGATTAGCATAGACTTTGCCCCTTTTATGGTCTGATTGGTAGGAGAGAACATCTAGATTGTTGGCAACTATGATTTTGGGGGATTGGCTGATGGCCAGTTTGTTGCTCGTGGTAGCCATGTTTTATTATGGTGCTTTATGGCTAGTGTGGTTGGCACCATGTAGGTGAGGAGCTTTCTGGACGAGACTGGGGTCATATTGTACCCCTGATGGGTGGACTGTACCTCTTTTGGATGTCCAGTGGTGAGATGATCGCCCACTATTTTCTTTGACTTGCTGCTTTTTGTGCCTGTCTTATGTTCTAGTTGGCCCCAAACACCATGCAGTCACCGGCGATGGACATCGGACAACTTCAAGCCAAGTCTAGAGCAGGGATGTCCAACATGCGGCCCTCCAGCTGTTGCAAAACTACAACTCCCAGTATGACCCGATAGCTATAGGCTGTCCAGGGATGATGGAAGTCAGGGGCATAACTATAGGGGAAGAAGGGGAAGCGGCTGCCTTGGGGCTCTGACCCAGAATGGGCCCATCCAAGAGGAGGAGGAGAAGTACTAAAAGACTTTGTCAGGGCCCCTCAACAGTATTACACAATGAAATGATATACAGTGCGGTATAGACAGTGTAGAAAACGGATGGAACAGCTGCCGGGCCTGGTCTGAGAGAGCGATCTTTACTAGCCACAGGAAAGGGGGCGGCATGAAAGGAAGGGGTTGTGAAAAAATTACTGGGGGGCACATTCAAAAATTTGCTGTGGGGCCCAGTGATTTCTAGTTACACCACTGATGGAAGTTGTAGTTTTGCAACAGCTGGAGGGCCGCAGGTTGGGCATCCCTGCTCTAGAGCAAGCCAAAGACGTGGGTCAAGACGAGACATTCGTATTATTTCTTGCACAATTTCTATATTTGCAGTTTGTGTTGTTGTTGTTCATCATTTATACTTGAGCTGCAGCATCTCCGCCATCATTCAGGAGGACATTAAGCCCCTTGCTGTAAATTTTTAATGACCAGACTTTACTCCCCTTTGGCTAAACTCTCTGTGACCCAAATAAGAAAGCAGAAATAACCCCAGTAGTGTTGTACGTTCAGAGCGCGCATCTTTCCCCTGCAGATAACATGAAAACGTCTTTTTTCTCCCTTTTTCTGCTTATTACGGTTCAGTAGTAGATTGCAGAATGGTGAAATGCTCCCCGCCTACAGTCATAAAAGACAAAACAGAAGACAATTCTGACAATTTGCCGTTTGTGACACTGTCAATTTTACAATGAAATTAAATCCGTGTAATGAATTTTTGCTTTTTTTTATTGGTTTCTGCCGGAAATTGCCTAAGAAATTGGAATGTAAACTTCAAATGATACCGGCGATATATCCAAGTGGAAGCGATGTCATCAATATCAGGCAGCGAGATGATGTCGTCTTTTTCCTTGTGTTCAGTAAATGGCTTCATATGCGCTCGAAAAAAAAAAAAAAACATTAAAAAAAAAGATCAAAAGTCAATTTACTCCGTTCTTCTTAGATGAAGCTCATTATGTTCTGGAACAAGCCTTTCGTGTTTCCTTTACATCTAGATGCCTATGTGGGTACTATGACCCAAGTAATGGCACCAGAGTACGGTGAGTTCCTTAATTTGAGGAGCAGTAATTATCCAAGCATGCTGAGAGTTGTAGTTTCACAGCAGCTGGAGGGCCATGTCTTAGAGGTCATTCAGGAGACCAGAAAAATCTCCCAATATGATCTCCTCAAGATGGCAGCATTGGGTCCCAATTTGCTTGTAGCCTTGCTCAGAACGTGTCTCCCAATCAGGGGCGTAAAAAGTAACCGTGGGGCCCCTTAGCAAAGCTTTAAGTAGGACCCCACTCCACCAAGTGATTAAGTTTCAGGATGCAGGTAGGGTTGAATACAGTGGTGAAATGGGGGCTGTCCGCTAGCCCTGTGACCCATGCTTACGTTGGCTGGGCGCACATACGCATGATGCATGCCCGCATCCTAAAAAATTGGTGGCAAACTTTGCAAGCTTGCAAAGTTGGGGTTTGGTTGAGATTCTACAGTCGACACCGCCGTGGTTAGTGATTGGCTGCTGCAGTCACATGGGCATGTTCTGCAATGACGACAGGAAGTGGCTAGGGGCATTGATGACAGGCAGGCGGTTTCTGAATACTGACCGGCTCATTAAGATGGCCGCACGCGCTCAGTTTAAACTTTCAACTGCCTCCTAAGCTGTGATGGGTAGAGCATGGACACAACCCCTGAACTGCAGCAGAAAGGACACTCCCTTTGAGCTTTTAGCTTGATATAAATCCAGCAGAGCAAATGAATGGGGAGATCTCTGGATCCATGTGAGGTACAGGGCTGAGATTGTCATGTACTATATGATGTCTGCTGTTCATTTTTTCCATTATTCATGGGTAACCCCTTTAAGATTCAAGGGGCACTCCAAAAAAATGCTCACACACTGTGTCATGGATAGTACTGATTGGGTCTGAGGGGGAGGAGCATGACACAAAGATACCACACAGTACATATTGACATTTGAATCCCCCCCCCCCCCTCCTTTCCATTGACTGGAAATGCTCCTTTTAAATGCACATTAGAAATTCCATTTGTGGTCAGTCTCTCAAGACTCATGGACCTCAAGCCCGCGGTAGGCAGAACACAGTGCCCCCGTTTTGCCTGGAGTGGTCCTTCGAAGGTAGAGGTCACAAAAACAGTAACAGCGCCACTCCTGTCCATGGGTTGGGTCCGATATTGCAGCTCAGCTCCATTGAAGTCAATAAAGATAAACTGCAATACCGCAGACAACCTGTGGACAGGTGTGGCGCTGTTTTATGGTAGAAAGTACAACTTCTCTGACCTCAAGGGTATGTTCACATGGTGGTATTTACAGATGCAGAAATTTCTGAATTCACCCTAACGCCAGGGCACCAGTGTGACTTAGCCGCACTGAAGGGGGCGGCTTTCCTTTGTGCAGTGACAAACAGTTAAAATCCTCCAGGGATCCAGGAGCTCAGAGGATCAATTGAAGAACCAATATTATTTTGCATGGTAAATGTTCTGCTTTTTTCCCCCAGTGAATAATGAGTCCTGACAGACGTATTAACCTGCATTAGCGAGAAGTGATCTTTATCCGCTCGCGCCGCTGCCGAATGTAGATTATGCACTAGAAGCCCAGGGACCGAATGCATGGCCTCTGTGACAGCTCCGTGCCAGCTCCAAGCCTCCAATTGTCCTGCTGCCCCCGTACTGCACACCGACGAGCCTCTGTAACACAGAGTTATCGCTGGCGTTCAGCTGGAACATTTCCCTGGAGAAAAAAGCAGCGCAAATGGCAAAATGGTTACATTTCGTTAAATGGTCATATATAGTTTTTATCATCAGAAATTAAAATGTAAATTTGTTTCCCTTCTATTTGGCCGAGTTTCATACTGCATTCCTGAACTCGTCAACTCTGAACCTCGGAGCAATGCCGAATACCCCCTGGAGGATAACACAGGATGTGACATAAGTAATGTACGTACACACTCCATCGGCAGAATAGTGAGCGCAGCTCTGGAGTATAATACAGGATGTAACTGAGGATCAGTACAGGATAAGTAATGTAATGTATATACACAGCGACTACACCAGCAGAATAGTGAGTGCAGCTCTGGAGTATAATACAGGATGTAACTCAGGATCAGTGCAGGATAAGTAATGTATGTACACAGTGACTGCACCAGCAGAATAGTGAGTGCAGCTCTGGAGTATAATACAGGATGTAACTCAGGATCAGTACAGGATAAGTAATGTATGTACACACTCCACCAGCAGAATAGTGAGCGCAGCTCTGGAGTATAATACAGGATGTAACTCAGGATCAGTACAGGATAAGTAATGTATGTACACAGTGACTGCACCAGCAGAATAGTGAGCGCAGCTCTGGAGTATAATACAGGATGTAACTCAGGATCAGTACAGGATAAGTAATGTATGTACACGGTGACTGCACCAGCAGAATAGTGAGTGCAGCTCTGGAGTATAATACAGGATGTAACTCAGGATCAGTGCAGGATAAGTAATGTATGTACACAGTGACTGCACCAGCAGAATAGTGAGTGCAGCTCTGGAGTATAATATAGGATGTAACTCAGGATCAGTACAGGATAAGTAATGTATGTACACAGTGACTGCACCAGCAGAATAGTGAGCGCAGCTGTGGAGTATAATACAGGATGTAACTCAGGATCAGTACAGGATAAGTAATGTATGTACACAATGACTCCACCAGCAGAAAAGTGAGTACAGCTCTGGAGTATAATGCAGGATGTAACTCAGGATCAGTACAGGATAAGTAATGTATGTACACAGTGACTGCACCAGCAGAATAGTGAGTGCAGCTCTGGAGTATAATACAGGATGTAACTCAGGATCAGTACAGGATGAGTAATGTATGTACACAGTGACTGCACCAGCAGAATAGTGAGTGCAGCTCTGGAGTATAATACAGGATGTAACTCAGGATCAGTACAGGATAAGTAATGTATGTACACAGTGACTGCACCAGCAGAATAGTGAGTGCAGCTCTGGAGTATAATACAGATGTAACTCAGGATCAGTACAGGATAAGTAATGTATGTACACAGTGACTGCAGCAGCAGAATAGTGAGTGCAGCTCTGGAGTATAATAACAGGATGTAACTCAGGATCAGTACAGGATAAGTAATGTATGTACACAGTGACTGCACCAGCAGGATAGTGAGTGCAGCTCTGGAGGATGCATTATACAGCATCTCTTTCTTCTTTATAAGTATACAGTACATACAGTTGATATGAAGAATGTTACATACTGATTTGCTTCCTGCTGACAGTTGGTCTGGGGTTCTGTTCTGTGTTAGGGCAGATAATACCATCAAACAGCTTATGAGCAGCTATGAGTCAATAATTGTTTGGCTTGTGCGGCTGTGAAGAGTGTTTGAGGAACAGGCAGTTCTGTACTCGGGGTTTTGCCAGAGATGAGCGTCTGTTGGATATTTCTTGCCTTCTATGATCCTTTTGGGTTTTCTGTCTGTTCTGCTGAAGTTTGACAGATTTATAAAGCTTCCTGTGAACTGCGATCTGTTCTCTCTGCTCTCAGAATGACCGGCGCTTTCACCAGGGTCTGATGTTCTGTCAGTTGTTCTTATGGGAATTTATTTTTGATCAGAGATCTGATCATTATGGTCGGCTACAAAAACGATTCATTAACTGCCTAGACAGTGATGGATGGAGAGGATGGGACATTTTGTAAGCTTTTTATGTAAGGCTACTTTCATATCGGCGCGCTCGCTGGATCCGTCAGGGGATTAGCAAAAACACATCCGGTCAATAATACAACCATTCAGAACAGATCCGGTTGGATTATCTCCAAAATGAACAAGATGGATCCGGCGCTAAAACCACTGTAATTCAATGGACTCCGTTTTTTTTTTTCGTGTCCATCCTGCTTAGTATCCCATGATGCATACAAAAACGCTGCTTGCGTGGGAACTCAGCGGAACGGGATGCACTCAGGTCCACTCTATTCAAGTTCATTCAGTTTTGGCCCCATTTGAAATAAATGGGGAGAAAACTGAAGCATTTTGCGGCGGTTTTTAGATCCTGTGACGGATCTCAAAACTGTATAGCCAAACACAGATGTCAAAGTAGTCTAGGAGGGCTTGTTTTAGGTGTAAGTGGACACTGGGTCAAGAGAGTGTGGCCCCATTTCGATCCCATTCTTGATTTAACAAGCATAGATGATCGGCCCCCTGGTTGGCCCTGGTCCTTTCACAGCTAAATGTATCTTGGAGGTAGAGCGCTCAGTAACGAGCTGGCCATACACACTAGATTTGTTGGTCAAACTTTTAATTTTGGTGGGACAGGCCAACCATGTGTATAGGGGCCTACCACCTCTGTGCACAAGGCAGATGTTGGGCACGTACCGGGAATGCTCGATTTCAACTGCCCAATCCTTTTGTGGTCGGGGATATAAGTAGCTTTCAGATCACATATCTTCCACCAGCTTGGACATGGAGCTAGACTTTGCTTAGTCCCAATGGACTTTGATTTCATAGAGGCCCACTGGGCAATTACCTACTGTTTGGAGGCTTCTGAGCACGTTTCACTCTTTGGTGGCTCACTGGCAATTATTCACTTCTTGGTAGTCACCATAATGTAACCTTCAGCCGTTAATGGTAGTTGGATAATGCTATAGCTGGTCTGTATATTGGTCACATACCCTTCCAAATGACCATGCCATGACTAAGGGCTCCCGCACATGACCATGATGTGTCCAGGAAACCCTGACGGCTACCCTGAGCAGAACTAACTGTATCATAGTAATTTATGATAGACAGTTTGCGATTGCAGTGTATTCACATCATCATGTGAGTACACAGCAATAGTCCTGCGACCAGATAGAGACGGACTGTTTCATAAATTACTATGATACAGTCAGTTTGGGTCAGAAGAAGCCAGCAAGATGCGGCCAACACATGGATCATGTTTCCTTGGCCGATCGCGGCCATGTACATGAGCCCTAAGCTTGTTATACTAGCTCTTACTCATACTAGCTCTTTGTCATAGTATTCGGTCATCGCGCATCTCCTCTAAGAAGCCTTGACTTCCCTTGAGATTCCTATCGCTTTCTTGTGATAACTTTCATATCTGCATTTTTGCTGTATCTAATAGGGGATTAGCAAAAACGTATCTGGTCAATAATACAACCATTCAGAACAGATCCAGTTGTATTATCTCCAAAATAAAAAAGATGGGACGGTGCTAAAACCACTGTAATTCAATGGGCGACGTTTTTTTTTCCGGCGCCCATTGAAGTCAGCCATCTTGCTGGCTGACTGCGGCTTCTTCTGACCCAAACTGACTGTATCATAGTAATTTATGAAACAGTAACTTGGCTTTATAAATGGAGCACATCCACGAGAATGGTTGGATAAAGGTGGTCCCACCAATCCCTACCCATCTTTCTGAATGTGTGAAAGGATGGAGTCAATGAAGCATCAATACTGTGTGGTTAAAAGCCCAGTGTGGTATTTGTTTCCAGATTCTCATAGATTCATCTCATGAGAACAAAAGTCCAAAGAAATCGGAAAGTACAATAATCAATAGAGTCAACCTCGAGCCAAGGGTCAAACGGAGTAGCACCAGGAACTTATTCTTATTCATCTTGCGGTCATGGGTAAGGGTGAGCAGCCTTCCTCCATTGATCTGTCTGCTCAACCTTCCTGTTGGTGAGGCCAAGTGACCTCTAGAACATGACTGATCCAAAACCGATGAGAAGATTGCAGTAAGCCACAGCTATCCTCATCCATCGTTCTTTGTTCTCCACATCTGTCGTAGGCAGGGACAACTGTCCAGACTTTGGCACAAGTTAAATGTCCAACCAATAAATTGTCAACATTCAAGTTCTTAAATTTGCTATCTAAACAAATGCTAATTGACCGCTCCAGAGAGGAAGATTTAAAGGCAGGTTCCAGACGGGATCAATCAGGGATGAGGCTCGAGCTGCACAAAGGCGCTGCTCGCTGTGAACGTCCAAATGCCAATAGTCTCTCTCCATAATGTATTATTGTTTCCAGAGTGAATTAGAGTTGTACAATTCTGCTGCCTGTTCTTCTTCAGTACTTGATGAGCTGTTGTGGGGGCTTCATAGGTCAATTTATTGCTTTTGTTTTTTTTTGTCTTAAGGTCTAGTAATGTCCTCCACCATTGTTTCCTTCCAGCCCCATAAATAGGCTAGTCTCCATTATTGAAATGTTGTAAGTAGTGATGAGCGAAGCGAGCTTCGGATGGTACATCCAAAGTCACTTCGGATTAATACTGTACAAAGATCTGTCCCCGTACAGTATTAAAATGTATGGGCTCCAATGAGCCGGTCAGTTATTCGCGTAGTCGCGTGTGACTTCGTTGAATACCTTCGGTAGTTGATTTTTTAAAGTGGAAAACCACTTTCAAACTAAACCGAACTCGGTTTCAAGGTACCAGTCAGAACCAAAGCTGGTTGTAAGTATTCAAGAAATTAGGGTCTTCATTTTATTTTTTCCAAAACTGCGCCACTCTTGTCAATGGGCTATATCTGGTATTACAGGTCCACTCTATTGAAGTGAAAAACGCTGGACTGCAAGACCATGCGCAGTCTGTGCACAAGAGTCGTGCTGCTTCCAGAGAAAATGCATTTAATTTCTTTATTTCAATTCCACCACTTAGAGGCGGTGGAATTGGTTGTCACTTCCAGAAGCCGACGCACTAGTAAATTAGAAAGGAAGGATTGCCATGTTGGTTGGTTTAATCCAACATTTGCATTATGGTCCTTCTGGGGCCTCATAGTCTGAAATGAAAAGAGCTGCACACATGCGTGGCCACCTCTCCATTCAGTGGTCTGTACACATCCTGATGATGAGAATACCCCTTTAAAATGAATGGCATTATCTAAGGGGGGGGGGGGGGGTCTGACTTCTGATTCTCCGACTAATCGGCTGGTTGAAGGGGCTGCAGATTCTCCATGGTGCACCAGGTACAGGGCCGTATATTACACAGCGGCTGCGCTTGGTACTGCAGCTCCATCCCAATCTCTTGCACAAAGGCCATATGATCGATGGAGATGACGTCACAGGCCTACAAATATCTGATCAGCGGGGGAGTCAGGAGTCGGGCCCTCACAGATGTAATAACAATGATCAGTCCTTAGGATGTGGCATCTATATTAAAGCCCCAGAATACACTTTTATGTATGGGTCTGCACTTGCAAATACCATACCATAGCAGAATTTTCCCGTTCGTGACCGGCGTGCACTGGCTTCTATTACTTACCTGGTGTTACGCTGGTCTTGTCGCCCTTCTGCACGCAGGAATAATGGCTGATGCCTGTGTCTTCTATAAAAGAAGGAATAACTGGGTCATAAGCTGTAGAGACGCTGGTACACTGCACCTTTTATGTAAGTATCGAGAGCAGCCGGTGCAAATCTCTGCAGCCTTGAGCCTGAGACGTGCGGAGATCTATGATTGTACGGCGTCTCAAGGAAACTTTTCTCTCCTCGGGATGCAGTGTGTGTGAATGGACTTATAATATATAACGTTGTAATAATGTAGAGTAAAGAAAAAAAAGTGACTTTATGATTGCAGCTCCCAGGACATGATGCTTGTGTAAATCAGGAGCGAGGGAACGCATCACAGAAAGAGATCTCACGGCGTCTTGTGCCTTCTAATGAGAATTTCGAGACTCTGCAATGTTAAAGTTCCTTCCCAATTACTTTTTGATAGCGTGAAGTAGTGAAGATAAATGGCTTGCCTCAGGCCCAGTCAATGCAAAGTCTGTGGGAAGTATCCTCGCATGCATCGTCATTACTAACAGAAAACTTTTATACAATGCGGCTCGAGACCTGCCAGGATGATGGGCACCGAGCCTCACCCGGATCCGTGTGTTACACCGTGTCCTCCTCCTGTTTATGTTCATTGCGTGGGCACTATTATCCCACGGCGCCTGCTGTCTGGTGGGAAGGCCTAAAGAGTCTGTGCAGCATGGAGGAGTAGTCTCTTGTAGAGCACTGCCTGTGATCGAGCAATCACCCAGTGCAGAATACACTATGGAGGAGCTGAGACATAGACTGATTCAGTCAGTGGTCTAACTAGAGCCCTGTGGACCCCCGGCTAACTTTGGATCAGGGTCCCCCAGGCACAGTATACCCACAATTATTATGCCCTCTTCACATACTTGCCAATCTTGTAGGCATTCTGCTAAATGGGCCGCAAAATTAGCGGAAGCCCTGCCCCCAAAGTGGCCATTGTTTGTGTGTTCCCGGATGGTGCAGGGAGCTTCAATGCCCCAGTATTTACTTTTTAAATGTTGGGAAGTATTACAGCCGTCCAGCCGAGGCAGCAGCATGCTATATACACAATAGCTAACATGCATGGGACCGCGTGAGAACCCTCCCATGGGCCAATTGTCGCTGTCTATAGAAGTGATGTATGGAGTTAGACTATAAATGGGGTTTTCCAAAAACCCTCCCCCCCAACCTGTAATAATCCCCAGAAAATGTCCCCCATCTTCAATGTGAAAATCAGGCCTCAGAGAAGTGTCATTATAGTGATAAATGTGCAACAACAGAGGGGCCTGTAGTCGGGGAAGACGTACCATACAGTATGTGCCCCCCCCCCCCCCCGTTATCAAATTGACAGCTAGAAAACAAGGGGCACATATACTGTTGCAGCTTTTAAGCTTGCCAAACATATTAGCGGTATATTGGCTAAACCCGCCAAATTTGATCAGACCGGCATACCATCTGATGTGTATCAGTCTCCCAATTTATATCCAACATCTGCTGGATCAATTTGTTGGCCACAGGCTTAACTAAATGGGAGGACTTAATAAAAGCCTCCTCACTAGTATTCTTCCTATAGAATATATATATATATACTGTATATGAATTAGTGAGGTTTTTAGTCTCAGAAAATCCTTTCACTGAATACAGTTAAGCCTGTGGCTCAACTGCTAATGTTTCTATGTTTCTGTCTCATAGAGCAAGTCCTGGGTTCAGGACCTGGCCTCGGACAATGTGGAAAAAACAACAATGAAAGTTTTAAATACACAGAGGCAGCCGAAGCATTAGAATGTCCCTGAATGCAGGGACTCCTAGGAGCTGAGCTTAGAGAATCACACAGACGAAGTGTCTTGGCCACAAGGGGCCTTGTAGCAACTCCCTGGTCTGCCTCCACTGACAGCATGCCTCCAGGACCCATAGGGCTCCCAAGCCCACCTTAATTACACAGAACTTGCATGTAGAAAAAAAGTTTGTAATACTGTATATTTACCATCTTAAAGTTTTGTGGATTGGCTGTTTGGGAGTCATGTGACGCTCCTCTTCTGAAAATCCTGCTGTTGCCAGCGTCACGTCTCAGGTTTCCAACTTGGCCTATGGATGGGACATCACTTCTGCTGTGGACGGCGCCAGAACTAATTCCTCCTGCTGGTGCGTGCACAAACTCCTAAATCCAGTCTGCGCCTGCACCAGGGAGAGGAATAGCTCTGGGCCATAGCCCAGGATAGAAACCTGGCAAAGGACATCACATCGACAGAAACAGACTGGGGTCCCCATGTGACTGGGGACCCCAGTCCCATGGTGCTTCAGAAGAGAAGCACCATGTGACCGGGGTCCCCAGCAGACGATCCATGAAACTTTGGACGGTAAGTACATTAGGAATGTTCTTCTACAGGGTAGTTATGTGTAAATCGTGTTTTCCCATCTCAACATTTATGGCATATCGCTAGGATATGCCACAAATGTCAGATAGGTGCGGGTCCCACCTCTGGGACCTGCGTCTATCTCCAGAATGGAGCTCCTAAAGTGGAGGAGGACGCACTGCGCATGTGTGGCGTGCTCTCCATTCACCACTATGGGAGCCGCGAGAGCATGCTCAACTATTGTTGGAACTCCCATAGCGGTGAATGGGTGGCTGCTCTTCCTTCACTTTGGGGGCCCCGCGCTGGAGATCCTATTGAAATGCCATAAATATTGAGATGGGACAACACCTTTAAGGTGGGTTTGTGAGGCCTGCTGCGTCCCTGATAACTCCTTTAATACATTTGGGTCGGGAGGAACGCTGTCAGTGACCAGAGGGGTATCTCATGTGGGTCTGGCGTTACTCCAGGGCAGGACAACCAAGGCTGTAGACCCCTCTCCTGGAATGTGATGGAATTGTGGCCCCATTTTTCCCATAGGGCCCCCCTCACCCCTGCGTGCTCCCCGGGGGCAGTAAATTCATGCAGACATTCTCTAGTCAGAAATGTCTGGTTGGAAGTTTAATAAATCACCTCCTCGGCCTATTCTGTGTCAATAAGAGTGAAAGCGATGACACAGTTGTTGGAGCGAGCATTGTACGAGCGTCTCATTTCACAGTTTGTCAAAGAGCATTAGAAAATGACATTTCTGTTCCACATTACCTCCAGTCACATGAAGCCAAATAGCAATTCAGCGGCAGAAAATCCTCCTTTCTCTCCTCCGAAGGTGTATTGCTTCCCTCGCAGGGTCGTGCGCTGCTGACGGGGCTAAAACACCATCTCAGAAACTTGATTTAACACTTTTCACATAAAAGTATAAAAAAAAAATAAGTACTAGCGAGAAAGACATAAAACTTGATGGCTTCTGAGGCTTTGTCACTCCGTGATTTATGGGGAGATGAAACGGCGCAGATCTCGAAAAGGGAAGGAAAATCCGTAAGACGGCAGAAAAGGGGATAGAAAGGACAATTTAATTGAAGTGACAGAATCATTAAAATTTAGCCTTTCCTTCTGCCGTATAAAGGAGACATTTCACCCTCTTTACTTCACCTTAAGGAGCTGTGTGGATGGCGTGAGACGTGGAGAGGGGGAAGGGAGCTGGATTTGGGTCAAGGTCAAAAGGTTACACAGAAATCCCTAACTTCAAGGTATAATCTATGTAACCGGCCGCTCAGCTCAGCGCATAAAGGTTATTCCTTGTGTCCTGCAAAGCTCCTTTAATCTTTCTGCACCAGTTCCTTGTGTTTTTCAAGAGCTCCGCTTGCTGTCATACAATAGGAACCTTCATTGCGGTCATGTGAAACAGGTGCAGCTGTCAGAGTTGTGGCTTGTGCCCATCGCATGACTAGGACAAAGCTTCATTCACTGGAAGTAAACCGTGTTGATTCCTATTCAATGACAGCAAGCTGAAATACAGAGCGGGAGAGAAAGATGTTTCCGTAACGCCACAGAAGTGAATGGAGAGAGCTGCGCACATGCATGCCCACCTGCTCAGTCATTCTCCACCTGACCAGGCGGTACAGAGGACCTCTGCTCTAGAAATAGATGCGGGTGACCCGCTGCTGTGACCCACATCTATCAGACACTTGTAGCATATCCACTAGATATGTCGATGTAATCATCCAAGCTAACCTCTACATCAGGGGTCAGGACCTTCAGCACACCAGCTGTTGTGAAACTCCCAGCATTCTCCATTCACTTCTATGAGAGTCCATATAAACAGCCAAACAAGTGTGCCTGCTGGGAGTTGTAGTTTCACCATAGCTGGAGTGCCAGGAGTTGCTGGCCCCTGCTCTAGGAGCTCCCCTCATTGTGGTTGCAGGAGATTTTTTACCCCTTTAAGGGACTTTACAATCACTTTACAATTATTTTATTGAAAAAAAAAACTTCTCTATAACGAGGCTCCATGTCCTTTTCACATTCATTAAATTCCTATTAATTTCTCGCTATCCATCTGGCATCTTTATGACAGAGTTTACAGCGAACGGCCTGCAATATCCACGGATGAGAATTGCGCACCTATCTCATCCGCAGCCCTCGTATAATTACACCATAACCGGTGGCATAATTAGAAGATACCGGGGATAGCTAATGCCCTGGAAACAGCCGCCCCACGTCCAGAGGTTCCTGGGAGAAGTGCGATTGTTACAATGTTGCAACTTTGGGTCAGTAAATTACAGGTTTTTATGGGTTTGTTGCTTTTCTGTATCTAATGACGGGCGGCGAAGACTCGGGTGGAAGCCGCTTTTATCGTCAGACTGGTGATTGTGTTCCGAAATGTTGATTTTATCAGTGTATGATGATGTTCCCCATCTAAATTGTCTTTTATCTGCCTTGATAACTCGGCTAATGACTGTGGTCCCGGACATAAAGAGCAAATGCTGAATCCCTGTTTGCTCATTTAAAAGGTATCTTCAGTGAAAGCCATAATTTCCTATAGTACTTCTTTCACCGGGAAGCGTTTAAAGCAGTTCTCCGGTAATAATGACATTTTACTAAGTGCCAGCAGCTTGCCCCAATAAGCTGAGAATCCATACTTACCGGCTCCCTGCCTCTCCGGCCCTCCCCACCGCCTCGGGTGTCCCCATGTGCCCCGCACTGTTTACTTCCGATGCAGCACTGCCTTGGTCACATGTTGTGCTGTAACTGCAACGGGCCTCCCAGGGCCCAACTAGATGGGGAACAGTGGTACCCAGTTGTAGGAATGGCCGAGTGTTATAGGGTGGCCTATAATGTCCCTTTATGTTCAGTGTGTCACGGTGCTCCAACCTGGATATGAATGGACCCCAGGCATTGGCTCCGAAGCAGACAATCACTGATCGGACCGGCTCCTCATACAGGGAAAGCTGTCAATCACTGATAGGACCGCCTCCTTATAGAGAGAAGGCTGTCAATCACTGATAGGACCGCATCCTCCTAGAGAGAAGGATGTCAATCAGTGATAGGACCACCTTCTCATAGAGAGAAGGCTGTCAATCAGTAATAGGACCTCCTCCTCATAGAGGGAAGGCTGTCAGTCACTGATAGGACCACCTCCTTATAGAGGGAAGGCTGTCAATCACTGATAGGACCTCCTTCTCATAGAGAGAAGGCTGTCAATCAGTAATAGGACCTCCTCCTCATAGAGGGAAGGCTGTCAGTCACTGATAGGACCGCCTCCTCATAGAGGGAAGGTTGTCAGTCACTGATAGGACCTCCTCCTCATAGAGGGAAGGCTGTCAGTCACTGATAGGACCTCCTCCTCATAGAGGGAAGGCTGTCAGTCACTGATAGGACCTCCTCCTCATAGAGGGAAGGCTGTCGGTCACTGATCGGACCTCCTCCTCATAGAGAGAAGGCTGTCAGTCACTGATAGGACCTCCTCCTCATAGAGGGAAGGCTGTCAATCACTGATAGGACCGCCTCCTCATAGAGGGAAGGCTGTCAATCACTGATAGGACCTCCTCCTCATAGAGGGAAGGCTGTCAGTCACTGATAGGACCTCCTCCTCATAGAGGGCAGGCTGTCAGTCACTGATAGGACCTCCTCCTCATAGAGGGAAGGCTGTCAGTCACTGATAGGACCGCCTACTCATAGAGGGAAGGATGTCAGTCACTGATAGGACCTCCTCCTCATAGAGGGAAGGTTGTCAATCACTGATAGGACCTCCTCCTCATAGAGAGAAGGCTGTCAATTACTGATAGGACCTCCTCCTCATAGAGAGAAGGCTGTCAGTCACTGATAGGACCTCCTCCTCATAGAGGGAAGGCTGTCAGTCACTGATAGGACCTCCTCCTCATAGAGGGAAGGCTGTCAGTCACTGATAGGACCTCCTCCTCATAGAGGGAAGGCTGTCAGTCACTGATAGGACCTCCTCCTCATAGAGGGAAGGCTGTCAGTCACTGATAGGACCTCCTCCTCATAGAGGGAAGGCTGTCAGTCACTGATAGGACCGCCTCCTCCTATAGAGAAGGCTGTCAGTCACTGATAGGACCTCCTCCTCATAGATGGAAGGCTGTCAGTCACTGATGGGACCGCCTCCTCATAGAGGGAAGGCTGTCAATCACTGATAGGACCTCCTCCTCATAGAGAGAAGGCTGTCAATCACTGCTAGGACCGCCTTCTGACTGAAGTTTTACTGAATCTTTTCCCATAAAACCATATATCAATCTGCTCAGCTCCTCCTGCTCTATGTCTTGCTGAGACACCATGTTTAACCTAGAATATATAATGTAGTCGGGATGCTCACCAGTCTATGGACTGGAGCTCAGCCCACCAACTACCAATTGATGTTAAAATATATAAAACAAGAACCATGTTTAATCTGACAGGTTCCCTTTAAACTTCCCTTAGTAGATCTCATAGGGCCCCAGAGTAAAACTGAGTATGGATGTGTCTGTCACTCCGTGGCACTGCATGAAGCAAAGTGCAACTCCCCAGATTTCTAACATTACACTTTTTTTTTTGTTTAATGAAGTGGATGAAATTTTAATTAAATGCAAACTGTAATAAAAAAATGCGTTTGGCCTCAACCAGTTTATTTGATATTTTGTCAAAAGTGGAACAAGTGCTTTAAAATGATGGTGCTTGTTCTGATTCTGAACACTATATTTCTCAACTGGCAAAAATACTATTAGAAATCTCCTGCTTCCCTTCTACTACAAAGCTAGCTGCCTGCAGCCACCACTAGGGGGAGCTCAGGGCCTGGGAATTTATACAATTACCATGGAAGATGTAATCATCTCTTTGCACTGAGCTCCCCCTGGTGACAGCTGCATGAAAGTGCAGTGTTTTATGCTGAGAAGTTCAGTGCCAGGCACAGTAACAGTTTGCCTGGAATGTCTACATTGCTTCTACGCCACTGAGATCCTCAAATCTTCTCTTGGGGGGTCCCCACTATCCTACTTTTAGACTTAAGGGTACCACAACCTGTAAGATCCACTGTAGGTGCAGAAAAGTATTGAGATTCTCAAATCCGTCCACGTAATGCTGGGTCACACAGTAGGTCCTGATACCAGTTCTGGATTGGGGGGGGGGGGGCAGCTTGTTTAATTTTCTCTGTATGGTTGAAAGGTACTGAGATCCCCAAACCTGTTCACATCATTATGGCCCGATGTAGATTCTGGACTGGAACGCCCCTTTTCCATCTTTTGTAGACTGTTGGGGTCCTCAGGTCAGTTCCTCGTTTAGGACAGGACTACTCCCATGATGGAGAAGTAGTCTGCAATGAACCTCTCGCCTGATGGACCCCTAGACCACTCAGAGGCTTTTGGCTAAAGAACTGGATAAGCAGATCTATTCCCAGAGAAGCTGGGTGATGACGTCACAGGATTGTCTCCTGAGCAGCGGATGCAGTAATGGACCCCCATAGTCTCGTGTGGCCGCACGGCTAGACAGATCTCGGTACCCTGGGAAAGCAGAGTGGCTGCCCATACCCCCTCACAAGGAAATACTCTTTATATGATGTAGCTAACTCATTTCGAGGGTCAGCGAGTCTTTTATATAACAGATTGCACGGAGCACACAACCCCTTTCGAAGCCGCTCTGCTGACCGCGTACATGGGAAGGAGAATGGCGCGGTATTAATAATGCATTCTGCTTTTTAAAAGCTTGTTTGCCAACAGCTCACCTGACCTCCTGTAATGCGTGTCTGAGTCAACACAAGGGTTATTTGGCATCTAAATTACACGGAGAATCGAAAGCTGCTGCCGACTGAATTTTCACGTATTACGTTCTTTCGCCGGAGCCAAGCGGTTACAATCGACCGTTAAGGTAGAAATTAAAAACACGACAAATTAAAATGAGCCTTCCATTGATAGACGGTGCAGGCATCTGGCGTGTGACATTTTATCCCCAGCTGAGCACATCTGCTTTATATAATCAGCAATTTATGAATATGGGACACGGCTATAGATCTCATAGAGTCGCCATGGAAACCAAAGTAAAGCACCGCAGTAACCTAATTTGTGTGAAAATAATGGCGCTCTCCATTCATAAAACATAAGTTATATTTCAGTATATGAGACGGGAGACGGAACATAATATTAGGGAATTGCATTATAAGCAATTGCCCTTTATTTATATAGTATGAGAATTAGTTCCTTTCGAAGTGGGGGTCACTCTGATAACTCTGCATTTCCTGGGAAAATCCTTCAATTTCCCTCAGGCATTTCCCAGTATCTTCAGAAAACAGGAGACATTTTTGGCAGCCTGTATTCTGTGAATAGTCTGCACACAGCGAATGTCGGGATGGGCTGATACCACATGCCAATATCCCCAAACCATTCACATACCTTCCAAATCATGAGAAATGTTTAAAGGGGCTGTCCTACAAAAAATATTCTACAGTTTTTAAACCAGTCCCTGGATACTTAACCTGTACTGATCCTGAGTTACATCCTGTATTATACTCCAGAGCTGCACTCACTATTCTGCTGGTGCAGTCACTGTGTACATACATTACTTATCCTGTACTGATCCTGAGTTACATCCTGTATTATACTCCAGAGCTGCACTCACTATTCTGCTGGTGCAGTCACTGTGTACATACATTACTTATCCTGTACTGATCCTGAGTTACATCCTGTATTATACTCCAGAGCTGCACTCACTATTCTGCTGGTGCAGTCACTGTGTACATACATTACTTATCCTGTACTGATCCTGAGTTACATCCTATATTATACTCCAGAGCTGCACTCACTATTCTGCTGGTGCAGTCACTGTGTACATACATTACTTATCCTGTACTAATCCTGAGTTACATCCTGTATTATACCCCAGAGCTACACTCACTATTCTGCTGGTGCAGTCACTGTGTACATACATTACTTATCCTGTACTGATCCTGAGTTACATCCTGTATTATACTCCAGAGCTGCACTCACTATTCTGCTGGTTCAATTACTGTGTACATACATTACATTACTTATCCTGTACTGATCCTGGGTTACATCCTGTATTATACTCCAGAGCTGCACTCACTATTCTGCTGGTGCAGTCACTGTGTACATACATTACTTATCCTGTACTGATCCTGAGTTACATCCTGTATTATACTCCAGAGCTGCACTCACTATTCTGCTGGTGCAGTCACTGTGTACATACATTACTTATCCTGTACTGATCCTGAGTTACATCCTGTATTATACTCCAGAGCAGCACTCACTATTCTGCTGGTGCAGTCACTGTGTACATACATTACTTATCCTGTACTGATCCTGAGTTACATCCTATATTATACTCCAGAGCTACACTCACTATTCTGCTGGTGCAGTCACTGTGTACATACATTACTTAACCTGTACTGATCCTGGGTTACATCCTGTATTATACTCCAGAGCTGCACTCACTATTCTGCTGGTGCAGTCACTGTGTACATACATTACTTATCCTGTACTGATCCTGAGTTACATCCTGTATTATACTCCAGAGCTGCACTCACTTTTCTGCTGGTGCAGTCACTGTGTACATACATTACTTATCCTGTACTGATCCTGAGTTACATCCTATATTATACTCCAGAGCTGCACTCACTATTCTGCTGGTGCAGTCACTGTGTACATACATTACTTATCCTGTACTGATCCTGAGTTACATCCTATATTATACTCCAGAGCTGCACTCACTATTCTGCTGGTGCAGTCACTGTGTACATACATTACTTATCCTGTACTGATCCTGAGTTACATCCTGTATTATACTCCAGAGCTGCACTCACTATTCTGCTGGTGCAGTCACTGTGTACATACATTACTTATCCTGTACTGATCCTGAGTTACATCCTGTATTATACTCCAGAGCTGCACTCACTATTCTGCTGGTTCAATTACTGTGCACATACATTACTTATCCTGTACTGATCCTGAGTTACATCTAGTATTATACCCCAGAGCTGCCCTCACTATTCTGCTGGTGCACTCACTGTGTACATACATTACTTATCCTGTACTGATCCTGAGTTACATCCTGTATTATACTCCAGAGCTGCACTCACTATTCTGCTGGTGCAGTCACTGTGTACATACATTACTTATCCTGTACTGATCCTGAGTTACGTTCTGTATTATACTCCAGAGCTGCACTCACTATTCTGCTGGTGCAGTCACTGTGTACATACATTACTTATCCTGTACTGATCCTGAGTTACATCCTGTATTATACTCCAGAGCTGCACTCACTGTACTGCTGATGGAGTCACTCGAGTTCCAATATGAAGGATTTTAGAAGCACTTCCGTCAGCTCCTGCTGTAATCTGATCATTTATAATAACAGTTTATTTATTACATGACTTTCTTTCTCTCCGTCCTAATAAATGCAGGGATTCTCAGGTAGAGGGGGGGGGGGGGGGGGGTCAGTCATCTCTGCCTTCCAGGGAATAAATCATTCTAATGGCCGCTTGCCCCTTTTTTGATGACTGTGGTGAAAATATGGCTGCATACAAATCCTTGCGGCATTCACAGGGTTAATAGAATATTGCCATTTTCTCTTCTTCAATTCTTATCTAACAAGAAAAGGACGGGATTGTAATTTCCCATTCCGTCCGCCATGAACGAGGGACGTGTTATCGGCCTGGACAGACCCGAAGTGAAGAGTAATACTTGTAAATAGGGCCGGAGTTAGCGGCGGCCGCATGTAACACGCGTGTGTATGATTGGATTTGATAGCGGGGCTGTGAATAAGGGTAGCGCTCGATGTATTTAGACTTGTCACATTTTATTCAGCGCAGGGATGGAGCGACCTCTCGTAATCCCCGCACAATCTGGGCCTCTGAATGGAATATCGGCTTTTAATTTGCCGCTGCATTTTCTGGGTGGCTTGGAGGGAATGATCTGCAGGTTTTGTCGTAGAAGTGGCGCTGGCCTGGACGCAGACGTGTGAATGAGTAATGGCCAGAGACCCATGCGCTCGCCTGGAAGATGTATGAGCGCAGTTACTGAATGGAGCGATGGTGAAGGAACTTAACACTGGCTAAATGAAAATGAAATATCCAAAGTAACAAGAAACTCTGTTCCAATCAATAGAGCTCATAAAGCAGTGCAGCGGGGGAGCGGCCGCAGGAAGGCCTCCTCACAAGTCAGCGCGGGCCCCTGGGGGTCACTGGTTTACAGCAGAATACTAATAAGAGGCCTCAGGGTTGTCAGACGCAAATAAAATAGTTTGTTCCAGATTGTCAAGAGGATATCACCATCCAAGCACATAGACTATGTGACATCACTATGAAAATGTGTGCAAATCTGGGTCTCGCTCCCCTTTTCCTAAAATTCACATCCCAACCTATCCCTTTGTTGGACTTGATGGTCTTTTTTTCATCTGCATTAACTATGTAACCAATCAATCACATGCTGACCTGTTACATAGACAGTGTGACATCACCTTCCTCACTCTGATGTCATCATCCAATCACATGCTGACCTGCTACATAGACAGTGTGACATCACCTTCCTCACTCTGATGTCATCATCCAATCGCATGCTGACCTGCTACATAGACAGTGTGACATCACATAGAAACATAGAATGTGTCGGCAGATAAGAACCATTTGGCCCATCTAGTCTGCCCAATATGCTGAATACTATGAATAGCCCCCGCCCTATCTTATATGAAGGATGGCCTTATGCCCAATATGCTGAATACTATGAATAGCCCCAGGCCCTATCTTATATGAAGGATGGCCTTATGCCCAATATACTGAATACTATGGATAGCCCCAGGCCCTATCTTATATGAAGGATGGCCTTATGCCCAATATACTGAATACTATGGATAACCCCAGGCCCTATCTTATATGAAGGATGGCCTTATGCCCAATATACTGAATACTATGAATAGCCCCAGGCCCTATCTTATATGGAGGATGGCCTTATGCCTATCCCATGCATGCTTAAACTCCTTCTCTGTATTTGCAGCTACCACTTCTGCAGGAAGGCTATTCCATGCGTCCACTACTCTCTCAGTAAAGTAATTCTTCCTGATATTACTTTTAAACCTTTGCCCCTCTAATTTAAAACTATGTCCTCTTGTAGCAGTTTTTCTTCTTTTAAATATTCTCTCCTCTTTTACCGTGATGATTCCCTTTATGTATTTAAAAGTTTCTATCATATCCCCTCTGTCTCTTCTTACTTCCAAGCTATACATGTTAAGGTCGTTTAACCTTTCCTGGTCAGTTTTGTCCTGCAGTCCATGTACTAGTTTAGTAGCTCTTCTCTGAATATCCTTCTGCAGATCTGGTCTCCAGTACTGCACACAATACTCCCAATGAGGTCTCCCTAGTGCTCTGTAGAGCGGCACGAGCACCTCCCTCTTTCTACTGTTAATGCCTCTCCCTATACACCCAAGCATTCTGCTGGCATTACCTGCTGCTCTATGACATTGTCTGCCCACCTTTAGGTCGTCTGATATAATGACCCCTAAATCCCTTTCCTCAGATACTGAGGTTAGTACTGTATCACTGATTTTATATTCTGCTCTTGGGTTTTTACGCCCCAGGTGCATTATTTTGCACTTATCGACATTAAATTTTAGTTGCCAGATTTTTGACCATTCCTCTAGTTTTCCTAAATCCTTTTCCATTTGGTGTATCCCTCCAGGAACATCAACCCTGTTACAAATCTTTGTGTCATCAGCAAAAAGACCCACCTTACCATTGAGGCCTTCTGCAATGTCGCCGATAAAGATATTAAACAATATGGGTCCCAGAACAGATCCCTGAGGTCCCCACTGGTAACAATACTATGGTCTGAATATACTCCATTGACTACAACCCTCTGTTTTCTGTCCTTCAGCCACTGCCTAATCCATTCAACAATATGTGAGCCCGAGCTCAAAGACTGCAGTTTATTGATAAGCCTTCTATGTGGGACAGTATCAAAACCTTTACTAAGGTCCAGATAAGCAATGTCTACTGCACCTCCGCCATCTATTATTAGTCACCCAATCAAAAAAGTCAATAAGATTAGTTTGACATGATCTCCCTGAAGTAAACCCATGCTGTTTTTTATCAATCAACCCATGGGTTTTTAGATGTTCCACAATCCTCTCCTTGAGTATGGTTTCCATTAATTTCCCCACTATTGATGTCAGGCTTACTGGCCTATAGTTGCCCGATTCCTCTCTACTACCTTTCTTGGGAATTGGCACAACGTTTGCTAATTTCCAATCTTCTGGGACGACACCTGTTACCAGTGATTGGCTAAATAAATCTGTTAATGGTTTTGCTAGTACACCTCTAAGCTCTAATCGCAAATGTAGGCTGGTGGCACTGTCCTAGGCTACTCCAGCTCTAAGCTCTTTTAATAGCTTTGGGTGTATCCCATCAGGCCCCTGTGATTTATTTGTATTAATTTTGGACAGCTGACTTAGAACCTCTTCCCCTGTAAAGACACATGCATCAAAGGATTCATTAGTCTTCCTCCCTAACTGAGGTCCTTCTCCTTCATTTTCCTTTGTAAAAACTGAACAGAAGTATTCATTGAGGCAGTCAGCTAGTTCTTTATCCTCTTCCATATACCTTCCTTCTTTTGTTTTTAATTTGGTAATTCCTTTTTTTAATTTCCTTTTTTCATTTATGTATCTGAAGAATGTCTTATCACCTTTTTTCACTGACTGAGCTAATTTCTCTTCTGCCTGAGCTTTAGAAGCTCTTAGAACTTGCTTGGCCTCTCTCTGCCTCATCTTATAGATTTCCCGGTCATCCTCGTTTTGGGTGTTTTTATACTTGCTAAATGCCATCTTTTTGTTTTTAATGATTTTGGCCACTTCTGCTGAGTACCACAGTGGTCTCTTCCTTTTTTTGCCTTTACTGACAAGCCTAATGCACTTTCCTGTTGCCTTCAGTAGGGCCAATTTTAAGTAGTTCCATTTCTCTTGGACTCCATTGAAATTGTTCCAGTCTGATAGGGACTCGTATACCACTGATCTCATTTTAGAAAAGTCTGTTTTCCGAAAATCTAAAACTTTTGTTTTTGTGTGGAGTGACTCAGTCACTGTACTTATAGTAAACCTCACTGACTGGTGATCACTGGATCCTAAGCTTTCCCCTACAGTGATATCAGATACCAAATTGCCATTTGTGAACACCAAATCTAAAATGGCCTCCTTCCGGGTTGGCTCCTCAACTACTTGCTGTAGAGATAATCCCAGTAGGGAGTTTAGAATGTCTGTACTCCTGGCAGAACTAGCTATTTTGGTTTTCCAGTTTATATCAGGAAGATTAAAGTCTCCCATAATGACAACTTCCCCTTTCAATGCCATTTTAGCCATTTCCTCAACTAGTAGATCATCCAATTCTTTGACTTGGCTTGGTGGTCTGTATATGACACCTACACGAGTTACCTTATGATTACCAAGCTGCAACGTAACCCAAACTGACTCTAAATTGGTTTCGCTGGCTTGTATTAGATTAGATTTTATGCTATCTTTCACATATAGGGCCACTCCACCCCCTTTCTTGCCTTCTCTGTCTTTCCTATATAGAGAGAACCCAGGTATGCTCACTCCGCACAGACCACCTTCCTCACTCTGATGTCATCATCCAATCACATGCTGACCTGTTACATAGACAGTGTGACATCACCTTCCTCGCTATGACGTCATCATCCAATCACATGCTGACCTGTTACATAGACAGTGTGACATCACCTTCCTCGCTCTGATGTCATAATCCAATCACATGCTGACCTGTTACATAGACAGTGTGACATCACCTTCCTCACTCTGACGTCATCATCCAATCACATGCTGACCTGTTAAATTGATGGTGTGACATCACTGTCCCAGCAAAAACTCACCCACTACATACACTGAGTGACATCACTTTCCTCACTCTGACGTCATCATCCAATCATCAACGGAGATGTTAAATAGACCATGTGGAATCACTAATCTCACTCCGTGACATCATCATCCAATTACAGACTGCACTGTTTCCCAGATGATGTGACCTCATTTCATTCATTATGTGACATCATCAACCAGTCACTGAGCGACCTGTTTCCTAGATTGTGACCTCACAGCATTTATTGTGTGACTGGCCTTCTGCATAGACCTTATGCTGTGACATCATCATCCAATCACAGACGGGCCTGGTACAGGGTGACTCAGTGGCGTCGGCCCCGGGTGCCAGCTGTGAAGGGGGCGCCACAGCACATGTTGCAGGCGCTCAGGTACAAGATGAACAGCTATAGGACTCCTTCTCCCGGGCAGCATCTTCCTCTCCCGGACGCCTCTTCTGGTATCTGGCCCAGGCCTCTGCTCCCCTCCCCCATATATTAAGAGCAGCTCAGCATCTACAGCAGGGGTGCACAACCTGCAGCCCGGGGGCCACATGCGGCCCTCCATACCATTCTGTGCGGCCCCCAAACATCTGGTAAGACATGTAGGTCTATGTCTTATGGCTTCTTACATGGATCTTTTATGTATTCTCCTATTAGATGGGAGTCCTAGAACTGTAAGTAGACATTTATAGTATATACTGTATGTTCAATATGCCAAAAGTACAGTATTTCAGTTGGTAATACCCCTTTAAGTTTTATTTCCGGCCCTTGGAATTGGTTCAGGCTGACAATGTGGCCCCCAACCAGAAAAGGTTGTGCACCCCTGCTCTACAGCAAGCAGAGGCTGCAGGACCTTCCGTGATGTCACAGTCACATGATCAAAGTTCTTCAGCCAATCCCTGCACAGGACGAGGACTAAACTGGGTGAATGGGGAAGAGTTATATGATGTGTGTGAATAGGCTGTCATCTATACAGTGCGGTGTGTGTGTATAGGGTGGGCATTACTACTGCAAAGGGGCAAAACTGCTAACAGAGAGGACGTAACTACTGTGAGGGGGCACAATGGTTTAAAGTATGGGGGGGGCCCTTAGGCACACCACTAGAATGCCCCAAAGACAGCGACCTCATGTCGGCAGATCAACGCAGCCCCCCACACGCCAACCGTCCGCACAGACCATACCCCGTGCTGCAAAGGCGGAGCATGCGCACTGGCTGGATGACGGCAGGGGAACTGTCTCAGGATCGGAGGGCGGTGGGGGAACTGTGCAAGCAGCAGAGGACAGCGGGGGAGCTATGGTCACCCTACAGGTTTAAATGTAGTAAAACCTGTGAGATGTGCTGTGATTGGACGCAGCGCCGCGCATGCCCAGTATAATAAAACTGGTGACACGGACACAGCACACTCACACAGGGATTTTATTATTATAGATGTCAGACTCCTAACCAGCATCAGGTAACGGCATCACTACAATAACCAGGAGAGGTGAGTATATAGTCGGGACGCAGTGCCCGGGTGACTTGTCCGATCTGTTGGGAGGTCTCCCCATTTTCAGGGAGGTTCTTGGACATTCCACCTTTCCCAGAAACAAATTCAACTAAATAAAAATGTTACCGACCGCTCTGAAGAGCTTACATTCCGGGAGAAGTGCTCTTAACGTGGGGTAACGAGCAGCATGCCTTCAGCGCCCCTCCCCGGTCTTGGCATTGCCCATAGTTACCTGCCCCGATAACCAGCTCTAATTAATGCTCCGTGCACTTCCCTTCCGGGTCCTCCAGATTGTCTCACCGCTCTCACGGCTCCTGCGGCAGCAGCTGTGCCTCCTTCATGGCTGCTCGCTCTGTTGATGGTAATGGATCCCATTAACTCTGGCCATGACATAAGCGCACATTTCCAGGGTCTAGCAATATGCTTTCTAGCAGCGGCTGCAATGAGCTGCAGCCGCTCCTCCGCTCCGGCTGAGCCAGGTCCGTCCAGCAGTAGCCGCAATGGCCAGGGGCACATTGGCTTTTGGTAGATGCAGCAGGGCGAGGGCCAATGTTCTCGATCTCCTACAGGAAGGTCCGAGCATCACGAGCCTGGAAAGGAAAATCCAAGCTAGAAGCATGATAGAACTAGGGAGCGGGGAGCGCATTGACCCTGCCAAGTTCCCATCTTTTATTCTTCTAGGGGTCCTGTACTGCACCGTAACACAGCAGTGAAAGGGGGGGCACCTCTATAGTGGGCGCTTCGTCCTGTACTGCACCTAAACGCAGCAGTGAAAGGGGGGGCACCTCTGTAGTGGGCGCTTCGTCCTGTACTGCACCTAAACGCAGCAGTGAAAGGGGGGGCACCGCTATAGTGGGCGCTTCGTCCTGTACTGCACCTAAACGCAGCAGTGAAAGGGGGGCATCGCTATAGTGGGCGCTTCGTCCTGTACTGCACCCAATGTACAGAACAGTTACAATAAGAGCAGTGGTCGGGGCCCATAGATTACTCTCATGTCAGTATACCTATATAGTCTGAATTTATTTAGGGGTCTGTTATTAGGGGTTAATTATTTAGGGTTTAATTATTTCGAGGTCTGTTATTTAGGGGTCTGTAATTAAGGGTTAGTTATTTAGGGGTCTGTTATTAGGGGTCTGTTATTAGGGGTTAATTATTTAGGGTTGGTTGGGGCGTGTTTGTTTGGCGACACTGCTGTGACCCATTGCTGGTGTGTATATTACTATGTTGTTTATCTTGTGCGACTATCCTCGTGTTTACTGTGGTTAAAACATCTATGGTGACCGGCTACTCAGCCCAAACTAGCAACTGTCTGTTTTGTGGGTCCCACTATCTATTTGGTGTGTGCACTGACTGAGGATATTTGCGCATAGTTGCTATCAATTTTCACAAGTTATACTCTGATTATGCCATGTGGTGTGTCGCTCTTTGTGTAATTGTTTTTACTTGTTTTTTAACACTTTTTGTACCAATCATGTTTCATAAATTGTTCTAATAAAGACACATTGTTATTTATATTCCTTCATTTTTTGACTCTGATATCATTCTTTTGGATCTCTATGTTTCTGATATTGGGTCTTGTACCAGTGGGAATCATTGTTGGTTAATTAATTATTTAGGGGTCTGTAATTAAGGGGTCTGTTATTTAGGGGTCTGTTATTAGGGGTCTGTTATTTAGGGGTCTGTTATTTAGGGGTCTGTTATTTAGGGTCTGTTATTTAGGGGTCTGTTATTTAGGGGTCTGTTATTTAGGGGTCTGTTATTAGGGGTTAATTATTCAGGGGTCTGTTAATTAGGGGTCTGTAATTAAGGGTTAGTTATTTAAGGGTCTGTTATTAGGGGTCTGTTATTTAGGGGTCTGTTATTTAGGGGTCTGTTATTTAGGGGTCTGTTATTTAGGGGTCTGTTATTTAGGGGTCTGTTATTAGGGGTTAATTATTCAGGGGTCTGTTAATTAGGGGTCTGTAATTAAGGGTTAGTTATTTAAGGGTCTGTTATTAGGGGTCTGTTATTTAGGGGTCTGTTATTTAGGGGTCTGTTATTTAGGGGTCTGTTATTTAAGGGTCTGTTATTTAAGGGTCTGTTATTAGGGGTCTGTAATTAAGGGTTAGTTATTTAGGGGTCTGTTATTTAGGGGTCTGTAATTAGGGGTCTGTTATTTAGGGGTCTGTTATTTAGGGGTCTGTAATTAAGGGTTAGTTATTAAGGGTTAGTTATTTAGGGGTCTATTAGGGGTTAATTATTCAGGGGTCTGTTAATTAGGGGTCTGTAATTAAGGGTTAGTTATTTAAGGGTCTGTTATTAGTGGTCTGTTATTTAAGGTTCTGTTATTTGGGGGTCTGTTATTTGGGGGTCTGTTATTTGGGGGTCTGTTATTTAGGGGTCTGTTATTTGGGGTCTGTTATTTAGGGGTCTGTTATTTGGGGTCTGTTATTAGGGGTCTGTTATAAGGGGTCTGTTATTTAGGGGTCTGTTATTTGGGGTATGTTATTGGGGGTCTGTTATTAGGGGTCTGTTATTAGGGGTCTGTTATTAGGGGTCTGGGTCAGAATTGATTTAAATGTGTTAATTATAGACGCCATGTTGCTGGCTGGTGGGAAAGAGGGGGACAAGTTTGAGGGATAGCTAAGGGCCTCCACCAGTTATTCAGTGCCCCCCATCTGTGCCAAGCGCAGCCGCAGTGTACACCTGTGCCCTGTCCTGGACCGCAGACTTTACCAACCATTACCGATTGTGACAAACCCTCAGCTGTGTGTGGAGAACTAGGTCAGGAAAGATTTTTTTTTATAATTGATAAGAATGATGCAGTTCACTGACTGCTAGAAGAGATCTTGAAGATAGTCAGGAAGTGACCCACAGCCACTGTCACAGCTCTCTCTCGGGCACTGCTGTGTGGCCGTACATGTAGCAGCCTTTGGAGGGGCAGGATCCCATAGAGGAGGGCAGCGCCGTGTGTCGGGCAGTAGAGCAGAGTATTTTCTGGCCGCGGCCCAGGTCCGATGTGACCATAAACACCAGCTGCGCTTTACTCCTCCAGCCGAGAACAGTTTGGACGTTGACCGCTGAAGTGATTACGGTTTCTGGCCCAAGTTGCTGCCAAAGCTGAAAACCTCCAAAAATGACTCGAATAATACAATGGTCGGGGGGTGGAGGGCAGGCTGATATCCGGCGCGGTTATATTTTCTGTACAATGCACACTAAACATACATAGTAATCAGTGACAGCCACGGCGCCCCCATAACAGGGACATTTACTGTGATTCTATAGCGGCGGCGGCGCCCCCCACTGCGGTGACAGTCCGGCTGTCCCCATAACGGGCTCTAACAGCGCAGTGACACAGACTGACAACCTTCCCCATAGACCTTGGTCTCTGAGCAGCCGCCTCAGGGCCAGACTGGTAGCATGCCAACAGATGGGGAGGGGGAAACCCTGCCTGTTCATCCCGTCTCAGTCTGTGCCGTTTATCAGATGTTCCATTAAAGGGGTCGTCCCATGAAAAATATTCTACGTTCAAATCGGCACCTGCGTCTGCACACTTTTGTAATTTCATGTCATTATAAATTTAGTCCAACCACTGAGCTATCCAAAAAAAAATCTATCTGTATAGCGCCACCTGCTGTTTGCTCTTTCTCGTAATTCTTTGTCCTACTCGCTGAGCTGAAAGCACATTCTCAGTTCCATCCTTCAGCTGCAGCAGAAAGGACACACCCCAGGCTGCCAGCTTGAAATAAATCTAGCAGAGCAACGAATAGGGAGATCTCTGGATCCATGTGATGTACAGGTCTGGTTCTAGCTTTGTTAGAAAGAGACTGATCACGTACTATATGTTCTCTGCTTGTTATTTTTTACATTAATCATGGGATAGTCCCTTTAAATGGAGAATTCATCTAAATATTACATGGTCTGTATGAAATCACAAAAACATGGCTGCTTCCCAGAACACCCCTGTACAATGGGTTTGCTCGGTATGACAGCATTCAACTGAATGAGGCTGAGCTGTAATACCAGACACAACCAATACACAGGTGGGGCGCTGTCTGGGAAAGAAAACTGCCATTTGCTTCTAATCCTGACAACCCCTTTAAGGATTCTGCCTGCAGAGTATCTTCCTCCATGTAAGTAACAGGTAGCTGAAGCATCTGCAGATGATGTGACCGGTGGTGGAGGCTGTCACTCGGCGGCACGCAGAGATAATATGTCGCCATGTGACCCGCTGTGCTGAAAGTTAGAACAATTTAGATGTCTAATGATGTTAGCACAAGCGTCTTATTACATCTGGCCGATGTGGGGGTTTATGGTGCACATTACTGCATTAACTGGCGGCAGCGGAAGAGGATTAGACCGCCCGCAGGTATGCGGTATTTAGTGGAGCACTGCGGGCTGTTACAGATCCCAGCGACTATTAACTCTGCATCGTCAGTCATATGTAAGGAGCATATGCCGCTTCATCTGCTCATGGGAAAGCTGGGTGACAACCCTTCTGACTCTTCACTAGGCGGGTCTGCCATACAGGACCCTAGGAAAGCTGGGTGACAACCCTTCTTCACTAGGCGGGTCTGCCATACAGGACCCTAGAAAAGCTGGGTGACAAACCTTCTTCACTAGGCGGGTCTGCCATACAGGACCCTAGGAAAGCTGGGTGACAACCCTTCTTCACTAGGCGGGTCTGCCATGCAGGACCCTAGGAAAGCTGGGTGACAACCCTTCTTCACTAGGCGGGTCTGCCATGCAGGACCCTAGGAAAGCTGGGTGACAACCCTTCTTCACTAGGCGGGTCTGCCATGCAGGACCCTAGGAAAGCTGGGTGACAACCCTTCTTCACTAGGCGGGTCTGCCATACAGGACCCTAGGAAAGCTGGGTGACAACCCTTCTTCACTAGGCGGGTCTGCCATGCAGGACCCTAGGAATGCTGGGTAAAACAATCCAATCCATGTGGATTGTCCATATTATTTTTGCTACATTTTCGATTAATTGCTACATGTTAATGTGGTTTGTAGCCAAGTAATTGTTTTCTGGGACTTAAAGGCTACGGACGCCTTCGGGGCAATTTTATGATTTCATTCGGAGTTAAATTCATTTTTTCAGTTGGTGATTTATTTTAAATGTTCAGCCGTTTCTGTGATACAAAGGTTCTTTGAATCCCGTTATCGGGTGGCTCATGTGCAGCTCCTGTCTCTGATCTCCTTAAAGCTCAATTCTTATCAAACTGATAAAAAATATCTGGCTTAAGAGGTCAGGAGATCAGAGGTAAGAGCTACACATGAGCCATCAGATAACGGGATTCAAAGAAAACAGACTGATTCTTAATACAGACAAATTGAAAAAAGTTATGATAAAATTTATCATAAAAATTGCCCCCGAAGGTGTACATAGCCTTTAACTATTGATAGGATAGGTCATCAGTATTGGATCTGAGGGGCCTGACTCCAGAACCAGGCACAGCGCTGTACCCTGTGCAGTGGCCATGCTTACTTACTGCAGCTCTCTCCCATTCACTTGTGCAAGACCTTTTGTAGTGGGGGCACCCATGGGCGTAGCTATAGGGGGTGCAGAGGTAGCAGTCGCTACCGGGCCCAGGACCCTGAGGGGGCCCAAAGACCCTTGTGCCGCATAAGAAGATACGCAAAGCACTGAGGGAAGGGGGGCCCAAACTGAACTCTTGCACCGGGGCCCATGAGCCATTAGCTACGCCCCTGGGGGCATCTATTGCACAACCCCCTCCAAAAACCAGTAAGACGACATCCTCTAATTGGTACAGATTCTGTGCAACACCCACCAGGGCTGTCACCCAACTCTCTTGGACTCCTGATCATTCCATTAAAGGGTAACTCCAGTCCTATCCATAGTATAGGCAAGAAATATTAAATTGCTGGGGGTCTGACCAGTGGGACCCCCACAATCACTAGAATGAGAATCTTTCCAGTGTACGACCGCGGTAATGAGGTGTTTGAATGCAGTACTGCCATTTCATTCACCTCCATGAGCACAATGTGTAGAGTCGGAAGAACCCTTTAAGTATCCAAAATATTTCTGGTCCTTGTGAGGGGGAGAAAACTCTACGATGAAACTGCTCTGATCGGGTTCTAACCTAGAAACCCGGCACTTGAGGGTGACCACACCAATCACAGATGATCGCCACCAGCGACCGCTTACCCTTTGAGTATTAATAAGGAAACATTTTCAAAAACGTCCTTTTTTTATTTTTGTGAATCTGAGCCAATGAGAAATTAAGCAAATGAGATTATCGGAGAATTAAGCCATTTCCTTCAGAAGATACGTAATGATTTGACGACCATCTGGCTGGTAAGAGGAAATCCAGTATCCAGCCTCCACCTCAGCTGTCAGCTCACCCGCCGCACGCACCGACTCAATGAGCCGTCCAACTGGCAGAACACACGCCGGGAATTCAAGGACTTATTGGGAGAGTGGAAAGAAACGGCAGGGGGACCGGGGATGAATACTTTTGAAACCTTGACTGACTACTGCCATTAACATGTAACTTCCTATAACTGAGGGGGCTATGGGTGGCATTAAAACACAATGCAGCAGCGCTCTGCAAACACAACTAACGCACAAGAATGCTATAGTTATAGAAAATATTCTGGTGCTAATGCTACACTTATTTAGTAAATTTGAGATTCTTGGCAAATACATTTTGTACAAAATGATTTGTGCCCGTCGGCCGACGTCAAGGTGATCTCTAACAAGAAATACTACCTGTTATGTGCCATACTGACCGCCATAAAATACAGGGAATGCAGGTCCCACATGCATGCTGGGTCCACTCTGCCTTTTGCCATTTTTTGTGCCATAGTGGCCTCCATTAAAGCCAGGGAATGCAGGTACCAACATGCATGCCAAGCCCAATCTATACCTCTCCTAGTGGCATTAGTATATGGACCCTGTGGCTGGCACTATTTGGGTTCTGTATTTCTGTATTGGTTGGACAATTCACGGCACATTATTTCGGATTGTGTGGCCACATTTGCAGAATATGGCAGTATTACATGGGTACTATAAGGCAGAATTATTAGATTTTATATGATGATTGATGTTAATATATAATTATATAGTAGAATTACTGTTATCTAGGCGCTGGGGCTGTTATCTACTTAGCTAGAACTATCATGTCTACACCATGTGGCACTATTAGGACAATGCATGGCACATTATTTGGGACTACATAGTGTTTTACACAGTATTTGGCAATAATATATGGGTACTATAAGCCAGTATTATCAGACGTTATATAAATATCAGGATGTTCATAGAGCACTGTTATATAGGCACTATAGTTAGTATTATATTGGCTGCAACTACGGTTTGTATACTTTGTGGCACTAATATTTGCGTTCTGATTCTGAACTATATGTTTGTATCATTTGGACCATGCTTGGCATGTGATTTGGGACTGTCTAGATGCACTTTTGCAGGACTAGAATGGCTGACCTTTATGGCACTAATATTATGTCAAGCGCAATATTTGGGCGCTATATGGTAGAATTTGTAAATGGTTTGGGTTCTGGGAGTTTGTGTAAGGTTATTAGTGTCAACAGGGCAGTACCGACGTCCAGTTGGTCCCCCAGCATCGGCGTAGCTATAGGGGGTGCAGAGGTAGCAGTCGCTACCGGGCCCAGGAGCCTGAGGGGGCCCAAAGACCCTTGTGCCGCATAAGAAGACACACAAAGCACTGACGGAAGGGGGGCCCAAGCTGAACTCTTGCACCAGGGCCCATGAGCCGTTAGCTACGCCCCTGACCCCCAGTAACCACTTGGGGTGTAAGCAGAGAGACTACGCAGACTGGCTGGAGCCATAGGTGTCATGCAGCACTGATCACTCCACCTGCTGTGGCGCATGCGGTATATATCATCTGCACACATCACATAAAATCCATATACAGTATCTGAAAAAAAATCTCCACTCATTTTTTTTCAAAAATGACGCTCTATAAATGGGACTGTGCCAAGTTCTTCTAAAAAGTTAGGTGATTTCAAGCTCAATTTAATTGGGCAATTAAAAAATAATTTTAAGTAAATAGCCGATTCTGAGAGCGCCATGAGAACCGGAGATTTCTATAAAAAAAATAAAAAATCAGCACAAAGCCTCAAAGAAATGCAGAATACAACAATTTAATCCAGTCACACGACACTGTAGACAGCAGCAGCGGTCCCCACATCAGGGGGAAATTCCAGCAAGAGGAATACATTAACTATATATATATATATAGTACTGTGCAAAAGTTTTAGGCAGGTGTAGAAAAAAATGTTGCAAATTAAGAATGACGTTTATTTTTATCAATGAACAAAATGCAAAGTGACTGAAGAAAATATCTGTAAAGAATAAATCAAGGCAACTGGACTCGCTGTAGATTTCTTGAAAACGTTTCACTCGTTCTTCCAACGAGCTTTCTCAATTCTGAGTGACTTGTACAAGAAGTCTCTGGGAATAAATATGTAACTGAATCAACATCTGGTAATTAGGTCATTATACCCAGCATGGGGTCAAAGGTGTTGATTCCATAGTCCTAATTGGAGGACTCAATTGGAGGATCCAATTAGGACTACGGAATCAACACCCAGATGTTGATTCAGTTACATATTTATTCCCAGAGAATTCTTGTACAAGTCACTCAGAATTGAGAAAGCTCGTTGGAAGAACGAGTGAAACGTTTTCAAGAAATCTACAGCAAGTCCAGTTGCCTCGATTTATTCTTTACAGATATACCATGACCTGGATAAATGACAACCTTCACAGACTGACTGAAGAAAAGAGAAATCTAAGTCCAATCAATGTTTGCTGTGACCGCTCCTTTGTCTTCAGCATCAGTTCTTCTGGACACACTTTCTTCTGGACAGTTTCTGAAGGAACTCTGCAGGGAGGTCGTTCCAAGCATCATGGGGCACAGATCTTCTTTGGGTGTAGGCTTGCTCAAATCCTTCTGCCTCTTCATGTAATCCCACACAGGCTGGACTCCTGAAGATAGTCCTTAGTGACATTGGCAGGATGCCTTGGGTCACTGTCCTGCTGCAGAATAAATCAGACGCCTCCCTGATGGTATTACATGATAGATAAGTCTCTGCCTGTATCTCTCAGCGCTGAGGACACCATTAATCCTAACCAAATCCTTAACGCTATCGGCTGAAATGCAGCCCCAAACTCGCCAGAACCCTCCACCCTCTCACTGTACCGCTCTCCAGACTTTTTGGCTATAACAGAAGGCAGTTTGTTGGCTGAAGGGCTGGAGATGACAAATGGAGTTGGAGACTTGGTCAGGATTAATGGTGGCCTCAGTGATGAGAAATACCGGCAGATACTTATCCATCATGTAATACCATCAGGGAGGCGTCTGGTTGGCTCCAAATTTATTCTACAGCAGGACAAAGACCCCAAACGTACAACCAATGTTATTAAGAAGTATTGGAAGTAATGATATGGCCCCCGCAGAGCCCCAATCTCATCATCAGCCAGTCTGTCTGGGATTACATGAAGAGAGAGATGGATCTGAGCAAGCCTACATCCACAGAAGATCTGTGCCTCCAAGATATCTGGAACAACCTCTTTGCCGAAGAAAAAAACTGATGCTGAAGGCAAAGTGCGGACACACCGAATATCGACTGGATTTAGATTTCTCATTTGTTTATTGATGAAAATAAACTATTAACACTTTTTTTTGACTTTTTGAAAGCATTTGTACTTTGCAGCAGTTTTCCACACCTGTCTAAAACTTTTGCACAGTGCTATATAGTTCCTGCTCCATATCACTATATACAAGAAGGTTTATAACTTATACCAGCTGTACATATATAACTATATACAGGAGATGCCCAGGTTATACCAGCTGTACATATATAATTATATACAGGAGATGCCCAGGTTATACCAGCTGTACATATATAATTATATACAGGAGATGCCCAGGTTATACCAGCTGTACATATATAACTATATACAGGAGATGCCCAGGTTATACCAGCATGCTCCATATCACTATATACAGGAGATACCCAGGTTATACCAGCTGTACATATATAATTATATACAGGAGATACCCAGGTTATACCAGCTGTACATATATAATTATATACAGGAGATGCCCAGGTTATACCAGCTGTACATATATAATTATATACAAGAGATGCCCAGGTTATACCAGCTGTACATATATAACTATATACAGGAGATACCCAGGTTATACCAGCATGGTCCATATCACTATATAAAGGAGATGCCCAAGTTATACCAGCTGTACATATATAACTATATACAGGAGATGCCCAGGTTATACCAGCATGCTCCATATCACTATATACAAAAAGATGTATAACTTATACCAGCTGTACATATATAACTATATACAGGAGATGCCCAGGTTATACCAGCTGTACATATATAACTATATACAGGAGATGCCCAGGTTATACCAGCATGCTCCATATCACTATATACAGGAGATACCCAGGTTATACCAGCTGTACATATATAATTATATACAGGAGATGCCCAGGTTATACCGGCTGTACATATATAATTATATACAGGAGATGCCCAGGTTATACCAGCTGTACATATATAACTATATACAGGAGATGCCCAGGTTATACCAGCTGTACATATATAACTATATACAGGAGATACCCAGGTTATACCAGCACAGTCCATATCACCATATACAAAAAGATGTATAACTTATACCAGCTGTACATATATACTTATATACAGGAGATGCCCAGGTTATACCAGCTGTACATATATAATTATATACAGGAGATGCCCAGGTTATACCAGCTGTACATATATAATTATATACAGGAGATGCCCAGGTTATACCAGCCGTACATATATAACTATATACAGGAGATGCCCAGGTTATACCAGCTGTACATATATAACTATATACAGGAGATACCCAGGTTATACCAGCTGTACATATATAATTATATACAGGAGATGCCCAGGTTATACCAGCCGTACATATATAACTATATACAGGAGATGCCCAGGTTATACCAGCTGTACATATATAACTATATACAGGAGATGCCCAGGTTATACCAGCCGTACATATATAACTATATACAGGAGATGCCCAGGTTATACCAGCTGTACATATATAATTATATACAGGAGATGCCCAGGTTATACCAGCTGTACATATATAATTATATACAGGAGATACCCAGGTTATACCAGCTGTACATATATAATTATATACAGGAGATGCCCAGGTTATACCAGCTGTACATATATAATCATATACAGGAGATACCCAGGTTATACCAGCTGTACATCTATAATTATATACAGGAGATGCCCAGGTTATACCAGCTGTACATATATAATAATATACATAAGATACCCAGGTTATACCAGCTGTACATCTATAATTATATACAGGAGATGCCCGGGTTATACCAGCTGTACATATATAACTATATACAGGAGATACCCAGGTTATACCAGTACGGTTCCACAGCATTTAGCAGAGATTTAATGGATGAACCAGCGACCTTTTCTGGTGAGAAGCTTTCTGTCCTTTCAAGGGTAGTTATTCCCTGGGAAATCTCTGCTGGGGTTTCCTGCTTGACATGGAATGCACTTCTCTATCTGTGGATGAGAGATAATAGTCACATCCTTCTCCATACAATGTCACCGGTGGAAGGACAGCTATGGGGGAGGGGGGTTGTGGTATCTCGAGGCCCTGCAATAGAAAGTAATAACGACAGAAAAATCATTTCACTTACTTCTCGGGAGCAATAAGATCCTGTTTACCAGATGAATCCGCAGTTGATTACACACAGGGAGGTTAAGATGAGGCATCGGTCATAATAGAGACGTATGTATAGAGTCCGCGCTGTACTCTCCTCTCGATACAAGCTTTATTCTTCAGAAATAGCGCCACACCTGTCTGGAGGTTGTGTCTGGTATCGCAGCTCAGTTTAATTGCAGCTTAAAGGGCAGGACTACAATACCGCACACAACCTGCGGACACGAGTGAGGGCTGTCATAGAAAGCAGCCATTGTTTTTCTAATTCTACACATTATTTATATTCAGTATGAAGAAATTTCCAACCTATTTTGCGGGAGATTTATCAGAGACCAGACGGTACGGCCGGAGGACACGCCTAATAAGGTGCAGGCCTTGTCATATTTTAGACATATCCTCCGGCTGTCCGTATGCGTACACTGGAATCTACGGCAGCTCAGAACTGCTGTACATTTCAGTCTTCACTTGCGCCAGAAAACTGGAAGGTGGCGAGGGCGGCGCGCAGGGCCTACGGGTGACTATTCTGTGTCTCAAGGGAATTCAAAAAGTTCCAAATACTAAGTTTACAACTCTTTTTCCAACAGAAAGCTGGAGCAGGGAGATGATAATCTGCCCCTTTTTGTTTATATTTGGCACAATCTCTACTGGCTGTCAGTGAATGGAAATAATCTTCTTTGTAACAAAACCATCAGGCTGAGCATAGTGTATCAGTAAAGGCAATCCTCTAAATGCAGGGCTGATCGTTCTCAGCTACTCTGACCCACTGTAACAGATTCTCATCTGTATGGCGACGTGGCAGCAGCAATGGTCATGTGAGCACGATGGAACATATACAACTATAATGTCTCATACAGAATATGGTCCAAAAATGAATCTGCAGTACCACAAGTGACCACTAGTCAACCACTAACTTTTTCCTCGATTTGCATCCCAGAGTTAATGACATCACAGCGGACAGGAATCCTGCGTCTTACAATCATTCGGCTTCAGATAAAGCGTATGACACAAGAAGGATAGCGCTGCCCCCCCCCCCAATGTAAATTCAGAGGGTGCCGTTAATAATTCACAGTGCACTATTCATTTCACAATCTGGATTACATTTAATATTCTCTTTCCCATGGAGAGGGTTGTAGCCTATGGCGGAGCGTCTTCATCTGCAGGGGACAACAGCGACACCTGCAGGAATATTTTATCAAAAAGCTAATTCTAGGTCAATACCAGTCAAAAATGATTCCAATTTTTCCATTTTTTCGTTCCCTTTTGTACTCTACACATGCTGATATTCGCTATTTCAGCTACACCCAACTGGTACAATGCATTGTATATAAGGCCGTACGTAATCCACGTGGTTCATAACTGAAGACTAGTGTTGAGCGAATGCCGTTATGGATTCTAAATTCCGTTATGGTCCGTGGTAGCGAAATCCATACTGGGATTCTTCGATTCGGCCCCTTTCACACTTGCGCTTTTGCTTTCCGTCCTAGAGTTCCGTCCTCGGCGCTCTATGCCGGAAAGACACTGATCAGTTTTATCCCCATGCGTTCTGAATGGAGAGAAATCCGTTCAGGATACATCAGGATGTCTTCCGTTCAGTATGTGAACGTTTTTTGGACGTTGACAAAAACGTAGCATGCTGCCGATTTGTCTCCGTCCAAAAATCCGGAAGGCATGCCGCGAGGACAGATCCGGAATTAATGCCCATTAAAGTGCATTAATCCGGATCCGGCATTAAGCTAAACGTCGTTTCGGCGCATCGCCGGATCCGACGTTTAGCTTTTGTGAATGGTTACCATGGCAGCCAGGACGCTAAAGTCCCGACTGCCATGGTAAAGTGTAGTGGGGAGGCAGGGGAGAAGTATACTTACCGTCCGTGCGGCTCCCGAGTCCCGGGGCGCTCCACAATGACGTCAGAGCGCCCCATGAGCATGGATCACATAGATCACGTGATCCATGCGCGTGGGGCGTCATTGTGGAGCGCCCCAGGAGCCGCACGGACTGTAAGTGTCTGCTCCCCTGCTCCCCACTACTTACTATGGCAACCAGGACTTTAGTGGCGTCCTGGCTGCCATAGTAACACTGAAAGCATTTTGAAGACTGATCAGTCTTCAAATGCTTTCAGGTGTCTTGCGTTGTGACAGATCCGGCGACGGAAGTGCACGCCGGATCCACACAACGCAAGCGTGAAAGAGGCCTTACCCGAACCCTAACTTTGGACGCCGAACTTAAAACACAAGTTCGCTCAACACTACTGAATACCTCACAGACATGACGCAAGGTGGTACTGCCACAGGATTCCTCCAGTACAACAGGTGAGATCTTAACATTTCGTCCCTGCTAGAGACAGATATGCAGTTTCAGGGGGGTAGTCATATCACCCATTCCCCAGCGGTGGAATTTCAACATGCCCAATGCTTCGTTCTTACAGGTAATAACCCCCCCCCCAGAGGTGCCTGGAATCAGCTTAGTCTGCTCTCCCTGTTGATAACACATGCACACTCAGTCAAGCCCAGCATGCATGTGCATTGAAAAGTCAGGAGGAATATCTGTCGGCCAAACAATCCTTTGTCAGATAGCTGATGAAAGTGCATGTCCTCCTTACAAAAAGGGTGGTCTGGGTTTGGTGGATACCTGAAAAAACAGTCAAATGTCAGGTTTGAGGAAGGAGAAATATCGGTCTTAAGATGTTTTTCATGGCTTGTGCCTCTTGGTTAGGGAAATCTTAACAGTTTGGAGGCCGGTCCCTGTTTCAGCAGGACATCAAACCGAACATAAAGTAAGGTTCATGAAAAATGTGGTTTGTCAAGTTTGGGGAGGACGATCCTGAATTGCGTCAGCTTCACTGATCTTTGGGATACACTGGAACTCACCTGCCAACTGAAGCATATCACCCATCATCCGTGTCCTTAGCAAACCTCTTATGGCCGGACAGGAAGCGGCCGCTGGCAATGGCTCCACCATTTCCTTATAGATGTCAATATACAAATGTCCGGCATCACGGAAACGCCAGCATTCTGTAAATTCTGCAACATTTGAAATTTAGATTTGTTTGGAAATCTTCACCATTTGTGCCTCTGTCTCCCCCACCCTGGGATGTTCTGTGACATTTCCATACTGACAAATGTACTTACGCCACAGGCTCGTCTTCCCACTTCATTCTTTCCTGAAAAAATTTACATATATTGTCCTGTATCTGTCAGCAGTGATATATTGTCCATGTCTTGGTGGCTAAGAATAGTGTGGGCTTGCTGGCCACCCCAGAGGCTCTTCCTTATTGATTTCCTGTACACAGTGATCTGCTGGATCCTTCGTATCGCTGTCACCTTGTCACATAATATTATTAAAATCTTACTTCTGTAAGACGTTCCTAGGACTACTGGAAGCCTCAGACTTCACAGAAACCCTGCTTATCAAGGAGGAAAAGCAACAATATTACAAATGTATTAATACTGACTTACACTATAATAAACGCAGTATTTATTCTAAACTCCCATCATGCTTCAGGCTGCACCACAAGCTCCTGTGCTCATTGGTGCCCCCTGCTGAACTGTCTGCTGTGTATGAGCTGCCAAGAGGATTGAAGAGGAGAGAAACTGATATCAGCACAATTCTGGGTGATTTTATTTTTTAAGCCTGTTTGATGCAGTTTTGACAGACTAAGTCTAACATCTTCCGTACAGCAAACCTACTATAATACTGCTCCTATGTACAGGAATATAGCTACTATGATACTGCTCCTATATACAGGAATATAACTACTATAATACTGCTCCTATGTACAAGAATATAACTACTATAATACTGCTCCTATATACAGGAATATAACTACTATAATACTGCCTCCTATGTACAAGAATATAACTACTATAATACTGCTCCTATGTACAAGAATATAACTACTATAATACTGCCTCTTATGTACAAGAATATAACTACTATAATACTGCCTCCTATGTACAAGAATATAACTACTATAATACTGCCTCCTATGTACAAGAATATAACTACTATAATACTGCTCCTATGTACAAGAATATAACTACTATAATACTGCCTCCTGTGTACAAAAATATAACTGCTATAATACTACTCCTATGTCCTATGTACAAGAATATAAGTACTATAATACTGCCTCTTATGTACAAGAATATAACTACTATAATACTGCCTCCTATGTACAAGAATATAACTACTATAATACTGCCTCCTGTGTACAAGAACATAACTACTATAATACTGCCTCCTATGTACTAGAATATAACTACTATAATACTGCCTCCTATGTACAAGAATATAACTACTATAATACTGTTCCTGTGTACAAGAATATAAATACTATAATACTGCCCCCTATGTACAAGAATATAACTTCTATAATACTGCTCCTATGTACAAGAATATAACTACTATAATACTTATCCTATGTACAAGAAGATAACTACTATAATACTGCTCTTATGTACAGCAATATAACTACTATAATACTGCCTCCTATGTACAAGAATATAACTACTATAATACTGCCTACTATGTCCAAGAATATAACTACTATAATACTGCTCCTATGTACAAGAATATTACTACTATAATACTGCTCATATATACAAGAATATAACTACTATAATACTGCTCCTATGTACAAGAATATAACTACTATAATACTGCTCCTATGTACAAGAATATAACTACTATAATACTGCTCCTATGTATAGGAATATATCTACTATAATACTGCTCCTATGTACAAGAATATAACTACTATAATACTGCTCCTATGTACAAGAATATAACTACTATAATACTGCTCCTATGTACAAGAATATAACTACTATAATACTGCTCCTATGTACAGGAATATAACTACTATAATACTGCTCCCATGTACAAGAATATAACTACTATAATACTGCTCCTATGTATAGGAATATATCTACTATAATACTGCTCCTATGTACAAGAATATAACTACTATAATACTGCTCCTATGTACAAGAATATAACTACTATAATACTGCTCCTATGTACAAGAATATAACTACTATAATACTGCTCCTATGTACAGGAATATAACTACTATAATACTGCTCCTATGTACAGGAATATAACTACTATAATACTGCTCCTATGTACAAGAATATAACTACTATAATACTGCTCCTATGTATAGGAATATATCTACTATAATACTGCTCCTATGTACAAGAATATAACTACTATAATACTGCTCCTATGTACAAGAATATAACTACTATAATACTGCTCCTATGTACAAGAATATAACTACTATAATACTGCTCCTATGTACAAGAATATAACTACTATAATACTGCTCCTATGTATAGGAATATATCTACTATAATACTGCTCCTATGTACAAGAATATAACTACTATAATACTGCTCCTATGTACAAGAATATAACTACTATAATACTGCTCCTATGTACAAGAATATAACTACTATAATACTGCTCCTATGTACAGGAATATAACTACTATAATACTGCTCCTATGTACAAGAATATAACTACTATAATACTGCTCCTATGTACAAGAATATAACTACTATAATACTGCCTCCTATGTACAAGAATATAACTACTATAATACTGCCCCTATGTACAAGAACATAACTACAATAATACTGCTCCTATGTACAAGAATATAACTACTATAATACTGCTCCTATGTACAAGAATATAACTACTATAATACTGCTCCTATGTACAGGAATATAACTACTATAATACTGCTCCTATGTACAAGAATATTACTACTATAATACTGCTCATATATACAAGAATATAACTACTATAATACTGCTCCTATGTACAGGAATATATCTACTATAATACTGCTCCTATGTACAAGAATATAACTTCTATAATACTGCTCCTATGTACAAGAATATAACTACTATAATACTGCTCCTATGAACAGGAATATACCTGCTATAATTTATTTCTATATTCAAATATAGAGCTGTTATAATGTTAGAACGGTTCTACAAGACGATTGATTACACAGAATCTGTGCCGATGATTCCGGATTTCTTCTGTATTGTGTAATTAGCGGTGTGATTAGTGTAATCTGATGAACTGTGAAACAAAATTTGACTAAAATAAAAGTTCTTTATTGTGAATCAGATAAATTCATGAATTCAATGGAAAAGGTGCGATTCCTTCACACACCGTTACATGGTGCACTTTTTTTCTTGCATCGTGCCCTCCGTCCTAGGGATTAATTTCAGCAGTGTAATTGTCCGTATGTCTGCTGACTCTGGATAACAGGATAATTAATAATGTGCAGTGGAATATGAAACTATGTAAAGAGCGGGGCCGCTCAGGCGAGGAGAACCTTTAATTTATTAGTTTATTGAGAAATGGAAACAATTTCACAACGTAAATGAAAATGGTCGAGTAATTATTGTTTTTATTATGTTGCTGATGTATATGATGGGTCAGGAGGGAACGCTTCACCGGCTGCAGTGGTGCCGCAGAAAGCAGATCATGGTGCGAGTGGGCCCAGCAGTGACCATGACCCTGGACGTGTGATTAACAGGATCCTGTAGTCCCATAGGTAACAGACGGCAGAAGCAGGGATCGGGTGCGTGTTCACACTGTACAAATGGTATAACCTGGGCATCTCCTGTATATAATTATATATGTACAGCTGGTATAACCTGGGTATCTCCTGTATATAATTATATATGTACAGCTGGTATAACCTGGGCATCTCCGGTATATAAATATATATGTACAGCTGGTATAACCTGGGCATCTCCGGTATATAAATATATATGTACAGCCGGTATAAGTTATACATCTTTTTGTATATAGTGATATGGAGCATGCTGGTATAACCTGGGCATCTCCTGTATATAATTATATATGTACAGCTGGTATAAGTTATACATCTTCTTGTATATAGTGATATGGAGCATGCTGGTATAACCTGGGCATCTCCTGTATATAATTATATATGTACAGCTGGTATAAGTTATACATCTTCTTGTATATAGTGATATGGAGCATGCTGGTATAACCTGGGTATATCCTGTATATAATTATATATGTACAGCTGGTATAACCTGGGTATCTCCTGTATATAATTATATATGTACAGCTGGTATAACCTGGGCATCTCCTGTATATAATTATATATGTACAGCTGGTATAACCTGGGCATCTCCTGTATATAATTATATATGTACAGCTGGTATAACCTGGGTATCTCCTGTATATAATTATATATGTACAGCTGGTATAAGTTATACATCTTCTTGTATATAGTGATATGGACCATGCTGGTATAACCTGGGTATCTCCTGTATATAAATATATATGTACAGCTGGTATAACCTGGGTATCTCCTGTATATAATTATATATGTACAGCTGGTATAACCTGGGCATCTCCTGTATATAATTATATATGTACAGCTGGTATAACGTTATATATCTTCTTGTATATAGTGATATGGACCATGCTGGTATAACCTGGGTATCTCGTGTATATAATTATATATGTACAGCTGGTATAACCTGGGTATCTCCTGTATATGATTATATATGTACAGCTGGTATAACCTGGGTATCTCGTGTATATAATTATATATGTACAGCTGGTATAACCTGGGTATCTCCTGCATATAATTATATATGTACAGCTGGTATAACCTGGGAATCTCCTGTATATAATTATATATGTACAGCTGGTATAACCTGGGCATCTCCTGTATATAATTATATATGTACAGCTGGTTTAACCTGGGTATCTCCTGTATATAATTATATATGTACAGCTGGTATAACCTGGGTATCTCCTGTATATAATTATATATGTACAGCTGGTATAACCTGGGTATCTCCTGTATATAATTATATATGTACAGCTGGTATAAGTTATACATCTTCTTGTATATAGTGATATGGACCATGCTGGTATAACCTGGGTATCTCCTGTATATAAATATATATGTACAGCTGGTATAACCTGGGTATCTCCTGTATATAATTATATATGTACAGCTGGTATAACCTGGGCATCTCCTGTATATAATTATATATGTACAGCTGGTATACGTTATATATCTTCTTGTATATAGTGATATGGACCATGCTGGTATAACCTGGGTATCTCGTGTATATAATTATATATGTACAGCTGGTATAACCTGGGTATCTCCTGTATATGATTATATATGTACAGCTGGTATAACCTGGGTATCTCGTGTATATAATTATATATGTACAGCTGGTATAACCTGGGTATCTCCTGCATATAATTATATATGTACAGCTGGTATAACCTGGGAATCTCCTGTATATAATTATATATGTACAGCTGGTATAACCTGGGCATCTCCTGTATATAATTATATATGTACAGCTGGTTTAACCTGGGTATCTCCTGTATATAATTATATATGTACAGCTGGTATAACCTGGGTATCTCCTGTATATAATTATATATGTACAGCTGGTATAACCTGGGCATCTCCTGTATATAATTATATATGTACAGCTGGTATAACCTGGGTATCTCCTGTATATAATTATATATGTACAGCTGGTATAACCTGGGCATCTCCTGTATATAATTATATATGTACAGCTGGTATAACCTGGGTATCTCCTGTATATAATTATATATGTACAGCTGGTATAACCTGGGTATCTCCTGTATATAATTATATATGTACAGCTGGTATAACCTGGGGATCCCAGTGGTGTACTTTCAATGCAAGCAGAACATACAACTACAGGGCCTAGGGGTGGGGGGCCAGTGCTGAACTCCTTTCCCAACAAAAAAATGCTCCATGCTGCCACTAGGTGGAGCTGAATGCAAAAAGATTATTCAGCTTCCATTCCAGGAAATGATATGAATTCTTGTGCACTGAGCTCCCCCTGGTGGTGGCTGGAGGCATCCAAAGAAGGGAAGCAGATTTATCAATCTATTTTGCCAGTTGTCTGATGTGATTACATTGACAAATATGGTCAGAACAAGTGCCGACATTTATGAAGCACCAATTTCACTTTTTCTGACAACTGTCAAGTTAGTTAAAGTGGGTGAGGTGTAGGGCGACAATTTTTTATACTTAAGAAAAAAATAGTTGTCAGAAATCTAAGGCTTTGAGTTGTCTGGGAGTGATAAACTGGGTGGGCCGGGGGTCCTATGAGATCTGTATGTACAGGGGGAGATTCATCAGGACAGATGCTTTCTGCCTTGATATCCCCTGCACTGGGATGCACCACGTTTATGATAAGGCGCAGAGCTCATCATAAATTAGACGCATCCTCCAGCAGTCCGTGCGCCAAAACAGAAATGGACGAGTGCTCAGAGCTTCATTTGCGCCAGAAAACTGAAGATAAATTTGTCTCTGTTGTTGGTCACGCCCCCTTCCAGCCCTTCCCACGCCGCCTTTTGGGAAGGTGGTGATGGTGGAGTGAAAAGAGGCACTAATGTCGCATTTAAAAAGTCGCAACCATGAGCCTTGCGACTTTTTAAAGCCACTTTTCTGGCACAAGGGAGAAGATAAATCCACAGGATTTATATATGTCCGTCTGGAATACAGTCTGAATACGGTCTGAATGTCCGGTAACGTGGCAGCGTTCTCACCTGCAGCATAAATAGAAGGTTTTTTATTACATCTAACCTAATTGTGATATTAATTTGCCCTCTTATACACCTCACGTCGCGGTGCACAGGGAGACGCCAGTCCGGTGCCGGCAGCAATCCGACAAGGTTATCCCAGATTAGGGGGCGTTTGCCGGGGAGATGTAATAAACAAAGCAAGAGTCTGTGAAGACCGACAGCGGATTTCAGGAGGGAATAATAATGAAATCCTGTAATTCTGCAGGAAAAAAAAATCTCTTCCAGTTGGTTTGAGGTTTCTTCTTACAAGATAAAATCAATGGTTTTACCGAGGAAAGGTTTCCCACCGCTTGATGTTTAGTCAATAGGTCACGACCTTCGCTCTTCAGACCTACCTGAAATATTGATGCGCAGGAAGCAATGCTGAAAAATGTGTCTGCAGTGAAATGTAATTAAAATGTAAAAAAAAAAAAAAGATTTTTCTCCAAAGCAGTTAATGCAGTGGCTGCGGGTAACCTGCCCTCGTTGTAGCCGTATGGGTGACCTTAAACTTTTTTACTTTCCAGTGAATAAACAATAAGTCATCGGGTCCTTCCACCTATAGAGTACTGCCGCCATCGAAACCAGAAAGTTACCCTTTCGGTGTCTTCTCAAAAGGGATCGTCTCGGTTCAACCAAAGTTATTGTGTCTTATACAAGTAAAGACATAGAACTCTTCTTCTCCGTGTGGCCTGGAGGTATGGGGTGGACATTTTTGGAGGGAATAACCAGCTAAGGCCATAGTTACTATCATGGGCCCTGGTGCAAGAGTTCAGCTTGGGCCCCCTTCCCTCAGGGCTTTGTGTGTCTTCTTATGTGGCACAAGGGTCTTTGGGCCCGGTAGCGACTGGTACCTGTGCACCCCCTATAGCAGTGGTGGCGAACCTATGGCACGGGTGCCAGAGCCGGCACTCGGAGACCTCTCTGTGGGCACTCACACCCTGGAAAAAGTCTATGGTGTACCGATATGCCTTAGACTTTTCCTGCCATTCATCAGCGCATAAATAAGGGGGTTTTGGGTTGCAGTTTGCGCACTAGGTCTCTAAAAGGTTCGCCATCACTGCCCTATAGCTACGCCCCTGGTTCCTATCTTGCCCTCAGTTCTCCTCACCAGTTTCTTTTCAAGTCTTCAACCTTAGATATCAGCATCGAGACTGTACATAGAGCCTTGAAGGAGGGTGGGCCGCTGCAAGGGTGAAGGGGACGGCAGCTCAAAGTGGTCAATTGCCATTTACCCCTGAGACTGCAGTTACAAGGGGGGTGGCCACGCACGTCTCTCCTACTTGCTCCATAACTGGAACAGAGGACAGGACAGAGGGGTCTATTCGGAAGCACCAACAGTTTTTCCTCCTCATTTCCCCTTAATCACCAATATTATAAACAGATGAATGTGAACAGTGTGGTAGGTTATAATTGGACAGGCTCCGGTGTGTGTGAGGTTTCAATATCCCAAGTCAGGGATCAGCAACCTTCGTAACTCCAGCTGCTATGAAATTACAACTCCCATCATGCACACTGTTCTTTTAACTCCCATAGAAGTGAAGGGAGGACTCTGGGAGTTGTAGTTTCAGAACAGCTGGAGTGATGGGGGTTGCTGATCCCTGTCCCAAGTCTATCAGATGAGAGGAAAATCACTATGCGTGTGTGCATGGGAGTTTCATATCACGTGGGGTTTTTGTGTTTTTAAAAAAATAAATAAATATGGAGTCGCATAGTTTTATGTAACTTTTTTAATTAGAAAATAATTTTATGCGATAATAGAGAGGAATATATGATTGTAATGTTATAACATAACGAGGGGTGTCTGCACATACAGAAAGGAAGGCTTCAGAAGCCGGACTGCAAGGTCGACTGGTCTGGAGTTGCTGAGGAAGCAAGAGGCGAAACACGGGTCACGCGGTGCGGTTTCCATCGATGTGCACTTTTCAGAAGCGTGCTTGTGAGGATAACAAAGTGTTTTCATTACTGTGAAGTTGCAGTGCTACACCATGGTTTTCTAAAGAAACATATGGAGAAAAGGGTTTAATTAAAGGAGAGAAAGTCTGGAAGGGAGTCTCGGTGTAACGGAAGGAGGATTGAAGATTTTAGCCCGGTGTTTGGAGATTGTCAGAGTGTGGATTTTAATGCAGTATTACACTATCGGAGGCTTTATGACTTTCTCAGAATGAGACAGAGTGTTTAAGGGTTGTGAGAAGAATCATCTGCCGGTGATTGACTGCAGAGGAGGGAGACCAGTTTGCTGTTTCTGGTGTCACAACCCCCTACTGATAAGAGCAGTGCGCATCACGAGTACTTCACACCCACCATCCTAGGGCGACCTAAAGGCCTGTTAAGCTGGCCATCCATTCTAGATAGAGGGCGGCTGGACAAACTATCCCTTTCATACAAATGGATGCTAAGTCAAGCATGCATGTGTTCTGAATGGGTGGGCCGCTGCCAAACACCGGTTCTAAGTGGGTCGGCCGCTGCCAAACACTGATTCTAAATGGGTGGGCTGCTGCCAAACACTGATTCTAAATGGAAGGGCTGCTGCCAATCACCCATTTTGAGTGGGTGGGCTGCTGCCAAGCACAGATTCTGGGTGGGTGGGCTGATGCCAGGCACCAGTTCTTAGTGGGTGGGTGCTGCCAAGCATCGATTCTGAGTGGGTGGGTGCTGCCAAGCATCGATTCTGAGTGGGTGGGCTGCTGCCAGGCACCAGTTCTGAGTGGGTGGGCTGCTGCCAGGCACCAGTTCTGAGTGGGTGGGCTGCTGTCAGGCACCAGTTCTGAGTGGGTGGGCTGCTGCCAGGCACCGATTCTGAGTGGGTGGGCTGCAGCGAGGCACCGGTTCTGAGTGGGTGGGCTGCTGCCAGGCACCAGTTCTGAGTGGGTGGGCTGCTGCCAGGCACCGGTTCTGAGTGGGTGGGCTGCTTTCTGTGAACCAAAGGATCAGGTAAGTTGAAATCTAACAGCCTGATCTTTCTTTCCCATGACATTTGCCATTGGGCAGTGTTGGGAGACCAACCCATACACATTAGATTGTCAGAGGGTCCCACCAATATTAGTGGGTTTGGAAGACTTTATATTAATGTGTATAGCCGGCTTCATACCACACGTTGGATCTGTAGTTGTCAATTAGCCACTAAAAGTCAAACTCGAAGGGGTTGTCCTACACCAAGAACTTATCCCCTATCTACACGGTTAAGTTTCTGATTGGTGGGAGCCAAGTGATGTCTGAATCTGTGGCATGAATGGTGCGGCAGCCACGTATGTGCGCGGTTACTCCCTGGGGTGGCTGGAGATGGATCAGTGCTTGGCTTTTCCCATAGACTCGAGCGTCAGTGCATCCATGACCATTCACTCCGGGGGCTCCAGTACTTGATTGGTGGGGCTCGCCCCCCATCAGATACTGCGGACAGGTGGTAACTTCTTATGTTGGGATGTCCCCATTAATAATGTCATGCTCCTCTTAAATGAAAGTGAGGGTCTCTGCTAAACAATTGGAGGGAGAGAATTGGCAATTTGGAGAGTGACAGATTAACTCGTGACGGTTCTCTCGCTAGAGGTTTTCCACCTTCAAAGATAGAGAAGCTGAGAACTGCAGGTTTCTGTAAATTGACTATTGACAAGTGCGGCCATCGGCTCATGTCCGGGAGATGTAAAAAAGAAAAAGGCTACAGATAAAGGAGGAAGAATTCATTAGTCTTCACTGAGAAGATCCTTCCATGGTCGTCCATGGACTTGGTATGGTAGGAGTAAGAGGTCGGGCTTTTCATGTCGACTCTGGGTTGGTGGAGGTTTTTCTGGATTTTCATTGAAAAGTTATTTTGTAAAAAAAAATATTTATTTCACAAAACTTGTAGATCCTTTCTTCTCAAGGGATATACACTGTATGCTACTGTATACATGGGCGCCCAGCTGAACCAAGCATGCATGTCTGGGGAGGCTGGGGGGGATGCATCTTTGGCCGTGGCCTATGGATGGCAGAGAGAAAAAAGTGGTCACAGATCTCCTTGAGCACGTCCGCCACTCATGAGCCCGTTTTACCTTCCAATCCCGCAGTGAGCCAGTTTATCAGCCAGTGCTGCTTTCTGTGGTGCTAGTGGTGAGCCCCCCACACCGGGAGAGCCCCTATTCAGCTACACATATAGCATGTCCATCCATCTGAGAAATATGGTGCAGTATTACATAAGGCATCTCGGTAGATTCTTGAGTCACTGCCACAAGTTGACTAAGAGCAGTAATCATCATTATTATGATCGCAGTTAACGTGCCGCCGCGCTGCGCATCTTATTATAAAAGCGACATCAATAACAAACCTGGGCTCAGCTGACGAAGAAAGACACCGGGAGGTGAATCACCGAGCGAGAGGACTGCCAGGATGAAAATAACGCTGACGTACAGACGCCTAATTATAACTGCAAGTGTAGAGTGGAGAAAATAATGCAACTTCATGTATTTGTCTCAAGGGGAACTCCACTACAAAAAAGTCTCGTTGTAATTTTTGAAAAAATGCTGCTCAAAACAACACTGCAAGCCAGACAGCCTGTTATGCCTACTGTAGGATCTGTGGGGGCAGAGCATGACCCACATACACTCTTATTGGTGTTCTCTTGTGTCATGCTCCGCCCCTTTAGTGCTTCAGCTTTGCTCGGAGTGTTTCTTTAACAGGAGACGTCAAGGAGATCTAGCGTTGTCCTGTTCAGGTTTTATTAGGACCGGTGGGGCATGTCTATACAGGCCGTTGTCATGAAGGTGGCAGCTAGGTCCTAGAGCTGGATCCTGTTTTATATTTTTGGAGAAGAGAGCGTCAACACAAGCGCTGTATCAGAGCATGCTGGGAACTGTAGTTTTGCAATACTTGAAGAGCCACAGGTTAAAGACTTAAAGCTTAAGTGACCACTGGCCCCATGTTGTGCCTTTCATAGGGGCCCATGTCAAATAGTAAGAGAATTACAAATGCAGAAGCGGAGAGAAAACCTGGGAATGTTAGGCCTCTTGCACACGACCGTATGGCTTTTTCAGTATTTTGCAGTCCGCAAAAATATGGATGACGTCCGTGTGCATTCGGTTTTTTGCGGAACGAAACAGCTGGCCCCTGATAGAACAGTAATATCCTTGTCTGTCTGCGGACAATAATAGGACATGTTCTATCTGTGAACGGAAACGGAAGGCATACGGTGTACCTTCCGTTTTTTTTCCATTGAAATAAATGGTTCCATATACGGACCCCAAAAAACGGAACGTAAATGGAAAAAAAAAGTTTGTTTGCAATAGGCCTTATACTGTGACTCCAAGATGCTCCATGTGGATCTATGGGATCTTTCAATAGCTGGGTCACCGATTGATGTTAGGAGGCGCTGTGTAATGATTCATCTTCCCTCCAGCAAATTAGTCACTTTCCGACAGGTTCCCTGGAAATAAAAGAGGATTCTGGTGGAACAGCAGCAAGGACCCGCCCCCTACTATCAGCGGATCGACCCGACAAACACTGTCCAAACAGAACAATCCCTTTAAGCATCTAAAGTCTATATTTGGTTCCAGACTCGCTACGTGTGTATAGGTTACCACGTGTCAGGTTCTAGACAGATGCCGCAGAGCTGTGATAATAATGCATGAGTTTAATGTAAATCTCAGGCAGGGACCTCAGCGGTGGGGGGGGATGGGGCGCAGGCACAGGGCGCGCAGTGTCGTCGCTGTAATCTATGGCTCTGTCCTTGTCTCTATGAAGGTCTCGCAGTCGGAGTTGCAGCACAGCATTCCTCCGTTTTCTCACTGCCTCTGGATACAGTGTAATTCTCTCCACACCAGTATGTGATGTGCTGGGCCGGGCTCAGCGGGGACCTCAATTATTTATATATTATGGACACAAAAAGCCGCGACGCAAATGATTACCACTCAGTATTGTGCCTGTAATCTATAATCCGTTTAATTGGATCTTTAAGAAACTGTGCTGCAAAGTATCCCCGCAGAAGGAGTATAGGGCAGCAGAAGATAAACCGCTACGCCCTTTATGTTACGCCGTGTCAGTGCATTTCACATTACGCTTCCTCCTTGTTTCTACAATGAAATCACAATGAATATTTATGTGTAGTCCCTACTTTCCATGCTTGCAATTTTTATGGTGTAGTTTCATAAAGGGATATTTTCTGTCACACATCTGTAGAGTTACATGATAAAATTATGTGCGCCTGAAGTCAACACTAGGGGGAGCTCACAGAACCGTGATTTATTATTGGGTTCTGTGCTCTCCCCCTAGTGGTGACTGATGCAATTCTGGCTGCCTGAAATGAAGAAGGGGCTTTGGAGCCGTGTACCAGAAAAAACATCCCTCTTACCTATATAAAACTATATTATAAACCCAGTTACGCCTCTGCTGTGTATATGTTTGCCCAGTAATTTTGTCTTAATTTAGCTCCCCCTAGTGGCGGCTGTCATGTGTAATCATTGGGGACCCCAAAGTATTTATTTATAAGTTGCTTTATGACTTATATAACTAATCCATTGGGCTTCTGTCCTAGGGTTCCTCAGATAATTGAGTATACCAGTGACTAGCTAATATTGGTTAAAAAAAATTACTTTCAAGATCTCTGCTTGCTGCAAAGAAATGGAAATAATGTTTCCATTCAGAGATTGAAAACATGTATGGTTCTAACTCTTCTCCCAATTAAGGGTTTGCTGCAATCTATCCAGTCTAGTCAATGATCTGAGAATTTTACCTGCATTGATACTCCGCACCAAACAATTGGGACAAAGATATTTGTACAGTTGATACTTTAAAGGTACTCTGTCATCAAATCCATCCTATTAAACCAAGTTCCAAGTCCAATGAGCCCTTACCAGCTGAATCTAATGTTCTTGCTCCCATGTAGCCCGTGGCCTTATTGCAAATAGCTTTTTAATCGTATGAAAATGACTCCCTGGGTGCAACGAGGGTGTGGCCGTTGCACTGCTTACACTCTACAGGCTATGCCCCCACCTCTTTGACAAGGCCAGGTGTGTAGACGTACTCATGCCTAGCCCTGAAGTACCGCCGCAGCGTGATCACCACTGGTCGGCGCATGCACAGTACAAGGGGCGCATCTTTTCTCTGCAATAAGGCCATGGAGCGACATGGGAGCAAGAATATTAGATTCAGCTGGTAAGGGCTCATCGGGCATGATAGCTGATAAAAGGATCATATCAATGTGGGGTGGGTCCCGGGGGTCTTCAGGATGGGACCACTGCTGATTTAGACAGCAGAGTGGTAGCTGCATTTACTTTTATGTCAAAGATGCCTTTGGCTCCGGGTAGCAAGGTTTTTGTAACTTTGCCTTAGGCCAGACACACACAAGCGAGTTCAGTGCGAGGTCCCGTTCTGATCTCCGCTCCTCTAACAGGATCACTTTATAAATTGATTTATAACGCTGTCTGACCCCCTGAAAGTCCTGGAATCTATTGCATTCCACTGACAGCGTTATGTCAGTACATTACAGTACATTACATTATAATGCTGTGCGATCCTGTTAGAGGAGCGGAGGTCAGGACGGGAGCTCACACTGAACTCTCCTGTGTGTGTCTGGCCTTGGGCCTCATGCACATGACTGTAGTTTTGGTATGCGTCCAGTACACATTTTTTGGGAATCGCACATGGACCCTTTCATTTCTATGGGTCTGCAAAAAATACAGACATCACACAGATGTCATCATCTTCCATAAGTTGTCTGCATTGGTGCGGCCATTCCGCAAGATGTGGAACATGTATCATTGCTGCCTATTTTGCAGACAAGAATTGTCATTTCTACTGATGGGAGTGAGAACATTGCTGAAGGCACACAGCCAGCATGCATTTTATGCCGACCTGCAGTTTGAGGACCGCAAAATGGACACGGCCATGTGCATGAGGACTTAGGTAGTGCAAGCTGCAACACCCTTGAACTCAATGGTGATTCCAAAAAAATTTGTTTGGTTGAGAATCCAAGTTAAGGAAATCCACAACCACCACTAAAAGGGTGGTACTACCAATGGCTGCACCCCTTGATTTTGGCGAAAGGGGGGGTCTCAGCTCTTGAACCCCCAGATGATATTCTCTTCTTTTATTTCCTGATACCCTATGTTAACCACAAAGAATTTCTAGCTGCCTGGGTGCACGTGGGCTGCCGTGGTCATTCGTTCCATAGTATAGGCGCATCTTAAAGGATCTGCTTTATTCCTAGAAGCAGCGCCATACATGTCCATATCTCCGCTTGTGCGATACTCAGCCCTGCCTCAGAGAAGCGCCCAACACTACTTCCCCATCGTGCATTTATTAGAAGTAGTCTTGTTATCCTGGGTCACTTGCTGCCATAAATAGGTTATTTTTGTGCTAAGAGAACAAGGACGGGCACCGAATCCGGTCCCTGGGGACTGTGGCAGCGATATGGTTAACATGGCCGCCTTGAGCTGCATATGACAAGGTGACACAAGCGGTCCCTTCAGTACGTGTGCCGCCCTCACTAACAAGGTTCTCACAGCTGAGCTCGCGGCACAAGACGAGGCACTTGGAGAAAATGATCTGAGGATCGAACTTCCAGTAATTAATGGTAATGAATCGCCCGGGGCTCGTCTCTATTCCTTCACCAGGCAAAAAAAATATATATATATATATAGAAATGAAAGTTTTTGAAAATTTCTACATACCGCCATGGCTTAAGTAGCTAATTAAAGCCGTCACCTGATGTTTCTATGGGATCAGAGAAATGCTGTGTTCTTTTTTTAAGTGTCAAAGGAAATTAATTTGCGGCTGGTTGTGTTTTTCTCTGGGGCAGATGTTGATGAGTGTGCAGAAGGGATCATTCAGTGTCACAACCATTCCCGCTGTGCCAACCTTCCGGGATGGTACCACTGTGAGTGCAGAAGCGGCTTCCATGACAATGGGACCTACTCCATTACTGGGGAGTCCTGTGTTGGTAAGCGACCCTCACTCAAGTCAACTGTTTTCTTCTACTTCTTCTTCTCCTGTCTTCTCTCTTCTGCATGGCAACACTATGATCAGTCTGGAATGTGTCCGATGCCGTTCATGTACGCAAACGCCGGGGAGGGCAGCAGCCGCTAAGATCACACTATCCATGAACTTGACATTAAACCAAGCATACTGCAGCGTAGGGTTAATCCTGCTGATTAAAACCATACCTGTCTTGTGAAAATTGGTTGTGGCGTTCCTGAGAAAAAATACTTGGAAATGAGGGCTTCAGTGCACCGAGGGGAGGGGCCTACCGCTCAGTGCACCTCAGCTTTCCTGTTCTGGCCACGCCCATTGGCACACTGAAGTCTTCATTTCCATAAAGAATAAAAGTCTTTTCCCCTTAGGAAGCGACAGGTATCATTTTAATCAGCAGGGTCAACCCTACCAGGCAGCATTCCTGGTTCAATGGGGTTGATACTGCTGATGAGTGCTCTTTAAGCTCCTGGGTCTCATAGCAAACTCTGCACCAGGTCACGCCCAACAATCAGGTGCTATTTCAATGCCATTAGGCTCAGGTGCTCCCCCCGTAGTTACACCCATCTTGTAATATGGATGGTCTCACATAGATCACGTCCTTCAGCCAATACTTTCACCAGATATGGCAGCGACTGCCCCTAGGCAATGTATTCAGCCCTACTTGTTAAACCCGAGCACCACAGCCGCGAGGCGGAAATGGCTCCATGGCGCCCCCAGCTATATAACAGATGACGCTGCCTTCTACAAGTGCCACTTCCATTTGGCTTTAGATTTAAAGGGCAGCTGAGTGGAAAGATCTTAATACAGAAGTAGCAAAGGCTGACTTAGCATTCAACACACTTTCATGGGATAGTGACGTGCAAAACTCTTCGAAACGCAAAAAAGACTTAAAAATGTACCCAAACTGATGCATATCTGCTCCCTAACACTGATTTCATTTAGCTTGGCAGCAGCTGTCTGGTACTGGTCACTAAAGAGTGCCCAGAGGCATTGGAGAAGGTTGGTGAACCTGCCGATCTCATACCGATGGGGTCTCCTGACTCTCCCCCAACGGCAGATGTCAAGGCTTGGGCATGTTAGATGTAAGACTCGAGCCTTTGCTCCATGGGGGACGGTCTGCTGCCGGAGGTGCCTGACAGCAGCATATTCTCCTTGCGTGGCTGTGCATCTGTGCAGGGGGGGATCAGGAAGGGTAGGGGTCAGCGAATGCCTTCTGAAGTGAATGAGACCCTCAAATCCATTTCCAAATCCATATGCTTGCGAAAACTGATTTTATCTTCTTTGGCAGCAGCTGCCTGACACTAGTTACTGCCCACCAGTATGCCTAAATATCGCTTTATCATTAATATAGAATTCTAAAACTTGTTTATTTGCCCAAGGTTCAGGTTCAGAGGTTATGGTAGTACAGACGCAGCCAAGTGGTCCTCCGGTACTTTTACACTTGCGTTGGTGCGGATCCGTCTGGTATTTGCACAGACGGATCCGCACCTATAATGCAAACGTTTGTATCCGTTCAGAACGGATCCGTTTGCATTGGTTTTAAAGAAAAATGACAAAGTCCAAAACGAATCCGTTTTGAATAACATTGAAAGTCAATGGGGAACGGATCCGTTTTCACATGCACCATATTGGGTCATTGAAAACGGATCCGTCCCCATTCACTTACATTGTAATTCAAAACGCATCCGTATCTTCAGACGGACACCAAAATGCTGCAAGCTGTGTTTTGGTGTCCGCCTCCAAAACAGAATAGAAGCGGAACGGAGCCGAACTGATGCATTCTGAGCGGATCCTTATTCATTCAGAATGCATTGGGGCTGAACTGATCCGTTTTGGACCATTTGTGAGAGCCCTGAAACGGATCTCACAAACGGAATCCAAAACGCCAGTGTGAAAGTATCCTGAGATGCCACCATCCATGAGCTGTTGAGAAATCCCTGAAAGAAGGGAGATGAAGGTTTTCGGGGCATCAATAAACACCATTTTGATTTTTGCCAAATCCCCCCCCCCCCCCAATGATTGGCTGACAGTTAATGGGTGAGTTGATTAGGTCCTCTTCCTCCAATAACCGCTGAGATCTCCCCATCAGAATGGAGTCCTCAGTCTACGGGATAATTATTTATAATAAACCCAGGTCTAATTTCATGGAATTTCCCAGGATTTCCCGCATGCTTTATTGGATTAAGGCCGGAAAATTCCTGTATAATTTGTCTGTGAGCCCGATGCTGAATGTTAATGACGCCCTCGCGCCTTTCTGCTCGACCCCTTCTCTTATAATTGTGCTTTCATTCTCCTGCCGTCCTTATTATATTGATGCTTGCATTACATTTGGCAAATAGTGGGGGGGGGGGGATTAATTCCAGGGAGAGGTCCACATCCCCCTGAAGACCAATGAAGATCAGGCCTGAACAATGTAGAATTTAAAGGTGTTGTCCAGCAGGATTAACCTTTTTAGAAAATGGGCAGAATGGGTTTAACAAATAAAAAAGATGCATTCTTGACCTCATCAAACCCCCGCTGCTGCCGTTTCCGTGCTTACCTGGGCAACCACTGGTGCGATCTCGACTCACCGGAAACGCCCAGTCAGCCAATCACAAGCTGAGGCGGGTCACCGGTGCGGCCAGTGATTGGCTGTGCTCATCTCCTAACCCATTTCTTTTCTAAAAAGTTGTATCCCGCTGGACTACCCCCGGAGAGCTGAGAAGGGCTCCTCCATGACTGTTCTAGTAAATACTTGTGTTCCCCATGAAATAATTCTCTCTTACTCCTCTGCTATTCCTCTAGAAAATGCATGAATACATTTCATACTGGGCGTTATCATTCCTCTTCTTTGTAGGGCATGTCATTCATTGCCAAGTCACAGTAAGAGAATGGTAACGCCCAGTTGTCAATTATTCCAGGAGGGATAATAAAGGGACACAATGCACAGTTCTAAGAATAGATACTCCAGACTTGCTATTGCAGCGAAGCGGAACCGGGTACCCAGGGTCCCTGTTGGTAATTGTGGCAGTACCCAGGTGTAGGAATAGCCGAGTGGTATAGGGTGGCCTACAATGTCTCTTAATGTGTACTTGTGTCACGGTACTCCTACCTGGATACGCTGGGCCCCAGGCCTTGGCTCCGAAGCAGACAAATAGGGGGTAGTAATTGAGGGATGAAAGTAATAACGAGTCTAGACCGTGTGATGAAGTTGAATAGCAGCTTTACTTTGCATAAATGTTCTCCAAAACGGTTTACAAACTTTATCTTGGTCCCAGCAGGCTTTAGCATTAAAACTCTGGCAGGCAAACTCAACTCTGCTACATCTGTTGCTCTCTGGCTCTGCTGTACTGACAGGCTGGCTTGATAGCTGTCCTTAGTTTCTTCTTTATGCTGCAACTTCTCTCTGTAGTCTGACTCTAGATCATGCCAGGGAATCTCTCTCCTGAGGTTTCTATTTTTTTCCTCCAGGTCCAGCAGAGCTGAAGGTGCTCTGGCTGGCTTGCTGTGGCCTGGCATGGGCACGTCCAACAGCGACATGCCAGCACTTGCTTCCTTCCCCTAGCAGGGGGTAAGCTAGACTGCTCACTAAACTTGGACGCCTCCCTTCCTGCACAGAGGGAGGTTAGAATAGAATTTAAAGCTCCATTCTCTAACTGTAGCACTGCCATTTACGCTGCCACCTGCTGGTGAACCAGGCACATTACATGATAACATAAACAGTTACATAACAAAATAGGAAATGCAGTGTTTGGACCAGAAATAAATACACACGATGACATGTGATTACCAATAAAGACAGTAGCAAGGTGCAAAGGTGGTAATGCCACTCTGGGGCGTTACACTATTTCATGGAGACTAGAAGTACAAGGATGGTCCTCCTTAAAGGGAAGCTGTCATCGTATAGCTCGCTACGAAACCATCTTACATGCCAGATGCGCGCTTTCAATAAATTCTAATGGTGTTGGTCCCACTTCCATCTGAGCCTCCATTATGCTAATTAGTCCCTGGATGCAACAAGGGCAGTGGCATTGCACCTTGCTGCAATAGAGGCTCCGCTACCCCAATCATTTTGACAGGGTCAGGCAAGTCTTGTGACTGCTCATGCGCTTCACTGTTCGGTGTAAGCGCAGTACAGAGTCCATCTCCTGTACTGCGCTTAAAGGCTATGTACTCCTTCGGAGGCAATTTTTGTTTATGTTTGCATTTTACTCATTTTTGGCTAAAAATCTTTTTTTCAATTGGCCTTTATTAAAAATGTTGAGCTTTTCTGTCACAAAGGGTTAACTGTTTTTCTAGCTGTGGGACTAGTACTTTAACTTTATCTCTAAAGAACTCATAAAGACTTATTTAGGCCACATTCTTATCAGTAAGGACTGGCTATAATGTCAGAGATAAGGAGCCCGTCAGCTTCTGGTCTGACGAAAAAGACAGAGAAATCCAGAGGCTCCTACTAGAGCATCTCAGCTCTAGAAAAAAAGATGCCATATTTTTTATGAAGACCAATAAAAAAAAAAAATTTTTGCTTAAAATGAGTACAATGCAATAGTAAAAATAATTGCCCCCAAAGGTATACAGAGAATTTAACAGTGAAACGTGCAATTGCGAAACTTCGGGAGACTGCAGAGCCAGGCATGAGGAAATCTTTACTGCCTGGCCATGTCATAGGGGCGTGAATGTGTTGATAAGCTTCCTAGAAATTCCATCTTTTGTAGCCTGTGTGGTCTGCATGCTTCCACTGATTTGCACATAGTTTTGTCACTTTTGTCCACAGGATGTGTCTGGAATTGCAGCTCAGCCTTTTTCACGTGAATAACGAATACAACTCATTGTTTGTTTGGGGTTTATTTTTTCTAACAATGGAAACCCCTCAAATAGACAGGACTGTGATATTACCGCTTGTATAGAAGTGAGGAGCGGGCAGGCAGTGCCTATGAATATATGTCTGCAGCTGCAAACTCCTGTTATAGTGGGAACAGCAGCTCTGGAGAACAAACTGCTGCTCTACCCGCTCAGTACATTGCTTTGTGGGGTGGATGAAACTTACTGTTTGCTTTTTTTTTTTTTTTCTTTCTATCTCTTATTCACAATTTTGTCATTTACGGTGAATTTGAAGTCTCAGAGCGATAAAAAAAGAAGCAGTTACGTGAAGAATTAAAAACTCTCCAGATAAAATAATCCGTCACATTTTGATAGCGGCTTCATTCCCCCCCCCCTTTCTGAGCGTATATTTCAGTTTTAATTATTTACTGTTGCAGATAACAGTCAGTGAGTTATAATCTACTCAAACAATAAAGGAACTTACTGCCGGGAGTCTTCTGCTTGCCAGTGACTTATGGGCGAATACGAGAACCGCGGGATCCATACAAATCACAATTAGCAACTGTAAAAGTGACGAATCACAATCTGAGCCTGAAGCTCCTCAAATGATGGGACGGGCGCAGAAAAACACTGGAGACAGAAAAGAGAATAGTATGTCATGATTTAACCCCGTTGCAAAAGTCATCACACCCCCTAAAGAAGGTTGTTCTCTTTTCTCAAATTGTTAAGGATTTATTCAGCAGTTTCTTAGTTATATCTGTTTCTGGGAAAGCTGGGTGACCAACAGCTGTCCATAAAACTGTCTCCGGGGGTTGAGCTTTCCTAAACTCCTGATATGAGACAGGAAGCTCGTCCCGACATAAATAAGCAGGTTATGAGAACTTTAGGAAAGCTTGTATTTTCATTTCCTTTAGCCAGCACCCAGCTTTTCCAGACCCAGATAATACCAAATGGCCTACAAATAGGACGTGGCTGTGAAAGAAGACACCTTACTCTCAGTTCACACTTGCGCGTTTTACAGCGCGTTCGAACGCGCTGTTAAACGCATAACCGATGCAAATCAATGCTTCCCTATGGGACTGGTTCACATTTTCGCGTTTTACAACGCGTTCAAACGCGCTGAAAAACGCCCGACGCATAAACAAGTACTTGAGCTTTTTTTGGGGCGTTTGTCACGCGTTTTGGCCCATAGACTTCAATGGGAACGCGCAACGCTTGTATTTTGCGCATTTTTTGACACTGAAAACGCGCGTTCAAACGCGCGTTTATGAATTTGCAACATGCTGGAAAGGCCAAACCCCAGGTGCTAGGCACAGTTTGGAGAGAAGCCAACACTGCAGTCAATCACACAAACGCGCGTTTACTATTGCCAGAAACGCGCAACAAAATGCGCGGAAAACGCGCATATCAGAAACGCTCAGGTCTGAACCCAGCGTTAAAGATTTCAGAGGAGAGCGGCCATTCACCTGTATCCTGCTCTCCACTGGCAAATGGAAATGAAACCGATCAGAGGGGGTATAATGAGACCCCAATAATCTATGACAGAACTTCATCATCATGCACCTGGGCCCCCAATGCAGGATCTCAACCAGGGCCCCCCACCTAGGCCGGAGGTCCAGTTTTAGGCCGGACACTCCGGCTTTGAGCCCATGTCCTCCGTCCGGTGCAGGGCCTGGAGGGACACAGGGATGCTCTCTTTAGCAGCTCACTCTCAGACAGCAGCACTGATGACCTGTCCTGAAGATACGTTATCAGAGCACCCGATGTAAGAAGTGTTTCCGGTAGAAGAATACTCATTGCTTGTAGTGCTGTGGTCGCCCCTGACAACCGAGTGTTGTTTCTAGAGGCTGTTCACAATCCGAAGGCATTCAAGCTGTGCGCTGGATGCGTCTGTCACGTTAAATTGCATCACCTGCCTTCATGGGTGTAACTACCAGGGGGTAACAGGCACAGCAAATGCTATGGGGCCCACCTCCGCTCAGACATAAGGTGCAGCAAGTGGTGAAACATGTATCAGAGGCCATGAAAGTGTTAAAACGACCCCATTCTAAATTTAAGTATGGGGCCTACCTCATGGTTTCTTTCTGTGCTGTGACATCGCTCCATTATTCCTGTACATCATATGTGCATTGTGTGACATCACTACATGTCTAATTCCAGTGTGGTGACATCACAGTACTGTGACATCACTGTGTGTATTATCCCTGTACTGTGACATCACTGTGTGTATTATCCCTGTACTGTGACATCACTGTTTATTATCCCTGTACTGTGACATCACTGTGTGTATTATCTCTGTACTGTGACATCACTGTGTTTATTATCCCTGTACTGTGACATCACTGTGTTTATTATCTCTGTACTGTGACATCACTGTGTTTATTATCCCTGTACTGTGACATCACTGTGTGTATTATCCCTGTACTGTGACATCACTGTGTGTATTATCCCTGTACTGTGACATCACTGTGTGTATTATCCCTGTACTGTGACATCACTGTTTATTATCCCTGTACTGTGACATCACTGTGTGTATTATCTCTGTACTGTGACATCACTGTGTTTATTATCCCTGTACTGTGACATCACTGTGTTTATTATCCCTGTACTGTGACATCACTGTGTGTATTATCCCTGTACTGTGACATCACTGTTTATTATCCCTGTACTGTGACATCACTGTGTTTATTATCTCTGTACTGTGACATCACTGTGTGTATTATCCCTGTACTGTGACATCACTGTGTGTATTATCCCTGTACTGTGACATCACTGTGTGCATTATTTCTGTACTGGGACATCGGCGTGTGCCTCAGCCCTGTGCACTAGGGAGACCAATCATAAGTTTTTCTGAACATGTCATGATGAAAAGGGGCCCCATACCTTGGTTTGCTATGGGGCCCCCTTGTTATGCCCCTAGTGTTACTGGGTGTTTAGTTCTATGGATGAAAATGCAGAAATTGATAATTCCTTGACAATCTCATAACCTTAGGGAACTGCAGGATTTCCACGGCCCGTCCTGGCAGGCAATTATCGGGAAGTAAGCGTTCCTTCCTGATAACTGCCTGCCTGTCAGTGGAGGAAAGACGCATTTACATGAAGCAATCTCCTCCACTGTATGGGGATGAGCAATCACTACTGCTACTGTTTCCGGGCAGCAGATCACACAGCACGATCTACTGCCCAAAAACAATGATTTCAGGGGCATCGGTCACCAGATTTACAGTAGCAGCATTAAACCACCTGACATACCAGAGGTGCGCATGTCGGCCGAATGTCATGTTTCTGGTCCCATTTCTTTAGGTGACCTCAATAGGAAAATAAATAAAATCAATGTTGTATAATATGTAAATGAGCCCTGGGTGCAAAAGAGGGTGATGCCATTGCACCCAAAGGCTCCGCTCCTGTGAGACTTCAGGGCCAGGCATAAATATGTTTTAACTGCCCAAGTTGGCAGTGGGGGCGTGACATAGGAGACAGGGGTGGAGCCTATGGGTGCAACAGCACAGCCTTTGTTGCACAGAGATGCATAGATAGATACATACAGTACATGCATACATAGACAGATACATAAATAAATAAATAGATACATAGATATTGTATTCATCTAGTTAGTGAAGTGATGTTTCTGCCCCTGCAATTCTCATTTCAGTACATTTTCTTAGAGGATACTGTACCATGAGATTCCAACAATAGACATCAAACAGAGGAGCGGAAGACGACATTATTTTACAGCAATTAAATCTAAGTTAAATGTAATTATCTTTACAATTGAGATATCTTAATTTAATGAATAAGTAATTAGCTCATTTGCATGTTCAGTACAGTCTTCTGTGTGACTGAGGAGATCAGTTATACTGTATCTGCTGCACATAATGCAACCCTGCTGAGTGTGACAAGTCCAGCAACTACGGTATAAACCATCTGCTTTCTGTGTTATATCTCAGCAGAGGAGCAGTATTATAGTAGTTATATTCTTGTACATAGGACCAGTATTATAGTAGTTATATTATTGTACATAGGAGCAGTATTATAGTAGTTATATTCTTGTACATAGGAGCAGTATTATAGTAGTTATATTCTTGTACATAGGAGCAGTATTATAGTAGTTATATTCTTGTACATAGGAGCAGTATTATAGTAGTTATATTCTTGTACATAGGAGGCAGTATTATAGTAGTTATATTCTTGTACATAGGAGCAGTATTATAGTAGTTATATTCTTGTACATAAGAGCAGTATTATAGTAGTTATATTCTTGTACATAGGAGCAGTATTATAGTAGTTATATTCTTGTACATAGGAGGCAGTATTATAGTAGTTATATTCTTGTACATAGGAGCAGTATTATAGTAGTTATATTCTTGTACATAGGAGGCAGTATTATAGTAGTTATATTCTTGTACATAGGAACAGTATTATAGTAGTTATATTCTTGTACATAGGAGCAGTATTATAGTAGTTATATTCTTGTACATAGAAGGCTGTATTATAGTAGTTATATTCTTGTACATAGGACCAGTATTATAGTAGTTATATTATTGTACATAGGAGCAGTATTATAGTAGTTATATTCTTGTACATAGGAGGCAGTATTATAGTAGTTATATTCTTGTACATAGGAGCAGTATTATAGTAGTTATATTCTTGTACATAGGAGGCAGTATTATAGTAGTTATATTCTTGTACATAGGAGCAGTATTATAGTAGTTATATTCTTGTACATAGGAGGCAGTATTATAGTAGTTATATTCTTGTACATAGGAGGCAGTATTATAGTAGTTATATTCTTGTACATAGGAGCAGTATTATAGTAGTTATATTCTTGTACATAGGAGCAGTATTATAGTAGTTATATTCTTGTACATAGGAGGCAGTATTATAGTAGTTATATTCTTGTACATAGGAGGCAGTATTATAGTAGTTATATTCTTGTACATAGGAGCAGTATTATAGTAGTTATATTCCTGTACATAGGAGCAGTATTATAGTAGTTATATTCTTGTACATAGGAGGCAGTATTATAGTAGTTATATTCTTGTACATAGGAGCAGTATTATAGTAGTTATATTCCTGTACATAGGAGCAGTATTATCGTAGTTATATTCCTGTACATAGGAGCAGTATTATAGTAGTTATATTCCTGTACATAGGAGGCAGTATTATAGTAGTTATATTCCTGTACATAGGAGGCAGTATTAGTTCTATTCTTGCCATTTATCCATGTTATTACAGTAGTTTGGGAATGGTTTTGTAACCTTCATAAATCCAATTTATAAGGTAGGCTGTTATCACACAGCAGGAATATAGGTTCTTCTCTATGAATATCCTGGAATATGGAAATTATTAGGTACTATGCAGTGACAGAAAATAACCTGCTCAAAAATGTCACATGTAAAATGTGGAGGATAATTGAGTCTGTGATGGAGGGTTTATTCATCTGGCACAATGTTTCTTTCCATCCTGTGAAATGTTTCATGTTCGGAGCAGTAAGTACAGATTATATCTAATCATTATGGGCGCTCCTCATTGGATTTGGAGAATGAAAAGCCCTTGGTTGCAGATTCTGACCCTGGAGCGCTGCCTGCTGATTGGTGGATACTGCTCCCTGTCGGACTGAACGCCGCTGTTATAGGACTAGGTGCCAGTCGAGCATGCTTATTCTTATTGTGTTATTACAGGCCTGGAGACTTGTAGTGCTTGTGGATTAGAAGCAATTCTCTGCCTCTAATGATCCAAACTTCCTGCTCTTCTGCCTCCCCGTCAGTTTAGGAAAAATATTATGGGGCGCAAGTGACATCACTGATCCCAAGTATATCTCATATTGTACAAGTGAGGTCACACTGAACCCTAAAATTAACCCCTTCACATCCTTTAGTTTAGACTATGCACTTATATCTAATAGACACACCTTTATAGACCGGTATATGATAGTGGACCCCCACCCCTGCATTATATAGCCATCTGTATACTCCGCCACCATATATACTGTATCCTATAGACACACATCACCTGTATATAACTACTGTACCCGTATACTCCTCCACCATATATACTGTATCCTATAGACACACATCACCTGTATATAACTACTGTACCCGTATACTCCTTCCCATATATATTGTATCCTATAGACACCACATCACCTGTATATAACTACTGTACCCGTATACTCCTTCCCATATATACTGTACCCTATAGACACCACATCACCTGTATATAACTACTGTACCCGTATACTCCGCCACCACATATACTGTATCCTATGGATACACATCACCTGTATATAACTACTGTACCCGTATACTCCTCCCCATATATACTGTATCCTATAGACACCACATCACCTGTATATAACTACTGTACCCGTATACTCCTTCACCATATATATTGTATCCTATAGACACACATCACCTGTATATAACTACTGTACCCGTATACTCCTCCACCATATATACATGTATCCTATGGATACACATCACCTGTATATAACTACTGTACCCGTATACTCCTCCCCATATATACTGTATCCTATGGATACACATCACCTGTATATAACTACTGTACCCGTATACTCCTTCCCATATATACTGTACCCGTATACTCCTCCCCATATATACTGTATCCTAAAGACACACATCACCTGTATATAACTACTGTACCCGTATACTCCTCCACCATATATATTGTATCCTATAGACACCACATCACCTGTATATAACTACTGTACCCATCTACTCCTTCCCATATATACTGTACCCGTATACTCCTCCCCATATATACTGTATCCTATAGACACCACATCACCTGTATATAACTACTGTACCCGTATACTCCTTCCCATATATATTGTATCCTATAGACACACATCACCTGTATATAACTACTGTACCCATATACTCCTCCCCATATATATTGTATCCTATAGACACACATCACCTGTATATAACTACTGTACCAGTATATACTGTGGATATGTGGTCCCCCCTTCCCGCGGAGCGCAGAGCTGACAATCTTCTAATGGGCTACCGTTGTTCGCACTTTGCCTCCCTGGAGAAATGTATAATGGATTCAGTTGGCTTTGTTCAGTGCAAACAAGTGAGTGTTACGGAGAATATGAGTAATGCCGGCATCCATAATTGCCCACATCTGGCTTTCTATAAATCTGCTAAATTGCAAGGAAGGCGAATTAGATTTTACTGTCATAAGTAAAGCAATTACGTGCAGTCTGCAGGCGACCGGCTTCCGAGTTCATCCGTAAAGTCCTGTCAGCTTTGAGTGGCGAGCCCCGGGCCGCACCTTGTCCCCTAATCCGGTTTCCTAAGACATGTTTACATCTTATTGGCCAATTATTCCCAGGCAGCGACTGTACAACAAAGGCGACGTGTTAATTCATTTTCCAGGTGGAAGCGAGAATCAATTCTTAGAATATTTGCCAGTTTAAGCGCCCATGGTCTGATTGAGCGCACATGGCGATCGGCGCTGAATCGAAGCACGGGCTACCCGGCTGACGTATGATCCAATTAGGCCGTAATGCGTGGCCATCCCCTGATCCTTAATATGCCATTGATTTTCTGCTGGTGATGAATTTTATCTGTAAAATTGGTTTCATACAGTGAGCGCTTCTCTCCAGTGGAGCCGATCATAAGCCGCGATATTAAGCGGTCCCTACGCTCCAGATAATTCGCATATTTGTCAAATCCCAGGTGTGCTGTCATGGCTTCCGATAAGTGGGTGCCAAAATGGGGCAGGTAATATGGGGACAAAGTACTGTATCTATGGAGAAGACACTCGATCCACTGGATTGATCGAGATTGATTTGGTGTCTAGTAAATCTATAGGGTCAATACATTCCCCTCCAACTGTAACTTCTCATTATACGGAGCTTCAATCAAATGACACGCTAGAAGTCAGTCTGATATTTCATCTTCTTCCCATCTATAAATGCACGCACCTTTTTGCACAGAGCTTTGCAGCTGCCACCTGGCACTGTGCACACATTTTAAAGTGTACTTGAGTTTTCCAAAAAGTTTGCATAAGTCCAAATTCATACTTCAGTTATTTGACCAGTTATTTAGAGCCAAAACCCGCAGTGGTCCTTGTAGCAATGAAAAGCTGGTACAAGCCGATCAATGACTAGAAAGTCAGGGACTGAACGATGTGGAGGCGCTAGAATCGCCCTAAGAACAAATGAGCGTAACTTGGGGCGAATCGAGTGCCTCCACGTCTCACAGCCCCTGCGCTGTTGATAAAACCAGTCCTCAAACTGCAAGACGTTGTGTGTGAGGAAAAACTCCATTGCCCGGATCAGGAGGTCCACCTGTATAGAAGGAAGATCTCGCGGCACGTAAACCAAGATGGTGCCCAGTGTTTGAGAGCGCTCAAGAGTTAAAACGGAATAATGAGATATGGGTTGAAATGAAGGCATTCTATGAGATGTGTCATAAGTATCAGATAGGAAAGGAGTAACTTAACATGGAACAGTTTGCAATTATCCCTGTACTGTGACATCACTGTGTGTATTATCCCTGTACTGTGACATCACTGTGTGTATTATCCCTGTACTGTGACATCACTGTGTGTATTATCCCTGTACTGTGACATCACTGTGTGTATTATCTCTGTACTGTGACATCACTGTGTGTATTATCCCTGTACTGTGACATCACTGTGTGTATTATCCCTGTACTGTGACATCACTGTGTGTATTATCTCTGTACTGTGACATCACTGTGTGTATTATCCCTGTACTGTGACATCACTGTGTGTATTATCTCTGTACTGTGACATCACTGGGTGTATTATCCCTGTACTGTGACATCGCTGTGTGTATTATCCCTGTACTGTGACATCACTGTGTTTATTATCTCTGTACTGTGACATCAATGTGTTTATTATCTCTGTACTGTGACATCACTGTGTTTATTATCTCTGTACTGTGACATCACTGTGTGTATTATCTCTGTACTGTGACATCACTGTGTTTATTATCCCTGTACTGTGACATCACTGTGTGTATTATCCTGTACTGTGACATCACTGTGTGTATTATCCCTGTACTGTGACATCACTGTGTTTATTATCCCTGTACTGTGACATCACTGTGCTTATTATCCCTGTACTGTGACATCACTGTGTGTATTATCTCTGTACTGTGACATCACTGTGTGTATTATCTCTGTACTGTGACATCACCGTGTTTATTATCCCTGTACTGTGACATCACCGTGTTTATTATCCCTGTACTGTGACATCACTGTGTGTATTATCCCTGTACTGTGACATCACTGTGTGTATTATCCTGTACTGTGACATCACTGTGTGTATTATCCCTGTACTGTGACATCACTGTGTTTATTATCCCTGTACTGTGACATCACTGTGCTTATTATCCCTGTACTGTGACATCACTGTGTGTATTATCCCAGTACTGTGACATCACTGTGTGTATTATCTCTGTACTGTGACATCACTATGTGTATTATCTCTGTACTGTGACATCACCGTGTTTATTATCCCTGTACTGTGACATCACCGTGTATTATCCCTGTACTGTGACATCACTGTGTGTATTATCCTGTACTGTGACATCACTGTGTGTATTATCCCTGTACTGTGACATCACTGTGTTTATTATCCCTGTACTGTGACATCACTGTGCTTATTATCCCTGTACTGTGACATCACTGTGTGTATTATCCCAGTACTGTGACATCACTGTGTGTATTATCTCTGTACTGTGACATCACTGTGTGTATTATCTCTGTACTGTGACATCACCGTGTTTATTATCCCTGTACTGTGACATCGCTGTGTGTATTATCCCTGTACTGTGACATCACTGGGTGTATTATCCCTGTACTGTGACATCACTGTGTGTATTATCCCTGTACTGTGACATCACTGTGTTTATTATCTCTGTACTGTGACATCACTGTGTTTATTATCTCTGTACTGTGACATCACTGTGTGTATTATCCCTGTACTGTGACATCACCGTGTTTATTATCCCTGTACTGTGACATCACTGTGTTTGTTATCCCTGTACTGTGACATCACTGTGTTTGTTATCCCTGTACTGTGACATCACTGTGTGTATTATCCCTGTACTGTGACATCACTGTGTGTATTATCCCTGTACTGTGACATCACTGTGTGTATTATCTCTGTACTGTGACATCACTGTGTTTATTATCCCTGTACTGTGACATCACTGTGTGTATTATCCCTGTACTGTGACATCACTGTGTGTATTATCCCTGTACTGTGACATCACCGTGTTTATTATCCCTGTACTGTGACATCACCGTGTGTATTATCCCTGTACTGTGACATCACTGTGTGTATTATCCTGTACTGTGACATCACTGTGTTTATTATCCCTGTACTGTGACGTCACTGTGTGTATTATCCCTGTACTGTGACATCACTGTGTTTATTATCCCTGTACTGTGACATCACTGTGTTTATTATCCCTGTACTGTGACATCACTGTGTGTATTATCCCTGTACAGTGACATATCTGTGTTTATTATCCCTGTACGGTGACATCACTGTGTTTATTATCCCTGTACTGTGACATCACTGGGTGTATTATCCCTGTACTGTGACATCACTGTGTGTATTATCCCTGTACTGTGACATCACTGTGTTTAATATCTCTGTACTGTGACATCACTGTGTGTATTATCCCTGTACTGTGACATCACTGTGTGTATTATCTCTGTACTGTGACATCACTGTGTGTATTATCCCTGTACTGTGACATCACTGTGTGTATTATCCCTGTACTGTGACATCACCGTGTTTATTATCCCTGTACTGTGACATCACTGTGTTTATTATCCCTGTACTGTGACATCACTGTGCTTATTATCCCTGTACTGTGACATCACTGTGCGTATTATCCCAGTACTGTGACATCACTGTGTGTATTATCTCTGTACTGTGACATCACCGTGTGTATTATCTCTGTACTGTGACATCACCGTGTTTATTATCCCTGTACTGTGACATCACTGTGTTTATTATCCCTGTACTGTGACATCACTGTGCTTATTATCCCTGTACTGTGACATCACTGTGTGTATTATCCCAGTACTGTGACATCACTGTGTGTATTATCTCTGTACTGTGACATCACTGTGTGTATTATCTCTGTACTGTGACATCACCGTGTTTATTATCCCTGTACTGTGACATCACCGTGTGTATTATCCCTGTACTGTGACATCACTGTGTGTATTATCCCTGTACTGTGACATCACTGTGTGTATTATCTCTGTACTGTGACATCACTGTGTTTATTATCCCTGTACTGTGACATCACTGTGTGTATTATCCCTGTACTGTGACATCACTGTGTGTATTATCCCTGTACTGTGACATCACCGTGTTTATTATCCCTGTACTGTGACATCACTGTGTGTATTATCCTGTACTGTGACATCACTGTGTTTATTATCCCTGTACTGTGACGTCACTGTGTGTATTATCCCTGTACTGTGACGTCACTGTGTTTATTATCCCTGTACTGTGACATCACTGTGTTTATTATCCCTGTACTGTGACATCACTGTGTGTATTATCCCTGTACAGTGACATATCTGTGTTTATTATCTCTGTACTGTGACATCACTATGTGTATTATCTCTGTAATGTGACATCACTGTGTTTATTATCCCTGTACGGTGACATCACTGTGTTTATTATCTCTGTACTGTGACATCACTGTGTTTGTTATCCCTGTACTGTGACATCACTGTGTGTATTATCCCTGTACAGTGACATATCTGTGTTTATTATCTCTGTACTGTGACATCACTATGTGTATTATCTCTGTACTGTGACATCACTGTGTTTATTATCCCTGTACGGTGACATCACTGTGTTTATTATCTCTGTACTGTGACATCACTGTGTTTATTATCTCTGTACTGTGACATCACTGTGTTTATTATCTCTGTACTGTGACATCACTGTGTTTGTTATCCCTGTACTGTGACATCACTGTGTTTGTTATCCCTGTACTGTGACATCACTTATCTGCTCCCCACCCCTGCTGTTAGCACGCTGACTGGCCGCAGTGGTGATGAATCTCTCAGGTGACCCGGTGACTTCTCTATGTGCCACATACATTGAGCCCTGCAAACAGATTAGCAGTAACAGCAGCTTTATGGTGGATTCCAGAAGGCAATGATCAGCTGATTGTCATGGAAGATACCATATGACGGGGGTGTCGGTATACGCTCTTACTTGTCAGTATTCGCACCTGGGGGCAGAGCAAGAACCAGCACACTCAGCAAATTGTGACACGCGGTGGAACTACAGGTCCCAGGAGTGTCAGATTAACTGTAGCATGAAATATATAGGAATGTCCCTTTGCCTCTCGTTCTTAGACTGGCTGCCGCCCCCCTTTTATTTATTTCTGTTTAGGGCGGTAAATCTGCACGCCGATCCTGCTGCCCACGCCGTAAATCTGCACAATGAAATGTTACATTATAAAGTAATTGCTGTGTTTTGTGGGAGGAAAACATCAATTGTGAGGATTGCTGCGCGTTATTGTGTGTTCCAGATTCTAAAATTGACTTATGAGGGGTTTTATGAATCAGAGTGTGCGCGGCCTCCATTTTATCGCGCCAACATATTTCATAACCGCATCTGGGAGCGAGGAGACGCTTAAAAGGACTTCACGCTTTTCTTTTGTTTGGCAGCACAAGCCGTAAATGTCACATGCTCATCTGAGGAGGATCCACTAAACCGCCTATCCGGTAGACACGGGGGAGGAGGTGCCACAGCAGCAGTGAAGCAGAGCTGGCGGGCTAGTGTAGCAGAGATAAATATGATGTTCGGAATAAGTGCCATCATTTTAAAGCACCCGACATAAAAGTCAGAAAAATTGGTTGAGGTCAAATGTATTTTTTATTACAGTTTGGATTTAAAGAGGACCTTTCAGCAAAAAAAATATTCATGGGATACTTATACCATCTTGCAGGGCTGCTGCCGCTGATGTCCGCACATAGGTTGTTTTTTTTCAAACGCCCCCCCAGTTCGCCCGCAGCGCTCCTGGTATCTTCTGCGCCTCTTATGCTAATGAGGCAACTTGGTTATAGTAGGAGGTTTCATTTAGTTATGGTGGGCGGTGTCTCTTCTCTCTGGCAGCGAGCGCATCCAATCGCAGCGCTCCTCTCTTAGCAAGGGCTCCCTGGCTAAGAGAGGAGCGCTGCAATTGGATGCGCTCGCTGCCAGAGAGAAGAGACACCGCCTACCATAACTAAATGAAACCTCCTACTATAACCAAGTTGCCTCATTAGCATAAGAGGCGCAGAAGATACCGGGAGCGCTGCAGGCGAACTGGGGGGGCGTTTGAAAAAAAAAACAACCTATGTGCGGACATCAGCGGCAGCAGCCCTGCAAGATGGTATAAGTATCCCATGAATATTTTTTTGCTGAAAGGTCCTCTTTAATTAAAAATTTTTAAATCGAAGATTGCGTTTTGCGCCCTGCAGTGTGTGGGAGTGACTGACGCAGGCATACTGGGTGGGGTAGGGGGCTCCATGCTATGTTGAGCTTTGGGGCCCTATGGCTAGAGGGGTAGAGATTCTCCTTATGGAGACCACCAGGTGTAGGGTGTCTTACAGGCAGTGCTCCATGGGAGAAGGTATGCAAATTAACTCTTCTCTAGTGCCCCCTATTGGTATGTGCCCTGTAATTCATTGCCCAGTCCTTCAAAGGGTCGTGACTAGGGATATTAGCGGAGCCACAATCTCCTACGAGAGGGGGAGACCGCTGTTCTGAGATTCTTGTCACTCGGTTGTAGCAAGTGCCAAAGGACTATCCAACATGCGACTACTCTAATAACTGCGTGTTCATCTGGCGCTCTACAAGGCTGCCACAGCGCAAAAGTATTTAGAGATGTGATTTACAGCAGCCTCGTGTACCATAGGAACCTGTAGACTAGAGATAACCCCTGTGGGATAGGGGTAGATAGGATCCACCATTCACAAAAAGTGATAAAGGTGCCCTGAGTTATCAGAAATCTAGTTCCTCTACACCCTGCAATCCTGACCTAATAGTTTAGCCCAAATTATGGAGCTTTTTCTGAATTCCCATAATGCACCTTGTTTGAATGCAGATTTCTGGATCTGACGGAAACATATGGCGTGATGTAACTTAAACACTCCCACAAAAAACGTATTCTCTGACCTGTTAGAAAGGTACTTGATGTAAACTTTACTGAAGGAAATCTTCTTACCAGTGACTGTATTTGTGCGTTCTAACCTCCCTTCTGATCCTCAGCTGTGCCATGTGACCAGAACCAACTCAGGACAGGAAGTCAGTTACTTCTCTATTCATTCCTGAGAGACTGACATTGAGGCTTCCATAAGAATACATAGAGAAACTGACTGCCTGTCCACACATAAGATGTTGTATTATTTGGAAAGTCATGCTGGTCACATGACACTGCTGAGGATCAGAAGGGAGGTTATAACTCCAATCACTAGTAGTAAAATTACCTTGACTACAGTTTACATCATGCAGCTTTCTAACAGGTCAGAAAATAAACATTTTTGTGAAAATGCTTCTTTAAAGAGGTTGGTCACCCCTGGGGACATTTTCTGCAGGCCCCCCCATCGTGGTCAGAGGCCGTGGTGGTAGTAATAATACTTACCTGATCCCTGCCATTGCGTTTTGGCTCCATTGCTGCCCACAGGTCCCAGGTCTTCCTACACCAATTTGTTGTGGGTCAGGTGACTGTTGAAGACAATAAATGGCTGCAGCAGTAACGTGTCACCCATATGTCACGTGACCCAGTGACCTCACGTGTGGGTGACATGTCACTGTTGCGGCCAGTCGTTGACAGAAGTGATCACGTGACCGCGTCAAACAGGTTGTTGATAAGAGGAGAACCGGGACGATTTTTAGAGCCAACGGTGGGGATTACCTAAGTATGACTGGCACCATGATGGGGGGAGGAGGGGTTCTATAGAAAACGTCCCCAAGTGTGAACAACCCCTATAAGGTCAGGAACATACTATGAATGACTGAAATGCATTTTGTCTTTGCAGACATTGATGAATGCGCTTTAAGGACTCACACGTGCTGGAACGATTCAGCCTGCGTCAACTTAGAAGGCGGATTTGACTGTCTTTGCACGTCCGGACCGTCTTGTACGGGAGACTGTCCCCATGAAGGCGGGCTGAAACGCAACGGCCAAGTCTGGACCCTAAAAGAAGACAGATGTTCTGTATGTTCATGCAAGGTAAATGCAAAGAAGACATAACTGACCCCGGGCATGACAAAATGTTACTGTTGTTTATGGTTTCTGCTTGCTGTCAGCGAATGGAAACATTCTTGAAACATAATATCTATGATAACGTTTTTGCTACATTGTATCGTCTAGAAACCTGCAGCTTGGACTCCAGACTGATTCATTTTACATGCACTGATGCATTGCAGCGAACTTTCCTCTGCCCTTTATGTTCTGCTAATCTAGACGGAAAAAGGAGGCAGATGGGAAGGAACGGCACCTGAAAAAGGCTAAACTACACGAGGCGTAAATTTGTAACCATGGAGACACGGAGCTCTGCATGGAAGCTGTGTACAAATACGGCAGGTGATTTTTCCTCATATTCGCGGTTTACGGGGCGGTAGGCCTGTGAAGAGAGGAGATATTAGGCAGTGTGTTATATTTCACACTCAGACCCGTAAGTATTGGCGCCCAGTTGATGGTTCTTCACCGCCACTTCCTGCGGTCATCTACAAATCGGCTCGCTCGTTCTGCTGTCATGTTTGAAGAGTCTGCTGGATGTGCTGTGGTTTGGGCTCCTCCAGACATCGTGAGGCCCGAGACGCTCATTTTCCTTCCTCTCATGCAGAAGGATTTGCCCGAGTTGCTTGCGGTAATTGCTGAAGTACAGTCCACACAGAGTTAATGGGAGGACCGCCTCGCTGCATGGTCGTGGGTCCAGCTCGCCGCGCCGACCTGTGAGTCAAGCCCCTCGGGAGTGACTGGTAGTAACAAGAGGGGTTCGGGAAGAGTTTGGGAAATGGCCACTCCTCGCTGTAAAGTCTTTGGTGGTAGCATTGTATCAGGGAATCGCTCTATGGAATGGACTAATGTTAACCCCTTGTAAGGGTTGTCCAGCCTTTGGGACTTTAACAGACGCCTGCAGCATATTACACCTGTAGAAACATCCATTTACCTGCTCCCCGCTGCTGCATTCAGCAGTCTTTCAGTCACCATCTTGTAAACTTCTGGACGGGCGGCTCATGTGCGTGGCTGCAGCCAATGCCTGGCCTCAGAGGGGGCGTGTCCCCAGGTGTCGCTTGTGGACACCTCTCTGCTGAGGCCAGCCATTGGCTGCAGGGTGAGCCTGCCCACCTGTCTGAAAGATCACTGAACAGTCAAAGAACCGGAAAGGAAAGGAGAGAGTGAATGTGAGTTATTCAACAGGTGCGACATGCTCCAGGGGCCTGTAAAAAGAAAAGGCTTAAAAGCTGGGCCACCCCTTTAAGGACCAGCCTATTGTGGGGCTTCAGCAGGACCAGCGTTCTTATTTTATTTTTGCATGATTTTGGTTTATAATTTCTGTCTTTTAATAATTTATTTGGAGGGTTAATAGGCAAAACCATCGATGGCGTCATTATTTATTGCATTTAATGCCCCCCCTTGAGCAGCGCGGTATAAATCAGGCTAGCTTTTTTCTACGGGCAGCTCTGTGGCTCAGTGGTTAGCGGTGGCTCGGTGGTTAGCACTGGTGCCTTGCACACTGGAATCCTAGGTTTGAATCTGACCATGGACCACATCTGCATGGAGTGTTACCTCTTTTCCCGTGTTTGGAGTGTGAGAGGAAATCCAAGCAAAGACATAATGAGAGGGAACATAGATTGTGAGCTCCTGGGGGCAGAGTGATGGTAATGGCTGTACAGCGCTGTGGAATAGGTCAGAGATATAAGCGAGTAACTCTAATACAGCACTAGGTCCTTATGGTTTTGGTGGTGCCATATATCTTTTTTAAATGGAAAAAATATTTTGGTAGGGGGCTGGACTTTCCTATTTAAAAAAAAAATTCTATTCAACTTAATTGGTCTCTGTTTTTCCAGGACTTGAACCTGTGATTCTTTAACGAATCATACCGCTTTAATCACTTGCCTAGTATTACATACCGTAATACGGCGTCATGAAAACTGTCCTGATAGGACTGAGAGACAGTGATGGGCGTGCAAAGGGGGCACCTTCCCTGTGTTAGATGCTGCAGTCAGTAGTGACCGTGGAATCTAAGTGGTAATTCCAGTCAGTAGACTTGGTTATTGTCTGGCAGGTATGGACACAAATGGGGGAGCAAATTCATGTCATTGGGGGAACAAGCTCATTTTTCCAATAGGCGGCGCTGTATTGGAAAACCGTTATACAGGCGCGTTCACAACTTCTGATCTACAACAAGCTGATATGTCCATGATCGCTAGATTGGTGCCGAGGCAGCGAAATGCGTAGAGTGGTGCCAGTTCACACCTGTAGTATGACCCCCCTGCCCATCACAGCAGCTCTTTGGTGGGAGCCCTTCCCATGTGGATCTGATTGGGCCCATTTCTATAGCTCTATGGAACGTGTTCCCTTCCATTCTATGATCTGTCCTTGGTCACAGCCATGAGGGGATGCGGATGGGGCCTCACTGCCGGACCTCCGTTCTGGATGAAGCCATCTTTCAGGTCTCCAGTAAGTCTGCACATGGCGGACGATCATGTGACTAATCAACCGGAGAATGAAATGGGATATGCAAATGCTGAACGCCCGACACCTGCAGCGCCTTTTTCCGCACATTACTTTGGGTGTCTGTTTCAGAAGAAGCAAATCTCCGACCTGGAATCATCCGTAACTGACACTTTACAGATTAGATTAATATGCAGATTTCTATTTCGGAGTCGACAACACAGCTGCGAGGAAGCGACGGGAAAGTGGATGGAAGCTAAAAATACTGCCGAGCAGAAGTTTCTATCCAGTGACGGACTCCCCACCAGTAATAGACGGGCGGCCTGTGGCCCCTGCTGGGAAGTGCCCTTCTCCGGATGGGGGAGGGGAAGATGTGTTCTATTTTTGGAGGGCATCACATTAGGGTGTATAGAGATGGGGGGATTTAATACAAAGCTGTTTGGTTGTGGATTATGGTTGAATTGTTGACTCCTTAGTCTTTCTCTAGCCCGTCGTATCTGTAACAATCCCTTAAAGGAACCCACTACAGGCAAACCAATAAAACTGAGGGTATCCGTGTGTCACGCCCCACCCCTCGGCCCCTCCGACAGGCATAACATGTTTGTTAGGAGCGTCCCTTTAAGAACACGGTGAGAGGCATAGAATAACGAGCGCTAGCACTGTTTGCTGGTTGAATTTGGACGGTGCAGCTTTAAGTCGTGTCAGTGCACACACGCAGACCCTGCACGTTTCACAGGAGAGAGGGGCAGCGACTGCCAACGTTCGCAGGGAGGGGTGGTAACAGCATTAATAATGATTGAGCGTTTAGCAGTTGGGAATCAATGAGCGAGTCATTTGTAATCACCCTTCTAATTTACGGCTCCTTCTTCCCAACGTTCACCCGGTAATTTAGCTTCATAAATAAATTACAAGACGCGTTTTATACCCACATCACATGTCTAGAACAGGGAGATGGCAAAGCCCAGCCATGATCCCTTCTCCGTCTCCAAATGCGGTAAATGTTACGTGATTCTGTTGCGGGGCCGGTGTTTAGCGGTTTATCGGCTTTTTGTGAGTTTTTATTGCGGTGAATGTTAATATTTTGCCGGTTATTAGCCGGGGGATTAGGACTTTGCACCTGTCGCTCCGGCAGCCTGGCTAATGACAAGTAATACCTTCACCATCATTATAGCTGTGAATACCGGAGATGATAGTAATTGAATGTGCTGAGAATTGAGGGAACGTGGCAGGTAATGACTGTGAGTGTATTGCTTTAGCGATGACCTTATTCAACCCAGCCATCTGCAGATAGACAGCGCACCATATGCCACATGCGTCAGGAGGACAGGCTGCAGATGCGAGGTGTGACCGTTCAAGAATCATCCTGGTTAGATTGGCTGAAACGCGTAGGTTATATTACAGATGCACTAAGATAATGCCGACATCCCGCTGTATTAAAGCATGACCTTGCAATGCAACTGGGTAATCAGGAGAATGCTGACAGCAATGTTGATGGGGTCCTTGGGGGTATTTTGGACCTGTGAAAGTGGATACAGGTGGCAAACCTACCACAGAGGCAGGGCATATGTCATGGGGCCCATGGTGGCATTGAACGGCTTCTCATGACAGACGGAGTTTACAGGTTCATACAGCCCCGCGAGCTCCCTCTAGTGGTGGGCAATATATTATGGAAAGACGGCATATGAGAGAACTGGGGGGCCACTTTTCCTCAGCAGCACAAAGAATTTCAGCAGATGAGGGTCAGACAGACGGGGCAGCGTCACGATGTAGGGAGCGGAGCCGGAGTGCACATTGCAAATAACAGAAGATGATTTCTGTTTGATATGAAGTACGTCTGACCAGTCTGTCTGCATGGGGGGGGGTCTACTCATTGAACTGAACAGAAAACATCCCCGACACCCCGTATTGGGGCAGCATGCTGAGATTTGTAGTTTCACAGCAGATATTAAGCCTCTGGCTGAACAGAATCATTAGTCGCTTGTTCATATAGACTTGTACGAGTGAAGCCGGCACCTGGAGAGAAGATACCGAAATAATTAATCCCTGTGTGTATGTTCATATAGGGCAGATTGTGCTTGTGCTGCAGAAACTGAACAGCGAGGAGGGCGCCCGGCCGGTGTGTAAAGACACAATGAGATGAGGTCAGCCACTGACAGGAGGAGCAATCACAGCGAGGCAGTGATCACAGTCCAATGATAGAGACATACATGTACTGTATGTATCATCCCATCAGGGCAGTTACAGGCGGTATACATGAATGTATCATCCACAGGGCCGGTGCAAGGATTTTTGCAAACACAAGCGAAGCTACATTTTGGCGCCCAGGGAGTGCGGGCCCAGCATGCATGTTGGTACCTGCATCCCTGGATCTAATGGAGGCTGTTATGGCACCAGAAAGGGTTAATAAGCACGGTTGATCCTAGCATGCATGCTGGGCCCGCACTCCCTGGATTCTATGTGGCTGTCATGGCCCAGAACAGGTAGGATTTAGCGTTAGGACCACTCATAGAGGCGGCCTTGATGTGGCGAGTGGCTTATTAGCTTTTGATCAAAATGTACACTAACGCCTCTGATAAACTCTAGTATAGAGGCAGGGCAGAGTGCTGTTGCAGTTCTGTGTTTGTATGTATATTTTGCCATGGCTGCGTGCACCTGCATACAGTACGTGCTGACTGACCCCCCTTGTGTTTCAGTCAGGGCAGTCACAGGCAGTGTACATGTATGTATCATCCCATCATGGCAGTCACAGGCAGTGTACATGTATGTATCATCCCGTCAGGGCAGTCACAGGCGGTGTACATGTATCATCTTGTCAGGGCAGTTACAGGCGGTGTACATGTATGTATCATCCCGTCAGGGCAGTCAGAGGCAGTGTACATGTATGTATCATCCCGTCAGGGCAGTCAGAGGCAGTGTACATGTATGTATCATCCCGTCAGGGCAGTCACAGGCAGTGTACATGTATGTATCATCCCGTCAGGGCAGTCACAGGCAGTGTACATGTATGTATCATCCCATCAGGGCAGTCACAGGCAGTGTACATGTATGTATCATCCCATCAGGGCAGTCACAGGCAGTGTACATGTATGTATCATCCCGTCAGGGCAGTCACAGGCAGTGTACATGTATGTATCATCCCGTCAGGGCAGTCACAGGCAGTGTACATGTATGTATCATCCCATCAGAGCAGTCACAGGCAGTGTACATGTATGTATCATCCTATCAGGGCAGTCACAGGCAGTGTACATGTATGTATCATCCCATCAGGGCAGTCACAGGCAGTGTACATGTATGTATCATCCCATCAGAGCAGTCACAGTATGTATTTTCCCATCAGGGCAGTTACTGGCGGTGTACATACATGTGACAAATGTATCACATAGAATAACATTTTTTTACAATACATATTCCCGATAAATTGTAACAAAGTCCAAAAAGTTCAGTTATCAACACACGACTCCATGAGTGAAATTGGCCAAGGAATCATTTCAGTTAGGCCGTACGTGTTTTGCGGTCCGCAAAAAAAAACAACGGATGACTTCCATATGCCATCTGTTTTTTTTTTTGTGGATCAATTGTAACAATGCCTAAAACGGACAAGAATAGGACATGTTCTATTTTTTTTGCGGGGCTACGGAACGGTGTGCTGTCTGCATTTTTAGCGTGTGCATGTAGCCTTACAAGGTGTTGTCTTGGTTTGTGGCTCTGATACAAGTCCAGATCGAAGGTTGGGGGCCGAGTGTCCGGGTGACATGTTGGGGTTAGGGAGCCTCCTCACACTCGTTACAGGTCACATCGAAAACTACAGCACCTTCCTAATCAGTAAATTTGGAAGAAAGATCAGGCCAAAAAAAGTGAATCATTCCTTTAAGCCAGGTCTCATTATAGACATCCCTCAATGTATGCAGGACTCTCGATACTAGATTTTATGATTACAAGAGAGTAACTATCAGACAGCAGCTACTATGTTCCCCAACAGTTAAGGGGGGCCATACACCATAGAACTGTGATGGCTAACCTCCAGTGGTGCTAAAACTACAACTCCCAAGATGTACCCTTGCTTGGCTGTTCATAGAAATGAATGGAGCATTCTGGGAGTTGTAGTTTCACCACAGCGGGAGTGCCGGAGGTCAGCCATCATTGCTAGGTGTTAAAGGGAGGGGGGAAATAATCTGTTCAGGATCCTCGAAGCAGTTACAAAGAGCGTCTCTTACTCTGAAGGACCTGTCTTGTCCTGTATTATACAGGAAACCCACTGATGTGAGCGGACAATGTGTAATTCTACATTTCCCCTGTGGGGGTGCTGCAGGGAAATTCCACACATTGCAGCTGATCACTGGAAGTCCCAGCAAGAGAAACGCCTTCTAATCATCTTGTTCCCAAGGGAACCTTCTAACAGGGATTTTACTAAGCGGAGAACCCCTTTAAAGGAGCCGGAGAAGCAATAAGTAGTAAGGCGTTACAGTAAATGGAGCGTGTAAAAACCATAATAGCCCTAACCTTACCATTTGCAGCTGCTAATGGGGTCACGGTGGTGTGGGGTCCAAATTGCAATGAAGAAATCGATCACCCCTGTCCACTAAATAAAAACACCAGTCACTCCAGAGAGGTGAACTGCCGATGGACCCCCTGCACCTCTGGAAAAAGAAGGTAAAAGAAGGGGCACGTTCCTGACTCGACTGCCTGTAAATCCAAGTCTTAATGGAGCCTGAATTGTGCGATATCGACGTCCTTCATGTAGGAAACTGGGGCATAAAGAGTAATATTTAAGGCGCTGACTCCAGCGGTCCCGTCACAACTGTCTGCGAGGTTTTTAATGAAGTGTTCCTTTTTTCAAATTGATACGGGGCCACCTGTGCTGCCCGGGCGTATTGAAAATTATTTTCTTCCTTCTAATTCCGGAGCCAGTATGTGGCTAAGTATCGCTGTGACAGGTCTGAGAAGCAGGCAGATACTTAAAGATTTCATTCACATAATTGATGAGATGTGAAATTGGTTCACTCTGGATTTGCCCTGGAGCTTATTCCAACCACAGATATTTTATTTTTCCTTTTTCTCTTTTTTTTTTTTCAATAGAATCTTTTTTTGTGTTGGGGGGGGGGGGGGTGTAATCTTCAAAGAATTAACGATGAATAATGTCATTGATTGAAAGGGGGCAGATTATCACGGGTTTGTTAAAAATGCCGGAAGAGGCTGAATATCAAGTGTTCCTTCAAGGAGCTGGAGCCGCCGCTTCTGTGGATCAGCGCGGGAGGAGAACCAGCATCCTATATTAATCGCAGTTTGCAATTGATTTCCTGCAGGAATCGAGGTCGGGCGGCTGTACACAATGACTGGCCAAGTCAATAGGATAGACATCATTATATACCGAGACCAGACCCACTCGCAGGTGCCCCCCAACAGTTCCCAATTAAATATCTTTAGTGCAGCCCTTATTTCCTTAGATAATCTCCAAAACTAAAAAGAATATTTCCACCTTAAAAATATCCAATCAATATATTCATTTTAGATCAATTATGAAATAACTCGGAGTATGGCCGTCTCTGCCTCTCTCATTAGGGTGGTGCATCCGCCACTTAAAGGTGTTGTCCCTGTAGCATACCTCCCACATTTTTGGACGTTTGAAGAGGGACACTTATGGTTCATTGCGTTAAAGATCTATGTTTCCTGCACATTTATACACAAAGCTTTGTTTGAGAGCAGGCATGCTCAACCTGCGGCTCTCCAGCTGTTGCAAAACTACAACTCCCATCATTCCCAGACAGCCTACAGAAGGGCATGGTGGGAGTTGTAGTTTTACAACAGCTGGAGGGCTGCAGGTTCAGCATCCCTGTTTTAGAGGATGACGCCCTCCTCAGGGGTAGATTCTTACCTCACATACTCGGAGCAGAACGATTTACATTTCCGCTATCTTTCCCTGACAGGACGGGAAAATCTTTTGCCGAAGGACTGCCTGCGACTGCCAGAACCCGAGCGTTGACCTGTTCTGCTGCCCGGAGTGTGACACCAGAGTCACCAGCCAGTGCCTGGATCAAAGTGGCCGAAGACTCTACCACAGCGGAGACAAGTGGACCTACAGCTGCCAGGAGTGCCGCTGCCTGGTAGGACAGACCGTGGTGTATAGAGCATACACTGCACCCAGTCTAGGCTGTAACATTCCCACCACAACACATGTGGCCAGGCACCAATATCCAATCACAAAGAGCTAGAGATGTCACCATTGGTTGTATATGCTGTGTAGGTCCCCAAGTATTATAGCCGACACTCGAAGGACCGCCGCAGTGCAAAAGAACCAAGTAACGACCATGCACCAGGGCGGGAGATTACTGCTTCTCTATATCTGTCTCTTCTTTCTGGTCCTTCCCTAAGCTCCTCCCATTATTTTATCTCCTGTTCCTCACCTTCTCCCTCCCTACACTTCCCCATTCCCAATTTGTGTCCTGTTCCTCTCTCCAGGTTCTTGCCCTTCATTCATCCTCGTTGCTTCCCATTGTCCCTCCTTAAGCCCATTCCCTTTTTTATGCCCTGTTCCTCCTCTTTCTTCATGTCCTATCCCCCCCAAGTTCCTCCTATTTCTTCACCTCCTGCTCCTTCCTTCACCTCCTGCTCCTTCCTCCTTCCTCCTGCCCCTCCCATTCCTTCATGTTCTGTTCCTCCCCCTAATCCCTCCCTAAGCTCCTCCCCTTCCTTCATGTCTTGTTCTCCCCTTTGGTTCCTTCCTCTTCTGGAGCCACCTCCAGTTTGGGTTTCTTACACTACCACACATGATGGGTAAATCTAATTATTACATCTGATCCCTCAAGGACCTCCCTGTCCACTGCTGTGGAGATCAATGCGCTTCTCACAAAGCAAGCCTCAGCCACGCGACCTCCTCGTCCTGCATGCCGTCTCCCTGTCCTTGCTCTCTGCTGCCTATCCTCCATTTCACTATACAGTTCCCCCTTCCTGCCCCTCGTGAGGATAGCCTACCGCTCCCCCAACACCCTCCTTATACCCACTCCTTCCTGTCTTACACTTCACCATTGGCCCCTCCTCTTTTTATGTTGTTCCTGGTCATGGGTGAGGTCACGCCCATGAGGAGGTAGATGAGAACTATGAAATTAACAAGTTTAGGAAGCAAATGACAATTGTGGATGCAACGTCAAATACATTTTCAGAAAAAGTTAATTAAAATTGTTGATCGTCCAAAAAAATAAGATTAAATGTGCAAAGCAACGTCTCGATGCCAGCGAAATCACTAACAATCGCCTGTGACGTTCTGTGTCCGCAGGCCGGGGAGGTAGACTGCTGGCCCCTGAGCTGCCCGTCTCTGAGCTGTGAGTACACGGCTATGTCAGAGGGCGAGTGTTGCCCGCACTGCGTGGACGACCCCTGCTTAGCAGATAACATCACCTACGACATCAAGAAGACCTGTGAAGACAGCCATGGGGTGACCCGGCTCAGCGGCTCCGTATGGACCATGTCCGGATCTCCGTGTACAACTTGTAAATGCAAGGTAAACATGTCAGTGATCCTTCTTCCCCAAGAGCTAAACATTACCATAAAGGGGTTATCCCACCCCTATAATAACCCCCCAAAATGCCCGGGCACCACATATAGATTATACTTACCCCGCTCCCCGGCACCCGCATCGCTCTGGATGCCGGCAGTCGATGCTGCAACCGTTGATGGGGGGGTGGTGTTGGGGGGTGCAGCCAATAGTAGGCCACGACGGTGACGAGCCTTCCCAGCATCGCGGGTGACACTAGGGAGACTCGTTCCCGTTGCGGCCTGCTATTGGCTGAACCCTCCCCCATCGCCGGACGTTTTGATCTGCCGAGGTGAGGTTGTGCAGGAATCAGGAGCGCTTAAATAACTGCCAGAGGCTGGCAAGACCAATGGGGCGCACAATATCGACCAAGTCTTCTCAAGCAAAAACAAACCCTTTATTCAATTGACTACGCGTTTCGGGGCTCATGTGACCCCTTTTTCAAGTCTAAAAACATGATACAGATTGACATAGAATAAATTTGAGGTAAAAATAAAAATAGACCAAGTATAAAAGCATAATTAAGACAGCAATATATAAGAAGCAGCAATATAAGATTGAAACGATTGAACTCCCCTGAGTGGAGGTCAAAGTGCATAACAGAGGTTCGTATATAGAAAAGTAATATAGAGATAAAAAATGTTTTCTATATAAATTTTTTATACATCAATATGCATATATGTTTGAAGCTGGAAAATTGATGGCATCACTTTTCCAGCGTCAAACATATATGCATATTGATGTATAATTATTTTTATCTATATATTACTTTTCTATATACAAACCTCTGTTATGCACTTTGAAACGATTGAATTCCCTTGAGTGGAGGTCAATCTTATATTGCTGCTTCTTATATATTGCTGTCTTAATTATGCTTTTATACTTGATCTATTTTTATTTTTAATTCCATTTTTACCTCCAATTTATTCTATGTCAATCTGTATCATGTTTTTAGACTTGAGCCCCGAAACGCGTAGTCAATTGAATAAAGGGTTTGTTTTTAATGGAGAAGACTTGGTCGTTATTGTGCGCCCCATTGGTCTTGCCAGCCTCTGGCAGTTATTCAAGTTATCTCCTTACCCAAACAGTGGGGTGTCTCCCACCCAGGGTGACCCTAATTGGCAGCACTGAGCAGTTTTTCTCGATCTTCCCTAATAATATAAGGGAGTAATATAAGGTGAGCATATTTCAGGACGTTTGTTTATACAATGGAAATTGCATTTTCGCCCTATGAGCGCCTTTCTTCTTTTTATGCCACTATTCGCGGGAATCAGGAGCGACACGGGGAGCGGGGTAAGTATACCCTGTATGTGGTGCCCGGGCATTTTGGGGCCATAAAGGGGTGTTCCAGTTGTTAGAGGATAATTATTACACTGGTGGGGGTCCTACCACTGGGACCCCACCGATCATGAGAATGGAGCCCCATACCTCCTGAAGCCCCCTGAAATGAACGGAGCAGCCGGTCTGGCCTGCGTGCAGCCACTCCATTTATTTGTATGGGAATTTCGGAGATACCCCAGGGCTGTACTTGATTATCTCTGGAACTGAATGGAAATCAGTGGAGTGGCTGCACGCATGCCGACCGACCACTCTGTGCATTTCAGGGGGTATGGGGCCTTCGTTCTTGTGACTGGTGGGGTCCTACTGCTGGGATCTAATAGTTATCCTTTATCCTGTGGATAACGTCAAACAACCGGAATACCCCTTTAAATCATGATCAGAATCTTTTATTACGTCCAGAAGGCGATATCTCTGCTGTAGAGGTTTCAAAAAGATGTCATTTTAGCAGCTCTTATGTGATGACTGCTAATGAGCACTTTTAGAATTGGCCGACTACAGCCAATAGATGAAAAAATAAAATTAACAATTATATGCACTGTTACTCCAATGAATCTGAAAAATGAAAAAAAAAATAAGCAAGTCTGAAAATACTCTGCACACCGTTGGGAGTACTCAGCTCCTGTACTAGTCTATGTGTCTCTATGGTTACAGACTACAAACAAGCCCTGTGTAGTCTGATCCTGCAGTCATGTGTTACCGTTTTATCCGTCCCCGCTCCTGGGTCGACAGGACATGGAGTAATGCTGTAACCATGGAGACACACAGCTTTGCATAGGGGCTGTAGACTTAAAACTTTAGGAATTTTTATTTTTTTCCTTTCATCAAGATTTTTTTACATTTTAGATGCATTGGATCAACAACAGAAACTTACGAATAATGCAAAAAAAATAAAAAATACGTTTTTCAGTTCCTCGCCATTTTCAACATCTCTGCAAGCTGGCAGGGAACGGGTCATTTGTGTTTACCTCCAGTATCTGAAAACCTTTACAGATCTCCTATTTCTCACAGCTGAGGGTTTGATACAATGTATCCAGTCTAGGCAATCCTCTGTCTGTGAGTTGATAGTTCTATCGCTTGCACTGATACATTGTAACAAATTCCCAGCCTCCCAGGACAAAATTAAAAATAAATGATTTGCGCTTCTGATGCATTTGGCTCTCAGAGGATTCTTTAGCTTCAAACCATGAGAAGTGTTTAGTCGGCATGGATTTTCAGCCTCTAGGTGAAAAGCAGAAAATTTCCGTTCACCAACAGTAATCAGAGATCTTGAAACATGATCTAAAGTTTCTGCAGCGGCTAAGCTTTTATTTAGAGAAGGAAGGAAGAGCCCGTTAAAGGGATTTGTTCTGAGCGGATAATGGGGGAAGTGGTCACTAAATAGATAAAAGGATTGTCAAAAGTAAACCCCACTTTGAAAAAATTGCAAATAGTCCGGTCCGTGCGGTGCGCCTAAAGCCCCTCGCGCAGAATACATCATCAGGCGATGTCACAGCGGTTGTGATCCGCGGCGTTGACTTCATCAGGACCCCCGAGGAGATCGCACGAACCGCTCTTACCACTCGACTCAGAACACCGGGCGGCGCAGCACCAGTCCCCAGGCCCAATACCATCCGTTTAGGACTCGGACTGGTTTCTATATATTATTAAAATTGATTGCGCGACCTCCAGCTGGGGGCGCGTCGGGCATCACGGGGAGAGGATCGCCGCCTCCGTTTTTTGATGCAAATCATTTGTTTTAGTTACACTCGTCCATTCGGATTCTTAACTCTCTGCAGATGGGAAGCAGTTATAGCGTTGCCATTTCCCATCTCTCACATTACGTGTCAGTCTTCACTGTAGTTCTAACATTCTATTCGCCAATGTGGCATTTTAACCCCATAATAACCAAGCAATTTTCCATTCCTTTTTTTATTTCTCACTCCCAGCCTTCCCAGAGCCATAACTTTATTTTTCCATTCACATGTTTTTTGCGGGACAAGTTGCACTTTCTAAATGGCGTCATTAGAGAGATCCAGACTACTAGAGAGAATGAATGGCTCCCCTGATCTCCGTGTGGGGAAGCAGTTCAGACCCCGAGAGCGCACCGCTCCCCTGGAATACCGTCTCAGATGCCATGGCCACAACGGACCACGCCATCTAAGGGGGTTAAATGTCTGCGATCAGCACAATTGCCGATCACAGACATTAGGCCATGTATGTCGTCAAGGGGTTAATGGTCACCCAGCATTCCCAGATATAACAAAGATTATATTACCATGGGATTTCTATTAAGAGCGCACAGCTGATGACTGTGTGGGGCAAGGTGAACATGTAGACCAGAGACGGCTGCCCCGACTGCGCTCGGGAGCAAGACGAGAATCTGCAGCCTCGTCTTCTCCACCCCCAGGAAGAGAAGTTCATTTCTATTTGAGCACAGAGAGAATTCAGCTTCTAACGAGAGCAGCTTCAGTAAGTGGCGGGTAAAGGCCTGTTCTATAAAATGCTGTAAGATGTGTGATCCCCTGTACCGGGAGAGATCAGCGGTTTCCTCTTGGGTGTCACGCTCTGCCTCCCCGCTGCTCCTCGTTTACGTCTACCGAGGCCGGTGCTTTCAAGTTTCAGACATTTCTGAGTCATGTTATGTTTTCTTCTGGGGCAGACGAGGCTTCGGCAAGAAGAAGGGATTTAAAAATCCTTCATTCAACTCAAATGTCAGGCGGAGGCTAATGGGGGAGATTTACAAAGAAGACCGTGGCTAAATCGTGTCGCCTACCGCACCAAATAGGCCGAGGCGCCATATTTCTGTGCACTATAATGCGTACATGTATGGCGGGGATAAAATAGTATGAATCTAACCAAAGAGACGTCAAAGGGGCCTAAAAGAGGTTCCTGGATGGTAGTGAATGGCTTAAGCCGCAGAGATGAAAGGGTAAAAAATGTAAACATAACATAGGCACATTCTCCTATATGGTGGAAATAAATAGAATGGCAGAATCACAGTGAAGACCGACACACTTTCAAAACTCTGTGGCAAAGTTAAGTAGCACAGGCATACCCAGAAATTCCTGCAAAATCTCCACTGGGCCCCCCCCCCCATCTACCATTTATAATACTAGTGTTGTCTTATGCGGCAGGGGGGGATGTTGCGGCCCTCAGGCTCCAGTATGTAACTGCTACCTCTGCATCCGCTATAGTCAGGGGTGTACATAGAAGTCACTGGGCCCCATAGCAAGAATCTAAATTGGGAGCCCATTTATAGCCTGTTCCTGGCCAGCAGTGTACTGATATGTGAGGCATAAGGTATAAATTACAGCTCGTACCTCACATATATAGTATATACAGCAGTGTACTGATATGTGAGGTATGAGGTATAAATTACAGCTCGTACCTCACATATATAGTATATACAGCAGTGTACTGATATGTGAGGTATGAGGTATAATAGATGCAGTGTGTACAGATATATAGTATATACAGCAGTGTACTGATATGTGAGGTATGAGGTATAATAGATGCAGTGTTTACAGATATATAGTATATACAGCAGTGTACTGACATGTGAGGTATGAGGTATAAATTACAGCTCGTACCTCACATATATAGTATATACAGCAGTGTACTGATATGTGAGGTATGAGGTATAATAGATGCAGTGTGTACAGATATATAGTATATACAGAAGTGTACTGATATGTGAGGTACGAGGTATAATAGATGCAGTGTGTACAGATATATAGTATATACAGCAGTGTACTGCTATGTGAGGTATGAGGTATAATAGATGCAGTGTGTACAATGTGGGGAGTCGCTCTGGTAGATAGCGGTGCAGGTGCAGTACCGAGGCAAAACAGGAGTCCCGAAGGTGCAAAAAACAGTGTTTTATTCACACTTGCACAAGATAAACAATAAACAGTCTCTTGGTGTTACTTCACACACATAAGAAATCATGAGAAAAACAAGACAGTCCTATACAGGCTCCAGTCACCTGGGAGGTTTTAGGTGCAGGTTCGCACCTGGCTGTCAGTCCAGCCGCAAGACAAGGACGTCAGGTTTCCAGGCAGTCTGCACTCCTCCTTGCTGGGCTCTTGCTTCCAGCCCAGAGAACTCCCAAACTCAAATGATTCCACAGCCTTACAGCAGCTCCAGGGCAATCACACCTCACCTGCTAGTGCTGGCTGTCTTATAAAGGCCCGGGAAAAACCGGCCTGGACCGTGGGGAATAGGCACCCACCCAACTCTTTGCCTACTCCCAGTAAGAGCCGGCCCGGATTGGCTTTGCAGCCAAACTAAATAGAAATGTGTCAAAACAGCACTAGCTGCTGCTGACACGCAAGAAAACCCGGCTCTTACCTCACCGAGGCCAGGAACCTCGGTGACACTTACCTGCCATTGACCACGGTACCTTGCACCTTACCACAACAGATATATAGTATACACAGCAGTGTGCTGATATGTGAGGTACGAGGTATAATAGATGCAGGTATATTGTATATACAGCAGTGTACTGATAATGTGAGGTATGAGGTATAAGATGCAGTGTGTGCAGATATATAGTATATACAGCAGTGTACTGATATGTGAGGTAAGAGGTATAATAGATGCAGTGTGTACAGATATATAGTATATACAGCAGTGTACTGATATGTGAGGTATGAGGTATAATAGATGCAGTGTGTACAGATATATAGTATATACAGCAGTGTACTGATATGTGAGGTAAGAGGTATAATAGATGCAGTGTGTACAGATATATAGTATATACAGCAGTGTACTGATATGTGAGGTAGGAGCTAGAATAGATGCAGTGTATACAGATATATAGTATATACAGCAGTGTACTGATATGTGAGGTATGAGGTATAATACATGCAGTGTGTACAGATATATAGTATATACAGCAGTGTACTGATATGTGAGGTATGAGGTATAATAGATGCAGTGTGTACAGATATATAGTATATACAGCAGTGTACTGATATGTGAGGTATGAGGTATAAGATGCAGTGTATACAGATATATAGTATATACAGCAGTGTACTGATATGTGAGGTACGAGGTAGAATAGATGCAGTGTGTACAGATATATAGTATATACAGCAGTGTACTGATATGTGAGGTATAAGGTATAATAGATGCAGTGTGTACAGATATATAGTATATACAGTAGTGTACTGATATGTTAAGTACAAGGTATAATAGACGCAGTGTGTACAGATATATAGTATATACAGCAGTGTACTGATATGTGAGGTAAGAGGTATAATAGATGCAGTGTGTACAGATATATAGTATATACAGCAGATTACTGATATGTGAGGTATGAGGTATAATAGATGCAGTGTGTACAGGTATATAGTATATATACAGCAGTGTGCTGATATGTGAGGAACGAGGTATAATAGATGCAGTGTGTACAGATATATAGTATATACAGCAGTGTACTGATATGTAAGGTATAATAGATGCAGTGTGTACAGGTATTTAGTATATACAGCAGTGTACTAATATGTGAGGTAAGAGGTATAATAGATGCAGTGTGTACAGATATATAGTATATACAGCAGTGTACTGATATGTGAGGTATGAGGTATAATAGATGCAGTGTGTACAGATATATAGTATATACAGCAGTGTACTGATATGTGAGGTATGAGGTATAATAGATGCAGTGTGTACAGATATATAGTATATACAGCAGTGTACTGATATGTGAGGTAAGAGGTTTAATAGATGCAGTGTGTACAGATATATAGTATATACAGCAGTGTGCTGATAGGTGAGGTATAATAGATGCAGTGTGTACAGATATATAGTATATACAGCAGTGTGCTGATAGGTGAGGTATAATAGATGCAGTGTGTACAGATATATAGTATATACAGCAGTGTACTGATATGTAAGGTATAATAGATGCAGTGTGTACAGGTATATAGTATATACAGCAGTGTACTAATATGTGAGGTAAGAGGTATAATAGATGCAGTGTGTACAGATATATAGTATATACAGCAGTGTGCTGATATGTGAGGTACGAGGTATAATAGATGCAGTGTGTACAGATATATAGTATATACAGCAGTGTACTGATATGTGAGGTATGAGGTATAATAGACGCAGTGTGTACAGATATATAGTATATACAGCAGTGTACTGATATGTGAGGTATGAGGTATAATAGACGCAGTGTGTACAGATATATAGTATATACAGCAGTGTACTGATATGTGAGGTATGAGGTATAATAGATGCAGTGTGTACAGATATATAGTATATACAGCAGTGTGCTGATAGGTGAGGTATAATAGATGCAGTGTGTACAGATATATAGTATATACAGCAGTGTGCTGATAGGTGAGGTATAATAGATGCGGTGTGTACAGATATATAGTATATACAGCAGTGTGCTGATATGTGAGGTATAATAGATGCAGTGTGTACAGGTATATAGTATATACAGCAGTGTACTAATATGTGAGGTACGAGGTATAATAGATGCAGTGTGTACAGATATATAGTATATACAGCGGTGTACTGATATGTGAGGTATGAGGTATAATAGATGCGGTGTGTACAGATATATAGTATATACAGCAGTGTTACTGTCAGTTATATATTACGGTCACTGTGTGAGGTACATGAAGTAATATTGGGTATAACTGGAATGGGGATAAAGAAAGAGAAAGGAGGACCTCAGTGGAGAGCTCATCGTTCATACTGCGATGATGCTGTGCAGTGGTTTTCCTACACATACAGGACCTGTGACGATGATGATGTCATATCAGGTCCTGGCAGATGCCTCTTTCTTACCAGGAAACGACACCATGCTCTGTGCAGTTCTCTTACTAGATGTACAGGACCTGTGATGCTGAACATGATGTCCTCACAGGTCCTGGCAGATGCTCCTTTCTAACCTGGGAACTACGCCATTCTTTGTACAGTTCCTTTACTAGATGTCCTTTATCTTTCTCCACTGATGGTAGGGATATTTTACTGGAGCGGGACATGAGTGTAATTAGGGGGCGGGGCCTAAACTCCACTGCGGGCCCCTTTTCCCCACGGGCTCCATAGCAGCTCCGTGGTCTGCCTCTATTGGAGGTATGCCACTGCCTATAGTTATACTACTAGGTATTATCTGTGGAGCCAGTGAAGCCATCATCATGGTTCCAAGAAGGCGCTGGGCCCAGAAGATGACCATTACTTTCCCGAGTACCAATTTGCAAATTGGTTCTTGGAATAAGGTCATTTCATCCGTGGACCCCCCTTTCTGGCCCAGTGTTCCCAAGTTGTGCAGTGGTGCTTAAAAGTTTGTGAACCCTTTAGAATTTTCTATATTTCTGCATAAATTTGATCTAAAATAACATCAGATTTTCCAAAAAGTCCCAAAAGTAGATAACGAATCAAATCAAAGAGCCAAAAGTATTAGACTTGGTAATAAGTAAATGACCAAGTCTAATATTGTTTACTCCTTTCTTTGATTTGACTTTTAGGACTTGTGTGACAATCTGATGCAATTTTAGGTCAAATTTATGCAGAAATCTGGAAGGTGTGTTTGTGTGTGTGTGTAGGTGTGTGTGTGGGTTATATTTTTTAAGATCTTTCTAAATTGTCTACGTCTCTCCACAGAATGGAAGCATCTGCTGCTCGGTGGACCTGGAATGTCTTCACAATAACTAAAGATCTAAACACGGGACTCTCGCACGAGAGGAAGAAAGTCACAAACTACAGGATGCAGTTCCCATCGATATGACGACGTGATGTGCGATGACTCAATGTTTTTTACAATGGACAAATTACCAAAATCTCCACAAGAGGAGGAGGTTTGTCACCTGCAGGCTTTTCTGTTCCGTTCACTCCTATTGCCCTCGCCCGGGGCGGCCCCAGGTTACCGTCGTCACAAGGATTCTCGCTCAAAAAACTCCAGCAGTTAATGATCTTAATGTTGTGAGTCGCAAACTTTTTACTTGTCCCATCAGAAAACACCTTTCAATTGGTTCCTTGTAAAATTTGGTGTCTTTTTTTCTTCTTCCACCGCCACGACTCGTGGAAGACGTCACCTCCATGAATGTCATGTCCCTGCTCCTGGATTTTATTTGAGGTCCCTGCCTGGTGTATTTATGGAAATCTGTATATATGTGCAGTCTAACGGCATAGCTTCTTTATTTAATAGCTTAATACGTCACCCGTGTCTCGAAATGTAAAAAAAACGAAACTTAAAAATAAAAACTTTACAAGCTTCTTAGAGGAATATGATCTCCAAAGTGGACTACTGCCACACGATGCGAAGGCCTCCTTCCATTGTGGGATGGACGTATAAGCCTTTGATATGGAGCATAACCCACCATCACCAGTTGGAACAAGAACCCAACGTGAAAAACTCAAAAAAATTGTGTCTCCGACATTACGATCACATAGTACTCATCTAGACGTAGGACTATGCGGTGGGCAACGGATTGGTAAAGGACACGGAGAAATAACGCACAACGTGGCGCTTTGTTGGATAATTAGTATGACAAAAAATAACGAAATGTACAAAAATATTTTCACATAGCGATTATTTTCCGAATGACAAAATACCGCAGACAATAAATCCGCGGGAAGTGGAGAAAAGTCTCTAAATCAGTATTACTGCCAGGATATTACTAGGGGAAGTTTTGGTTTTTTTACGTGATTGCTATTTTACTTTTTTTCACCCTATAAACGCTCTCACAAGCCGGTGGTAGATTTGTTGTTTAGTTGGGAAAATAATTTAAGTTTTGGGGGCTTTTTTTGTTATTTTATTTTTCAGGAAACTTGTTTTGTCCAGGCGGTAATGCTGTTTTTAAAGAATTTCACCATGACCGCTCAGAAGTCATCTTGTACATGTAAAATATATTTTACATAAAAGTTTACACTAACGCCACACAGGAATTAAATAAAGAACGTAATAAACTTAAAAAAAAAAAGTTTGTCTTTAGAATGCGTCTGTGTGTGCGGGGTGGTGGTGGTGGTTGTGGTGGTGGTGGTGGTGGGGTGGTGGTGGTGGTGGTGGTGGTGGTTGACGTTATTCATACTGAGCCTTTTTCCAACCCCGTTTCCAGAATTCAGTGAAACTGTTAAATATTTAGCGGCGTCAGTAGGGGTTACAATCAGGGTGGGTCTTGAAAATGGATAGCTGATCCCCCCCCCCCCCCCCGGACTATGTGGCATCAGCTGGTGGTTATAAGCCAATATCACTGCATATATGTAACCAAAATAGTTTACAGATTTTTTTATTTTTTTACCCCCCATAAAATAAGTGGTGTTCCCTATTGCAACAGGCCAAAAAGTGCGGCTGGTTTTCAGCCAGCCAGTAATAGGGCCACATTTTAACAGAACAGCAAGCCCCGTATCACTTGTCTCCTCGGCTGAGATGAACTATAATCATCATGGTGATCACCACAAAGATTATATTCTCTGGTCCATGAGGTCTGTTCAGCAGATAATAATGGGGGGGGGGGGGGGTCGCTACTACAGTACTTCTTTCTACCTGGATTACAAAAAGCCATCATCATTATATTGATGAGCGAAGTAAAATCAGATGCTACATCCAAAGTCGCTTCATTCAAAACCTCCGATTAAGGGTCCATTTACACTCTGCTAATTGCGGATCTGTAGAACACGGACACCGGCCATGTGCGTTCTGCATTTTGCGGACTGGATATGGTAGGCACAATGATAAATATGCCTATTCTTGGCCGTGGATGTGGAGAATAGGACATGCTCTATCTTTTTTGTGGGGCCGCGGAACGGCACTACGGATGCGGACAGCACGCGGTATGCTGTCCGCATCTTTTGCGGGGCTATTGAAATGAATGGGTCCACACTCATTCTGCAAAACCCATTCATGCGGACGTGTGAATGGACCCTAATACTGTTCGGAGATCCGTCTCTGTACAGTATTAGAATGTACGGGCTCCGATGAGCCAAAGTAAGTTATTCGCGAAGTCGCGCGTGACTTCGTTGAATAACTTTAGTAGTTAATTTTTAAAGTGGAAAACCTCTTTAAAACGTGAAACCGAACTCTGCTTTGGTTCCACGTTACCAGTCAGACCTGAAGCAGAGTTCGGTTTCACGTTTTAAAGAGGTTTTCCATTTTCAAAATCAACTATTAAAGCTATTGAACAGGATCACGCGCGACTACACGAATAACTAACCTCGGCTCATCAGAGCCCATACATTTTAATACTGTACGGAGCCGGATCTCCATCCAGTATTAATCCGAAGCTCGTTTCGCTCATCACCAATCATTATGTCACAGAACCACCCAGGCTTCATAATAATGCACAGCTCCTGCTCCGTCTTGCCTGTGGTTACTCCACCCGACCAAAGTATTGTCAATAGAGGAACTGCTACACGGTAGCGGAGGAGCCAGCGCCTCAGGCGGTAAATGGCAAATTCTTGATGTTCTCCAACAGCTGATTAAAGCCCCAAAATGTGGCTCCTCAATACAATGCCTCTCAAAATTTCAGAATTGAACCATGGAACCATTACGCCTGATATACTTACCCTACGAGCGCTTATCCTCTTTGCCATTTTTGCTGTTCTGTAGAGATTGCATCTCAGCAGTCATCTCCTCATCACAGGCAGGATTACGATGATGGATAACACCTATATACTGTATATAGATATCACAGGAACATTCACGATGTCACAGCTTTTCTAGTCCCTGCAAAATGACTTTAGCACAGGTCATCACAGAGCATGCCGACAACGCTCTCCTATAGAAGTCCATGTCTCATCTCCAGTCTACAGGGGGCTGCCGTAAAGCTGATCACGGAATGCTGTTAAACAGCAGCTCAGGCAAGATGGCGGACCTCATAACTAGAGATGAGCGAACTTTAAAAAAAAGTCCGGTGTTCGGCGTTCAAGTTGTGGTAAGTCGCGCATCCCGTTATGGATTCCACTATAGCGGCATATGGAATCCATAAGGGGCGGCTTCCACCAACCCGAACTGTTGAACAGCCGAAGGACCTGGGGTGACGTCACTGTCATGTGATCAGTGCAGGGGGCTGGATTTGATCCCATGCAGAGCCACGCCCCCTGCACTGATCACATGACAGTGACGTCACCCCAAGTCCTTCGGCTGTTCAACAGTTCGGGTTGGTGGCAGCCGCCCCTTATGGATTCCATATGCCGCTATAGTGGAATCCATAACGGGATGCGCGACTTACCACAACCCAAACGCCGGACTTTTTTTTTAAAGTTCGCTCATCTCTACTCATAACCATGTACAGAAAATTAAAAAAAATTAAAATACCTGAAAATATAACCACATTATCAAAAGAGAATGTGCATTATTATCTGATTTTATTGGTGAAAAAAAAATATGATAAAATCCCGCTGGTACATTCCCTTTAAAGGGACATTCCAAAGCGGCCTCCGTTATTCTTCAGGTTTCCTGTTGCATTGTGGGAGACAAGGACTGAATGGTAAAAAGCCTTGTGGGGGTAACCGCTCCATTATTATAGCCAGTACCGATATTACATCTCAGGCCTTGGACCCCACACGGTTTGTCCAAGGATTGGCTTTATCACAGAAAAGCTCATGGACGGTTTTAAAATGTTTGGCTGCTCCTAATACAACAGGGCAGATGATTATCTCGCGCCCTCCCCAGTGCCCCCTGCCCCCACATCACTGGGAGTGTCTGATATAAATCCAGCAGGGCTGCCTATAGGTAGATCCGGCACTTTTTCTATCATTTCTAGGCTGGATCTAGGAAGGAGTTTAGCTATGGCGGCCATTTTTAACCGCTGTTCCATTATTGGTCACAGAGTCACCCAGAGTTTCAGAACGGCGTAGGCCCCGCCGTCTCATCCTCTGCTGCCTAAATTAACCTTACTCAATATGATAGCCGAGCTTCAAAATTTGGGCAAAATATCAGTGTGCCCATTCAGCGTTTTTGTCTTATATATAGAGGAGATAGGCAGCTAAAAGAAACCCCTGGCGCCGCTTTTCTTGGAGGACAACCAAGGATCCATGTTGCTTCATCCCCGAGGCTCACAATCTGATGTCCATGTCTCCCATTTGCTTTCTGTTCTTCGGATCCGATAGGACAGAACAAAAAACAAACAAAACGGATCCCTTATTTAGCGCATCAGTTTTGATCGGTTCGCGTCACTTCCATCAGAGATCAGTTATTTTTGACAGGAGAAAAAGGACATAAGTAATTTTTACAGGACTTTTTCTCCCGTTAAAAATAACTGATCTCGGACTAAAGTGACACAAACTGACCATAACTGATGCTCTAAATGAGGGATCCGTTTTTTTCTTTTTGCTCTTCTGACAGATCGGCAGAACGGCGATGGGACCGCTCCATCACACACACACTGCGGCTACTTCACGATGTTTTAGGAGCAAGAGGAAAAAGTTAAGAACCTGGAGGTGACCAAAGACAAAGGAAAAGGGAAATTATACGCGGATGTGGCCCCCGATTACCACCTAGGACCCCAAGCAGTGCAATATAGCAGAACCACCGCCCAGTTTATGTAGTAGGGGGGGGATGGGTGCCTAAAACATAATATAGATGTATGTAAAATGGCGCGCTGAATCTACGGAATGAGCTCCATGGTAAAACCTCATGAAGCCGGCAGGACCTACATGACTGGTATATCACGGCAGCCAAGGGCCCCCCAGAGCTACTTTGCGAAATCCCAGAGCGCATAATCTAAGCAATTTAATAAGACCAAATTCTGAAATATGGATTTTCACATGCCCCTTAACAAGCACCGGGATTGTAATGTTCCGTGTTTTACGTCCCACGAGGGCGGCCAATTTACAGAGAGGAAAATAACTATTTACTCTGCAGCCGGTGGTTCAGTCCATTATCACTCCCCGCTGACTTACAATATATAACGAGTAAATCAATCGGGTTCTTCTTGTCACATATTTAAGTCCTTGTCTCTGCTGCTTTACTTCAAGGTAAATTTGTGAAAATCGTTTTTCCTCTTTCGGCAAGCATGCGCCTGGAAAAAACACGACGGCCCGATCTGAAAAATGAATATATTATATATAGGCTTCATGCACACAAAGTTATTTTTTTCTCGTTTCGGTTCAGTTTTTTTTGCAGACCATATGCAAAACCATTAATTTCAATGGGTCCGCAAAAAAGAAATGGAAGGTACTCAGTGTGCATTCCGTTTCCGTATGTCAGTTTTTCCGTTCCGCAAAAAAGAGCATGTTCTATTTTTTTCTAGTTTGCGGACAAGGATAGGCATTATTACAATGGATCTGCAAAAATAACGTATCCGCAAAAAACGGATGCCATACAGAACATCATCCGGTTTTTTTGCGGACCGCAAAACGCATACGGTCGTGTGCATGAGGCCATATATAGATATTCAGTATTTTACCTGTTGGCAATACCATCGTAAGACCTGTAGGGGTCACTGTTGCAAGCTTTTGTTTAAAGGGATAGTCCATCCAAAAATGTTTGTAATAGCTACCCACTACACAGGCAAAAATATTAGATTGATGGGTGTCTACATACTGGGACCCCCACTTATCAGTGGAATGGGGATCCCTTCTCCTCCTCCTAGAAACAAGAAGGGAGTGGTTGAGCAAGCTGAGAGCGGCGTAACAGAGGAGGAGAAAACTGGGAAGTGACTTTACAGAGGAACACAACACAACGCCCGGTTGTCAATATAGTCATACATTTCCAGGAGGAACAACAGAAGGACAGCATAATACACACGTCTAACAAAATCTGTCTGAGAATATTCTCATGGGGAATGCAAGGATTTACTAAGACAGAAGTGTCAGCGGAGTCAATGGGTTCTTGTTCGCTTTTGCATAAAATCCCACACACACTTTACTGATCTTGCCTGGATCCATTTCTTCTCCGTTCACATCCAAAGGGACGTTAACAATTCTACGGTCTCCAGTTTATCAGCACAGCAGGCAGTCACATGACCTGTGTCATTAGCATCTGACCTCCCACAATGCATTGCTCCCTAGTTACAGGAAACCAGCAGACTTGGGATCTTCTTCATCTGTTTAAATTTAGAGTAAAACAAGAAATGAAGCAAAAACATTTCTCATTTTACGTGGATTTGAACCAAGGAAGGCTGCGAAGATAACGCGCAAAAGTGGAGTTTTCCTTTAAATTGTACCATCTGCTTCTTTCAGATGATAGATCAGAATTAATATCCTTAAAGTATTTTTCCATCATCATCTTTTATGTATCAGGCGTTTTCCGCAGACATCACCCTCGGCTATTATTACGCCAATTCAGATGTGGCCCTTCCCGTATTCCCTGCTCTTTTCCTAGCAGCGATTATGGGAGAAATTGTTATGAGGTCGACCGGCAGATCAATTTTTAATTTGAAATCTGTTTCTCTCTCAATTCTGACTTCACGTCGGCGGAGGTTTACTGCTCCCCGCTGCTATCAGAATTACTCTGAAAATGACTGTTCATAACACATTCACACCTGACGCCGCCATCTCTATGCTCAATCATTGAGTCGGCAAAATGTGCGGGGTGCGCCAGAGCCCAAGAGCGGCAGCAACATATGACAGTCCTCGGGACCACAATTATCATCCATTAACCGATGTCAAGTCTAAGTTACAAAAATAAAAACAATGATATTCGTCACCCGTCATAGGGCAACTAGGAAATGGGAAGTCAAGGGACAAACATCGAGGAATAACAGGATCCTTTCTGTGAGGAAGGACTAAAAGCCCAACACAGCACATATACCTGTAACAGCAGTTTAAAGGGGTTGTCTCGCCTCAGCATGTGGCATTTATCATGTAGTGTATGCAAGCATGGCCACCACTGATGGATTGCAGGGTGGTCATAACCATGGAAACAAGCCGTATATAATGTGATGGAAAAATTTATCAAGCCAGCAAAAGAGGCAATATGAACTATAAAAATACATTAGTAAGTGGCTTGTACTAACTTTCTCATTTGCTTAAGTGGGAGGACCCCTTTAAGATCAAGAATTCTACATATCAAATATAATACTGCCTTCTATATACAAGAATATAACTACTATATTACTGCTCCTATGTACAAGAATATAACTACTATAATACTGCCTCCTATGTACAAGAATATAACTGCTATAATACTGCTTCTATTTACAAGAATATAACTACTATAATACTGCCTCCTATGTACAAGAATATAACTACTATAATACTGCTCCTATGTACAGGAATATAACTACTATAATACTGCCTCCTATGTACAAGAATATAGCTACTATAATACTGCTCCTATGTACAGGAATATAACTACTATATTACTGCTCCTATGTACAGGAATATAACTACTATAATACTGTTTCTATTTACAAGAATATAACTACTATAATGCTGCTCCTATGTACCAGGATATAACTGCTATAATACTACCTCCTATGTACAGGAATATGACTGCTATAATACTTTTGTAACAGCAGCTGTGGTACGCCGCTGTTCCCCCGCTTATCACAGCTGTCCTGGGCGCCGCGTTCATCGTTGACCTGTGGCCAGTGCTTCTATTTCACCGGTGCGTTCCTGGGCTCTGTTTGTGTAGCTGTTATTGCTTCTGAGGATTCCGCTGCACAGCTTCTACTCAGCCCCGGACATGTGACCTCGCTGAGCAACCCTAGCTCCATGCATGTACTAAAGTGGGTCAGCCCCCTTCCCAGATGCCTCAGTGTCAAGGTCTTTGTGTTTGCTGGCTCCTGATCTACACTTCATTCCTGGATTCTGCTTATCGTCTGATCCCTGCCTGCTTGCTTTGACTCTCCTGTTGCCGACCCGGATTGCCTGACCTGTACCTGTGCCGCCTGTCTGACCACGTCTCTGCCCAGTTATTCCGTTCCGCGGCCCCGCAAAAAATACAGAGCATGTCCTATTCTCTTCCGTTATCTGTGTTTTGCGGACCGCAAAACACTTACGGTCATGTGTATGTACCCTTAAAGCTATATATGGACGGACATCACATACAGCAATACATCTTATTTCTGCATAGTTTCCGGCACAGACATTAGCCTCAGGACACAGGAATTTGTGACCACATCATCGCACTGCCTGTGACCCGGCACAGGAGGTCACGATGATGTCATCGCGGTCTCCTGCACCGGTCTACTGCCTCGTAGCTCAGACCTTGTGGCCTGCAGTCTATGTGGCTGACAGACGGGGTCGAATGCAATAGGCTCCCATATAATACTCATCTTGCTTCATGGCAAGTGCGGCCCTGGACAGGGGTTTGGCTGATTGGCAAGTGCGACTGATGACATCACAGAGAATGCATTTTGTGTCATCATGAAGAGTTGTGGCTGTGTATAAGCGAGGTTCACTAACTATAGGGGCCCAAAGAGGTGTCTGGCATCCAAGCTCTAACATTGTGACAGTTGGGGGTCCTTACAGAGATCTGGGGGCGCAGGAGCGTCAATCTACACCTGACTGTTCTGGTTTCTTTTTGGAGGATAGTCCAATAAACCTGACCTCTATGGGGTGTGGTTTTTCAAATCCACATAAAATTGCTGTTTTTGGGGTGCTCCTAGGTGGATTTGATAGAAATGTAGGGAGGTATATGGTGAGTCCATCAGTCTGGATTTAACTTCCTTGGAAAAGTTATCCTGCTTGCATCTGTTTCTTGGAAAGCTGGTTAATAAGTCTGATATGGCTGTCACTAGCGCTCCCTGCATAGATGCTGTCACCCGGCCTCTTCAGTATTACATCTCGTGCTCTCTTCTTACGAGCAAGCATTCTGGTCATTCAGGATCCTGGAAAAGCTGAGTGATTGGACTTTGGCGAGCTGCGATATCACCCAGCTTTTCTAGAAATAGATAAATCTAGGCGACAACAGAATTTTTGAAACTACAGAAGAAAAATCTGAAGAAATACACGGACAAGCCCTATGCCTCATTGCTAACTTGTCTTTTACCGACAGACGCCGGCAGAGAGCAGCCGCCATCTATGGGGAGCTGTGGGGGAGGGGTGTACCTCGATGAAGTGCGTGATGAGCATTGATCTGGAGCAGTCGCTGCATGTTTTTACTTAACATTACTCAGATGCACATTCGTCAAATTCACCTGGAACAAAGAAAGTTTTCAGCGGCGTCATCCATCAGCCGCGTGCATTCAGTCAGTGATCAATGTGTCAGAAAGCTGGCAGCACTTCATTACGCCTTGTCTTTACTCAAGTGTCACAGGGGCCGGAGTGGAACAAAGCACAGGATGAGGCTTCTCCTCCAAGAGTAATTAACCTCTATAGGAGGCCGGGTTTAACCACGTAGCTGCCAACCTATCAGCCGACATCTGGGCTAGCAACTCACTAGAACCAGTTGACCTCCAACCCATTATTCACTCTTTGAGGGATCGCAACGCTTAGACAGCTAACCATCACTTGTACATGGCAATTCCCTCCCGTGCCCAACGAGTCTCACTTATTATGTCACCCATTTTTCCACTGCATGGTACTGGCTCTACTCTACTCTGGTACCAGGTGGTTTGCTTGCCAAGGTAGATATGGTGAAATGTTCTTAAACCAATCTATAGACAGCAGAGTGGTCGCGTGACTACATGGTAACTCACTTGGAAACCCCTCAGATCAGGTACCAAAAAAGTTCCAGGTGCTATTTTTAACTTTGGCTTAATGTGAAAAAAAAAAAGAACCAAAAACAACAACTATCTTTCAATTCTCAACTCTTCCAAACTACTATCAATAACTAGTGGGTCTCCATCCTTTGAGCAATTGACTCCAACTACTGTCTCTACCCAGCTAACCTCCAACTCTTTAGCCGTCAACTCTTCTAAACCACTCTCTCTAACCAGTTGGTTTCCAATCCCTTAGCCATATATTGTATCCAAGAATCTTCTCTAACTAGTCGGCCTCAAACCTTTGATTCACTACCCGAGGACTAACTCAAACCAGCTAACCCCCATATGTGCCCACAATTCTCATCTGTGTCAAACCAGTGTTTTAAATCTCTTATCTTTGAACCCATCAGCTGTTAACCATCTATTACCGGCTAGCCTCTGACCCTTTAGCCACTGTCTATAGCTAGTTAGCTTTCAAACCTTTAGCCTACAACACATTAGTCATCAGCTCTTCCCAAATCTTCTTTCTAACTAGATGGCGTCCAACATACTTTTTGAAATCAATTGTGTCGTCTCTAACTAGCTGGCCTCCAAGAGGCTCCAACCCTTGAGTGCTAACAGCTCGTAAACCTCCTAAACCCCACTTGTGCCTTTCCAACTTCTCTCAACCAGTACATTTTCAGCCCAACTACTCTTTCTCTAACGCAGTGTTTCCCAACCAGTATGCCTCCAGCTGTTGCAAAACTACAACTCCCAGCATGCCCGGGCAGCCTTTTGCTGTGCGGGCATGCTGGGAGTTGTAGTTTTGCAACAGCTGGAGGCACACTGGTTGGGAAACACTGCTCTAACTAGTTGGCTTCCAACCTTTATGTCATTGACCTTTTCTAACCATTCAGCCACCAAACCTTTAACAGTCACTTCTAGCTATGTTTCTTTTTGCTTTCTATAACTTCTTGCAACACCCGTGGCAACTACTGGATATTCAAACCTTAAGCCATCATCAATGCCAACCAACTGTCTCTAACCAGACTGCTCAACCTATTAGTTATCACCTGCACCACTGCAACTCATCAGAATGGTCCTTAAAAAATATGGATATTGTGGAAAATGAGGAGGGGGGTCCAACTGAATCTTTGGCCAATTGAGATAATGTTATCAATTATGATTTCTCCATCAAGCCCTCTCCTTTCAGTATATACTGTACCCGAGCCGCATTTAAGCGTACACCCCCTACTTTTCGTTAACTTGCCCTCCAGCTCAGCTACATTTGAAGAGGTCTGACGGCCTCCCATGTCGTAGACTTGATGCCATCAAGCTAATTCTCTGTACTGTAACCCTGAGCTCCGATGATCAGAGACAAAGCAGAAAACAAAGATCAGAGTTTGTCCTAATGAAACCACGATCGTTCCAGCCATCAATTATTCAACGTGAAAAAAGACCGTACATTAAAATTAATCATTACTCCGGCAAAAGCTCCTTTGCAGCAACAATGAAACATTTTCTCTGAATGCAAAGAGATAAAGGAGCGAGAGAAGAGAGAATTCCCAATCTGCCAAAGACAACGTTATCTTTTGTTTTTGAAACAATCCGCAATGTTATTTATTGTGTGTGGAAGTGATGTGCTGCTTAAGAGACGGAAACGTGTGGGGCGCCCGAAGATAGGCTTTCAATTACCAGATCATTGATATCGTTTATGCTGGTCTACAGTTTGCAACATGAAGCAGTCAAGGACCCCTTTTAAGTCTTGCTGTGAAGTACAAGTTTCTTAATATTGCGTCCTCCGTTTCGCAACTTTCACCAAAAAAATAAATCAAGTTAGGGTTTCTTCCGCAATCCAGGCTGGACCATAAAGATGCCGAACTGGGAAACTCTAGTATGGTGTTGGTGAAGACTTAAGAGCATTGTAGACGGCAAAGAAAACAAGGCAAAAATGGCCAGTCTGAAACATCTTACCTCAGCCACATTGTGAGAAGAATCAGCTTGATGGAAAAAAGACAACTTCGATGCCAGAACCTCAGCACTTTTTGGATTGACTAAACTAAAGAATAGCATCCAAGGAAATCTTTGCTCATTGGCCTTACCCTAACAAGAAGCCCTCACCTCTGATGTATTCACAGAAGACTTTGACTGGTGGCAACTAAAAGGAGATACTGGAGATATACTGTAAGAGTAATTCTCGAAGACAGAGAAAATGTAAACGAGAAATGTGACCTAAAGGTTTAAAACAGTTCTCTGGGCCTATACTTAGAACAGAACTAGTGTTGAGCGAAGCGCGTGACTTCATTGAATAACTTCAGTAGTTGATTTTTAAAGTGGAAAACCACTTCAAAACTTGACACCGAACTGGGCTTTAAGTCTTAAAGTTATTTTCCGTTTTAAAAATCAATTACCGAAGTTATTCAACGAATTCACGCACGACTTCAGCTCATCGGAGCCCATACATTCTAATACTGTACGGAGACAAATCTGTACAGTATTATTACGAAGTTTTGAACGAAGCGACTGTGGATGAAGCATCCGAAGCTGGCTTCGCTCAACACAAAATAGAATATCAGAGCTTAGATGGTCCATAAGGACGATAGTTGATCAGAACCATAAACATTAGATGAACATTAGATGAACGCCGGCCAAATCTCCCCTCCTGTCAGAGGAAAGGAGAGCTGCATAGTTGGATTTCAACATGCCTGATCCTTTTGTTCTCATGGGAGCAGCTTCTGTACATTGAGAACACAAGCCGCCTCGGCTAAGTGTGCATGCTTATATGGGCGTCAGAAGGAACAGCTGTTGGGCAACTGCTATCTACTGTAAAGAGCATGGTCCGCTTAATATCAGATGTGCCTCGTCCCAAAACCAGCAGATTCACCGATTTGGCTTAGAGCTAAACTGGACTTTCTTGGAAGGGAACCTCAGGTCTCTACCGACTAGCCTTACAGCTTGGTAAGTCATAGTGCGGTACCAGGACAGCTGATGCAAAGCTGTGGTCAGGGCTGGTGGAATACTTGCAGAGGTAAACAGGCACTGATCAAGGCAGCGGTGAATACACAGCATCGTCTGAATCAAACTGAAATACCTGCTGATGAAATGAGCAAGTGAGATCAGAGGCAGGTTTTCAGCCATACATCTAGCATTACTTCTATCTGGCCCTTTAAGAGGCCCGATACATCACATGCTGCTAGACAATCAGATCAGGCACCAGTCAGATAAGCAGCCAGCATCCTATTATAATAATATGGTGGCACCAGTTAGTTTCACTGCAAGCTGTAAAATGAGATACTACCCGGAGCATAATCTGCTGACATCTAGTGGCCAATGTATAAACTGCAATATTTCGCAATTCATTTTTTGACCTAAAGTTAGAAACCGGCCAACTGCAAAAACCTTTTTACAAAAAAATTTAAATTTAGAGAGAAAACTTGTCCCGTTATATTTCAGCACTGTGTATTACTAAATACTAATTACTGTATACATTACTAATACAAAGTAGCCATCAGCATCCAAAAACGTCACCACTTGCACAAAGCATCATGGGCCCATTTAGTCCGACTGAGCCGTCCCCGCATAAACCGTGGCCAAAACGTTCCGGAACAACAAAACGAATCAGGACACATGGGGCAGATCTCATTCCACGCCTTAATCAAACAGATTATCTGCCTAAACTTGTCTTTATTTGATTCATTTTGGCCTTGGGTAAAGTGTAGCATTAAGCCGATCAGCGCGCCCGGGGCTCAAAATACTTCGGATTTCACAGGGAGGTTTGTGTGATTTATGCTCAACGGGGAAAAGAAGAAGAAGGGAAGGTTATTTTGTGCATTAAAGGTCATAACAAAATACAGTGGAAAAAAATCCAAAAGCAGAAGGATTAGCTGTCAGTGACGAAAAGAAATCAATGCATTGATAGTACAGTATGCAGTCACCTTCATATTCTGCAGGATTATTACACTTTTGCTTCATTTTTCATTGTTTTATTTTTCACTGTATTTAAGTGCATAATATTCACAAAGTCAAATCAATTAATTAAAAAAGATAAGCACAATATACCGCCCCCGCAGAACCAAATACCACAGTGCAGCACAATATACTGCCCCAGCAGAACCAGATACTACAGTGCAGCACAATATACTGCCCCAGCAGAACCAAATACCACAGTGCAGCACAATATACTGCCCCCGCAGAACCAAATACCACAGTGCAGCACAATATACTGCCCCCGCAGAACCAGATACCACAGTGCAGCACAATATACCGCCCGCAGAACCAAATACCACAGTGCAGCACAATATACTGCCCCAGCAGAACCAAATACCACAGTGCAGCACAATATACTGCCCCGCAGAACCAAATACCACAGTGCAGCACAATATACTGCCCCAGCAGAACCAAATACCACAGTGCAGCACAATATACTGCCCCAGCAGAACCAAATACCACAGTGCAGCACAATATACTGCCCCAGCAGAACCAAATACCACAGTGCAGCACAATATACTGCCCCCGCAGAACCAAATACCACAGTGCAGCACAATATACTGCCCCCGCAGAACCAAATACCACAGTGCAGCACAATATACTGCCCCCGCAGAACCAAATACCACAGTGCAGCACAATATACTGCCCCCGCAGAACCAAATACCACAGTGCAGCACAATATACTGCCCCCGCAGAACCAAATACCACAGTGCAGCACAATATACTGCCCCCGCAGAACCAAATACCACAGTGCAGCACAATATACTGCCCCCGCAGAACCAAATACCACAGTGCAGCACAATATACTGCCCCCGCAGAACCAGATACCACAGTGCAGCACAATATACCGCCCGCAGAACCAAATACCACAGTGCAGCACAATATACTGCCCCAGCAGAACCAAATACCACAGTGCAGCACAATATACTGCCCCCGCAGAACCAAATACGACAGTGCAGCACAATATACTGCCCCAGCAGAACCAGATACTACAGTGCAGCACAATATACTGCCCCAGCAGAACCAAATACCACAGTGCAGCACAATATACTGCCCCCGCAGAACCAAATACCACAGTGCAGCACAATATACTGCCCCAGCAGAACCAAATACCACAGTGCAGCACAATATACCGCCCCAGCAGAACCAAATACCACAGTGCAGCACAATATACTGCCCCCAGCAGAACCAAATACCACAGTGCAGCACAATATACTGCCCCAGCAGAACCAAATACCACAGTGCAGCACAATATACTGCCCCAGCAGAACCAAATACCACAGTGCAGCACAATATACTGCCCCAGCAGAACCAAATACCACAGTGCAGCACAATATACTGCCCCAGCAGAACCAAATACCACAGTGCAGCACAATATACCGCCCCAGCAGAACCAAATACCACAGTGCAGCACAATATACTGCCCCAGCAGAGCCAAAAACCACAGTGCAGCACAATATACCGCCCCCGCAGAACCAAATACCACAGTGCAGCACAATATACTGCCCCAGCAGAACCAAATACCACAGTGCAGCACAATATACCGCCCCAGGAGAACCAGATACCACAGTGCAGCACAATATACTGCCCCCAGCATAACCATATACAACAGTGCAGCACAATATACCGCCCCCGCAGAACCAGATACCACAGTGCAGCACAATATACCACCCCAGCATAAGCCAAATACCACAGTGCAGAACAATATACTGCCCCCGCAGAACCAGATACCACAGTGCAGCACAATATACTGCCCCAGCAGAACCAGATACCACAGTGCAGCACAATATACTGCCCCAGCAGAACCAAATACTACAGTGCAGCACATTATACCGCCCCAGAAGAACCAAATACCACAGTGCAGCACAATATACTGCCCCAGCAGAACCAAATACCTCCCAAGAATCTGCCCCTCTGTGGTGGCCAGTTGCCATGATCCATCCTCTTACTCCAACTGCCTCAGAACAGTAATACAGGTGAATTCAGGAGGGCACCTGCACTAGCTGCCGGCCAAGTACATAAGTGCTTAATACCCCCAGCATTAACTGTGGGCACTTTGGACTATTACTTCTCCGACAGGTGATGGGGAGGAGGGCTCAGGCGGCACCCTGGCATTGGCCCACTAGAAGTTTCCCTGTAGTTTATATTGCCAATTTGTCCCTGGTCTCGCCCCCTCTCAGCAGTCTGTCAGACTAAAAATGGAAGGGATCAGGAATTGCTAGGTCATACAAGTAAAGGGCTGCTGCTTTTCTCCAGACACAGCTGCACCTCCGTATGTTTGGCTGTACCCGGTACTGCAGCTCCTGCCCATGGCGGGGGTCTCAGTGGTCGAACCCCCACTGATCAAAAAGTAATGTGCTATCCTATGTTTGACTCATTTAGTAACATGATCCACAGCAGGGTGTCTTTATGCACGGAGACTACCAGATCTATCAACAGCAGCTTGCAAAAATTTTATTCATTTTTTCATACGATAAAGTTAAAGTAGATAAATATTTTTATGATTTAAAAAAAAAAAAATTATATATAAAACTTCTAGGGCTGGCCACAACCTTTTATCCTTGATCTGGAGCCTTTTATAATAATTACAGATCTATAATATTCCTTTACTAACCCCCCCCCCCCCCAAACATTAGGCACCAAAAGAAGTTAGAAACTAAACATTTTGACAAAAAGGAAAGGCTGTACTACACAGCTCGATGTGTAAAACAAGAAGAGAGGGAGGCCTTTAAAAGAGCAGTAAAAAGGGACAGGAGACATCAAGGTATTATAAAGTGTATGCAGTCCTGATGAAGAGGGCAATCCAGCCCTCGAAACGCGTTGACTACCCTGCAAATAAAAGTTAATTACTTATCTGGCCGATGATTTGGGTCTGAATCTTTCCAAGAAAGCGCCGGAAAAAGCAGTCAAAATACGGTTTTTTTACCAGTCTTCCTTTTGACACAGCTCGATGTTGCAGACGACTGTCGGGAGGGAAGAGTTGCTTCCCGGCAATCGGCTGCTCGCTAGCAGAGGAGACCGCTGCCATTACATGTAGTGATCTCCATGGCCATTGCTCATCTCCATGTTGTCCAGTTATTAGACAGCACGATCTGACGCCTGAAAATTATAAATTTATTAATTTATTAACATGGAAAAGATCTGGACTGCCTGGCGATCCATTTGCTCGTACATCGGGCAATCGGCAGCAGTATTTCACTGCAAGATGATCTCTAACGTGCGTTCATGCGACTGCTTGTTAGCAATTATCTGCCGAAAAATCAGGCAGTGTAATACAGGCTCTAAAACTCATCAATCTCTCCATCAATGTGAATAATAAAAAGGTCAAACCTAAAGATGGATCATATCTCCCCTCCGAACGTTATGTGCTTCCACCAGAACAGATAGATGACCTTTTAAAAAGAACAATATCAAGTTTTAGTTTAGTCTCAAGATATTAAACTTTTTCCTTAAAATATCCCATCTCTAAATTCACACCATTATGAGACCTCGATATGGACATCCAAAGACAAAGGGTCCACCGATCTGAATGCAATAGATTGGCTCCTCGTGGGACGGCCGAAGCGCTCGTCGGATCAAGATCGGCCTGTCATTGCAGCTTACCACCAGTAGAGGTCCTCACAATTTATGTAAACTGAACCGTAGAAGTCAGACGGGTCCCAGGATAGACGCTGTATGGAGAACTGGCTCATAAATAAGGACAAAAGGTCGAAAAACCCTTGAAGCGATAATCAGTGACTAATAATTAGAAATGTTGGGATGTGAAGTAAAGCAATAACTCTAAAGGTCGACTAAAGATTTATGTCCTAACGACATCGATAGATTCCATTCTATCAGTAGATTCTTTGCTTTCTTTCAATAGGAATAGTACAGCTTCCCCGATTGTTATGTATTTTTCATTGCGTTATTTCATGGCTGTCTTCATAATCCTGTCATACACTCTACATGACCACCTGCCATGACCACCGTTCCTTCATGAGCAGCCGCGTCTTTGTTCTTTTTAGCGCCTGCAGGTTCGAAAGCATGAACTGTTTTCCTGCTTACTCAAATCATTTTGGGTCCGTCTTTCTGGACACATGGGGTTTACTTTTAGATCATTTCCTCCAGTTCTTTTTATATAGGGGATATATAGTTTACAGGCTGCAGATAAACGCTGCGGGTAACTGTGGCACTTATTTTTTGTGTTCTTTATTGCTTTTGTCTTATGTAATCATTGACTTGTTATACATTTGGGAGTACGGTGTTTTGTTTTTTTTCAATTTTTGTTATACATTGCGTACATTTTTTTATTGCCGATTTTCCTTGTTGCTGACATATTGGCCCCAGTTACAGGGGAAATAGCCTCCAGATCCTCACTCCATAGCTGATCTGGGTCTGCTAAGATCTAGCAGCTCTTGCTGCTTCCAGCACTGCATACCCAAAGCTCAGAGTCTCTGTCTCACGATTGGCAGTACGGTTGTCGCCGACAACCAGCTCCCTGTACAAACTGTGTACAGACGCAGACTCTGCAATTCACGATGGATGGATGCACAGTACAGACTGGTTTCAGCACTGTACTGTTTGTGCGCTGATCAAAGAGTGTGAGTTCAGGGCTTGACATAATTACGATAAGTCTACAGTGCCAGTGGGATGTGCGGATGACACGGAAAGTGAGTGGAGCTTTGGGTGCAACAGCAATGCCATAGTTGCACCAATGGGCTCATTTATTTACAGGTGCATCTCAAATTAAAATACCAGAAAGTTAATTTCAATAATTCAATTCAAAAAGTGATAATGATATTCTATAGATTTATTACACACAGAGGATCTATTTCAAGTGTTTATTCCTTTTAATTGGGATAATGGTTTACAGATAATGAAACCCGGTCAGGATTTCAGAAAATGTGAATATTGTGAGAGAGATCAATATTGTAGACCCCTGGTGTCACACTGTGATCAGCCAATCAACACAAAACACCTGCAAAGGTTTGCTAAGCCTTTAAATGGTCCCTCAGACTGGTTCAGTAGGTTACACAATCATGGGGAAGACTGCTGGCTTGATAGTTCTCCAGAAGACAGTCATCGACACTCTCCACCAGGAGTGTAAACCACAAAAGGTCATTCCTAAAGAAGCTGTCTCTTCACAGAGTGTATTATTGGAAAGTGTAATGGAAGGAAAGAGTGTGGTAGAAAAAGGTGCACAAGCAACAGGGAAAATTGCAGTCTTGAAGGGCCATTAAAGAATTTGGGGAGATTCACAAGAAATGGACTGAGGCTGGAGTCAGTGCTTCAAGAGCCACCACACAGACGTATCCACGACATGGGCTACAACTGTCACACTCCTTGTGTCGAGCCTCTCATGACCCACAGACAGTGTCACAGGAGTCTTACCTGGGCCAAGGAGAAAAAGGACTGGACTGTTCTCAGTGTCCAAAGTCCGGTTTTCAGATGAAGTAAATCTTGCACTTCATGTGGAGTCTGGAGGAGGAGTGGAGAGGCACACAATCCAGGTTCCTTGCGGTCCAGTATGAAGTTTCCACAGTCAGTGATGGTTTGGGGAGCGGTGGCATTTGCTGGTGTTGGTCCACGGTGTTATATCAAGTCCAAGGTCCGCGCAGCCGTCTGCCGGGCAATGTTAGAGCAGTTCAGGCTTCCCTCTTGACAAGCTTTATGGAGACGCCGATTTCATTTTCCAGCAGGACTTGGCACCGGCCCACACTGCCAAAAGTACCAATACCTGTTGTAATAACCACAGTATCACGGCGCTTAAACGCGTCTGACCTAAACCCCATGGGGAATCTATGAGAGACCCCAGACCCAACAACACAGACGAGCTAAAGGTCACTATCAAAGCAACCTGGGCTTCCATAGCACCTCGGCAGTGCCACAGGCCGATCGCCTCCAGGACACGTTGCCTCACCGATGCAGTAATTCTGGTTGATACAAGTTGTCCCCCATCCCTGGGGGGCTCCTAGGATTAAAGGGTTTATATGATCGTTGGGGGTTCCAAGGGGAGGACCCTTATCGATCTAATAGTTATCACTCTGTATTATTAGGATATATAATGCCCCCTCTGTAGTATTAGGAGATAGAATGGCCCCCTCTGTATTATTAGTGTATATATAATGGCCCCCTCTGTATTATTAGTGTATATATAATGGCCCCCTCTGTATTATTAGTGTATATATAATGGCCCCCTCTGTATTATTAGTGTATATATAATGGCCCCCTATTTAATATTAATATATATAATGGCCCCCTCTGTATTATTAATATATATAATGGCCCCCTCTGTATTATTAATATATATCATGGCCCCCTCTGTATTATTAATATATATCATGGCCCCCTCCGCGTCTCAGCTCTGCTCTCCGGCGCTGCGTCATCACGTTATCTTGCGAGACCCAGCACAGGATGTCATGATGATGTCATTGCAATCTGAATGGAGGGGCTCCCATCTGGTGGCCGTCCCGGCAACCCGTTATAGTTGGCACTCAGGGTGTAGCCTCCCCCGCCTCCTTGGCACGCCACCAGTTCTGAACTAACAGGTCCTCTACCAACAACCTCTGATTGAGGCATCATCATTTCCTTTGATAGATGGAGTCCTCCTTTAAGAATGTTCTGTCCCTCATCACCCCTAAAGCCGTTTCTTTCATCTATAAAAGTAACAAAGTATCTTAGAAGAGATTCACCAAGTCTTACACAAGTTAGTTAATACCCAATAATGAGTTTACTGACGCTCTAAATAGACGACTATAGCGATTCCAGCTTCACCTTAGTGATCCTTTTCATCTAATTTTGCGCAAAATGCAAAAAATAAAAAATAAATCTAAAATCGCCGCAAAAGGCAAATACAATCTCCCCACGTGTCCTGAGAAGAATTCTATTCCTGGAGTAAAATAATGGGGATTAATGAGTGGACCCGCAGCGCTGCTTCCTGCCATAATAATTGAGTAAACCGGATTTAATTATAGAGGATCCCCGATGGGGCGATGAAATATACGTTTATTAAAGACGCAGATAGGGAAGGTGGTGACCTGTTCTGTTAAATTAATTGTACCTGGAAAAAGGAAAGTCTGATAAAATGATCAGGATGAATATTCAGAATTATATTAAGGGTTCTGCAATGTAAAGGGCACAGGAGAGACCTGTGTATAGCGGGCGACCAACATAGAAGGTCCTTCCCGAGGTCAATATCCTGCCAGCAAACCAAAGGGGCCCTTGTGGAGAAAGGGCCATCCATGTGAGGGCATCTAGAAGACATGTGGACCATATAGGCAGCTGCTATGGGGTCAAGTATTAGGAGCTACTAGAGAACAGGGGCCCCTTCACCCTGTGCATAGTGAAATCCGGGACTGAACCGCCGGATCCGGGACGCTTGGGAGGTGGTGCGGCCAAATGGACTTTTGCTTTGGGGCTTAGTAATTACAATGACCAGCTTCTACCCTCGGTGGGCATTATGGACCTCAACATAGACCTCTAGGTCCATAGATTCTCTCCTCCACAGGAACGGAAAGAAAGGAGGCAAAGTAGCCCAGTCTCTATTTGTAGGGTGCCCTAAAGGCAGCAGCTTGGGACCAGTAAACCACCCCACTCAGGGGTAGCATAGTCGCAGCGGTCATGCTCCTCAGACTCTGCACCGAGCACAGGGCACCAGTCTGGATGGAGACCTGACACCAGTACATGAACAGTCCCCGCAGTGGGTGCACGGTGCGCCCGAGCTGCTCCTTCATCGTGCGCCTCCTCAGTATTCCCGCCACTACGCTTAGCACTGGAAATAAATGATGGGAATTACGCTGTTTACGCTTTATTCAGACGTCCCCATTTCAGGACCCGAGTGCGGACATTGATGGATGAAGCACTTTGTAAAGTCAAAATAAGTCACAACTAATGAGCTGTACGGCTTCATTAACTCCCCTCCTAGAGGAGAGCGCTGCGGCGGGAGGTGGGAACACAGCCGTCCGCGCGAATGCCGGGAAATCAGGGAAATGTTCTGCGTTCACTTCACACTGAATAAACGGAGGTCTTATAGGAAAAGTATCCTGGGACTAGACCTGTGTGTACTGTCCTCTATATGATCCAGCCGGGACCGCACTAACATCATCACTGGAGAGGACACCTCACTAAAATCAGCACACTTCTTTCCTGAAATACTCTGTGCTGCTGGGGACCCTGCTCCTTCCACTATGTAACGCTCATCCTGTGACCTCCACAAGATCAGCACACTCCACCCCTGAAATCCTCTGTGCTGCTGGCGGCCCTGCTCCTTCCACTATGTAACTCTCATCCTGTGACATCCAGAAGATCAGCACACTCCCCTCCTGAAATCCTCTGTGCTGCTGGGGACCCTGCTCCTTCCTCTATGTAACTCTCATCCTGTGACCTGCACAAGATCAGCGCACTCCTCTCCTGAAATCCTCTGTGCTGCTGGGGACCCTGCTTCTTCCACTATGTAACTATCACCCTGTGACCCCCACAAGATCAGCACACTTCTCTCCTGAAATCCTCTGTGCTTCTGGGACCCTGCTCCTTTTACTATGTAACTATCACCCTGTGACCTCCACAAGATCAGCAGCGCACTCCTCTCCTGAAATCCTCTGTGCTGCTGGGGACCCTGCTCCTTCTACTATGTAACTATCACCCTGTGACCTCCACAGGATCAGCACACTCCCCTCCTGAAATCCTCTGTGCTGCTGGGAGGACCCTGCTCCTTCTACTATGTAACTATCACCCTGTGACCTCCACAAGATCAGCACATTCTCTCCTAAGCTTTTAACCCTTACTAGACCTATCCCAGTCTGTATGGTCTTTGTCCATTATTATTACATTCACACGACCGTAAATGTATTGCGGTCCGCAAATTGCAGATCTGCAAAACGCGGATACCGGACGCATGCGTTCCACATTTTGCGGACCGCACATGACCCACGCTGTATAGAGCCCGCACGAATAGGACATGCTCTATAATTTTTGTGGGGCCGCGGAACGGAACAACGTTTGCGGAGAGCAAACTGTGTGCTGTCGGCATCTTTTGTGACCCCATGGGAAGTGAACGAGTCCACATCCGATCCGCAAAAAATGTGTATTGGATACGGAACAAAAATAGGCTGGTGTGCATTAACTATGGGGTGCCTGATCACCAGTGGTGTCCTTTCAGGAGAGAAGTATTAGTAATGTAAAGCATGGTGGAGGAATAGATCAGCTAAAGAGACGAGATGGATTTAAGACTACTGCAGACTACAATGGGGATCAGCAGAGATCAGGATCAGTGAGACTCCAACTCCCAGCATGCACACTTATTGAACTGTTCTTGTAACTCCATTGAAGTGAAAGGAGGATTCTGGGAGTTGTAGTTTCAGATTAGCTGGAGTGCCGGAGGTTGCTGATCCCTGGTCTACAGCAATCACTCACCACCTCCCATCCTGGTTGCAGGAACCTTTTATGAATTAAGGGGAGGAGGGGGTGGATATGGCTGGCCATTCTTCATGCCCTGCTTGGCACCCGAGGGGTTAAAGTACAGAAGCAAATTCTTCGCTCCGTGCTGTAATAATATTCTCTCTTCACGGTAGTCAATATTGTACATTCACTAGACGCGATTCTGGCGATCGTATCCCTTTAAGTGGCTGGGAAGTTGCAACAAAAAAGGAAGAGAATTCCCGAGTGATGATTTCCAGGCCCATTAATCAGGGTCAGGTCCCCTTCCTGGGAGAGCGCCCGGTGCCCCCCACAATCATCGGCTGTCATACATGTATCACAGAGAAGACGTGACGCGCTCGGGAATTTGTTTCTATAGCTACAGAGCCGTTTCCTCCGCTCTATCCTTATTTAATGCACAATAAACCAGATGCAGCAGATTTCATGTACGGAAGGATCGGCAAAAATCACAGCCGGTTTCTGACAGAAGTGACATAATGGCCCCACGTAGCGGCGCTTGTAACATTACACGAAGATATACATGTATCTAAGTCATACAAGCTACACCGGCGCACTCTCCTGCCGGGCAAGGTAATGGGGTACTCTCCCATGGGGATCATCAGGGGGTGCACTCTTCCGAGCGGCGTAAAGTCGGCACACACTCGCTGCGAAAAACTGCCCCTACGTGTTTTGGTGGCTGTGTGATCGGCTCTTTATACTGAATCACAGAAGTCAAACCCCCAAATATCTGAGGACCAAATAAAGCATAACATTGTAACTGTAATAATCACGAATGCTGATAATAATTATGTAGCCCTGTATGTCTCCATGGTAACAGACTACAAAGAATCCCCATGTAGTCAGATGCTGCAGTCAAACACTATGGGGCACATTTATTAAGACAGGCATTTTAGACGCTGGTCTTAATAAGCCCCGTTATCTGGTGGTGGATCTGCCACGGTTATGAAGAGACGCGGCCTCACCATAACTTTGGCGCATCCAGCGCCAGTTCTAAATGTGAGAGCTTCCTCGCTGTCTTACATTTAGACTATTTTCTACACCTAAAACAGGTGTGAAAAATGATGAATGAGACCGGCCCACTGTCCCGCCCCACATCATGTCCACTTTTTTAGATCTGGCGTGAATGGGGAATAAGTCGCAGAATCTGCCGCAACATGGTGTGACAGAAAGGGGACGTACATCAGTTCGTAAATTACCCTCAATGTTCTATATTGGCCAAACCTGCCGAGCTTAGTGGGTTCAGCCAGCCATCTAATATGTATTCCAACTCTCCCCCTACAACTGAAAAAAATAATTGGGCATGTTGGATTTCAACCGCCCAATCCTTGGGGCTAGCGTGGGAGCGCAGAGGCCCAGAGCGCGGGAGCGCAGAGGCCCAGAGCGCGGGAGCGCAGAGGCCCAGAGCGCGGGAGCGCAGAGGCCCAGAGCGCGGGAGCGCAGAGGCCCAGAGCGCGGGAGCGCAGAGGCCCAGAGCGCGGGAGCGCAGAGGCCCAGAGCGCGGGAGCGCAGAGGCCCAGAGCGCGGGAGCGCAGAGGCCCAGAGCGCGGGAGCGCAGAGGCCCAGAGCGCGGGAGCGCAGAGGCCCAGAGCGCGGGAGCGCAGAGGACCAGAGCGTGGGAGCGCAGAGGACCAGAGCGTGGGAGCGCAGAGGACCAGAGCGTGGGAGCGCAGAGGCCCAGGGCGTGGGAGCGCAGAGGCCCAGGGTGTGGGAGCGCAGAGGCCAGAGGGATCTGGCAGTGCCTCTCTCTCCTCACTACATATGCATGCTCAGCCGAATCAGGAGTGATAGCTGTCGGCGGACAGTCATTTTATTTGTATGACCAGCTTCACTCCACTTAATCCGTCTTCTCTTCTACTGTCCATGACTGCAGGATCATACTACGCAGGGTTTGTAGTCTGTAACCATAGAGACACATAGATCTGCATATTAACTGTAGGTGCTAAATGGGAGGAGAGTTTGAAATCTTAGATGGTTCGAAGCTGTACAAAATTAGTTAGAAAAATGAAGTCGGCACACAGAAATCTTCCAGGAGAAATTTGCATATTTCCCCACAGTACATTGCTTCCCACCTCCTCCAAATGACTGGAAAAACACAGTTTGGTTTCTTTTTATCCTGAATTGATGATAAACTGCAGGAACAGTAGGAACTGGGGCACATCAGTAAATGAAGAGCCTGTGTGACCAGACGCCGGGGGGATGACAGCTCGCCCACCCTGCCGGCCAGCGGAGGAATCGGCCCCTCACTCTGCTAGATCCGTATCCTGCACACCTTTAGATGAGGATCAATGTGAGACCTTTAATCTCCCTGCAGAAGTCAGATCGCCGCTTCCCTCAGCAGCTGCTCATCTCCGAACCTTCACATGAAGAATCTGATCTGACCTTGGACACAGTTTGAAGCCTTGGAATTCCCAGCTTTACTTTATCTCATCCAAGAAACGGCAGAGGGATTCAAGGCAAGATGCTGGAGTCACCTCCGTGACTCGCATGCAATTCAACGCTTGTGTGGACCGTAATTTACTTTCCTGGAATATGGTCTTTACAGGGAGCGCCGCATCACACCGGGGGATCAGCTAAATAACAGAGGTTTACTGCGCCTCACATTGGAGTAATAATCCATAATCTGACTGCTGCCAAAAGTCACCGCTCTGGAGAAAAAAAAAAAGGATAGAAACCGAATCCACACGAGACACTATACTGTACATCTGTCACGTTCGGGTGTGGGAGGGAAACACCGCACCGAACATAGGAGGGAAAGGGGTGAGGGAATAAGGCCTGGAAACTAGGGAAAGGAGATGGACACGTCCTAGTAAAACCCTAATCAAAGTCCTGACTAACTACCAGTATGAACAGACCCCAGGGGTAGGTGAGTTCATACACAGGATACCTAATGTCCTAACTCAACCTATAGGACCCTTTAACTAGTCAGGACTGAGACAACCTGTCCCTCCAAAAAGAAGGACAAACAGGAGTCTCCTTCAGGCCTAAATACAAATGACAGGGAAATGCAACACAGAACTCAAACAAAATAGAAAAAGGGAAAGGAAAGACTCAACTTCAAAGGAGCAATGGAAGCACCAGGAACTCCGCCGAGATCCACACACCAGCAATCCACAACTCAAACTGAAGCTATAAACCGCACAGCATAGTGGGAGAAGCAACTATAAATACGGAAGGTTAAATGACCACATAAGCAACACCTGAGGCAAGGGTGATGCCATTACCAGAAACAACACAGACGCCTATTGATCCACAAGGTAACCTGTCAGATCAAACCACGTGGTGCCACTCTCACTGATCTCCAGCCATCTGTCGCAGAAACGTCCGTGACAATATCATAGGAGGAAACTGCTCTAATCTGGTTCAAACACGTATACAGTATACAAGGAGCAGTATTATAGTAGTTATTCTTGTACATAGGGGCAGTATTATAGCAGTTATATTCTTATACATAGGAGGAAGTATTATAGTAGTTATATTCTTGTACATAGGAGCAGTATTATAGTAGTTATATTCTTGAACATAGGAGACAGTATTATAGCAGTTATATTCTTGTACATAGGAGACAGTATTATAGCCAGGGCTGTGGAGTCGGAGTCGGAGTCGGAGTCGAGGAGTCGGAGTCGGAGGCAATTTTGGGTACCTGGAGTCGGAGTCGGAGTCGGCAAAAAATGGACCGACTCCGACTCCGACTCCTACTAGATTTAAATTGGAATAAAAAAAAATTGAAATAAAAAAAAAGCAAGTTTAAATGTCCTAATTCAGATAAAGTTATAATTAATTACTTCTCTACTGTAAGAATAAAGGCCAATGCATGCAGTGCGTCACTTTACCGCTAAACAAAGACGTTAAGTGACCGTGAAGAAGCTTTTCATATGCTTTACTATGCAGTTAAAGGGACACTGACAGGCTGATATATCTGCTGGTATTCATCAGGATTAGGAATACAACTAGACGACTGTTACCCCCAGTTGAGGTTTACTTGTGTTTAAAAACGTTTTAATCAATATGCAAATTCTCTACCTTTGTGCCCAAGGGGCAGGCGCACATGTAGAGTACTGGCAGCACTAGACAGGACTAGGTAGCGAGGAGGAAGAGAGAAAGCTGGCACAGCCTCAGCATAGCCAGACGAGGCTGCTGCCAGCACTCTACACGTGCGCCTGCGCAGGAATTCAGCGTTCGGCTAGCCTGAAAAAAAGGCCAGTGCAGTGAATAATAACGAGGGGAACAGCGCTGGGAAGCTGTACTCGGGCGCGGCTGGGCACAAAGCTGCAGGAGACGCTGCCCCATTGGGCACAAGATAGTGAATTTGCATACAGATTAAAATGTTTCTTAAACACAAGTACAGCTTAACTGGGGTAACATTAGTATAGTTTTATTCCTAATTCTCTGATGAATACCAGTATATATATATATCTTTAGCTGGAAAATCAGCCTGTCAGTGTCCCTTTAAGGAGCGGCAATACTTACACTTTCCATTGTCTTGTGGTCTGCTGTTACAGGGAACCCATGGTTATCCTCGCCTCTCACTGATAACTGATTAAGGACTGGAGACACTTGTATAAGTGAAGGGAATGGATGGTCAATAGTTCAAGACTGAAGCTGTAAACCATTTGAAAAACTGCTATCATTCAGCTAAGGCTATAAAACATGTAAACTCAGATTGTTAGCTTAAATTTTAAACATGACTATGGGATTCTACTAGGAAAATCATGTTTTAAAATAAATGCCCCTTCCCCTGCCCCTTCCTGGATCCTCCCACTGCTCTATCTTCAGCAGAAGATTAGCACACAAAGGAGAAGGCAGCAGCGTCTGCTAAACTACCTCTCTGTGCTAGAGGAGATTAGAAGAACTTGGTGGAACAGCTTCGTATTTGCATATTAAATACAGAGGAGTCGGAGTCGAGGAGTCGGAGTCGGAGTCGGAGTCGGAAGTTTCAAAATCTGAGGAGTCGGAGTCGGAGTCGGACAATTTATCTACCGACTCCACAGCCCTGATTATAGCAGTTATATTCTTGTACATAGGAGACAGTATTATAGCAGTTATATTCTTGTACATAGGAGGCAGTATTATAGTACTGTAGTTATATTCTTGTACATAGGAGGCAGTATTATAGTAGTTATATTCTTGTACATAGGAGGCAGTATTATAGTAGTTATATTCTTATACATAGGAGGCAGTATTATAGTAGTTATATTCTTGTTACATAGGAGGCAGTAGTATAGTAGTTATATTCTTGTACATAGGAGCAGTATTATAGTAGTTATATTCTTGTACATAGAAGGCAGTATTATAGCAATTATATTCTTGTACATAGGAGTTGTATTATAGTAGTTATATTCTTGTACATAGGAGGCAGTATTATAGTAGTTATATTCTTATACATAGGATGCAGTATTATAGCAGTTATATTCTTGTTACATAGGAGCAGTATTATAGTAGTTATATTCTTGTACATAGGAGCAGTATTATAGTAGTTATATTCTTGTACATGGGGCAGTATTAGGCCCCTTTCAGACGAGCGAGTTTTCCGCGCGGGTGCATTGCGTGACGTGAACGCATAGCATCCGCACTGAATCCTGACCCATTCATTTAAATGGGTCTGTGTTCATGAGCGTTTGTTTTCACGCATCACTTGTGCGTTGCGTGAAAATCGCAGCATGTTCTATATTCTGCGTTTTTCACGCAGCCCTAGCCACATAGAAGTGAATGGGGCTGCGTGAAAAACGCATTGCATCCGCAAGCAAGTGCGGGTGCGTTGCGTTTTTCACTGATGGTTGCTAGGAGATGTTGTTTGTAAACCTTCAGTTTTTTATCACGCGCGTGAAAAACGCATCAAAACGCATTGCACCCGCGCGGAAAAAACTGAACAACTGAACGCAATCGCAGGCAAAACTGAATGGCTTTGCCTGTGAAATCACACAGTTTTCACTGAACGCATCCGCAACGCATCCGGACCTAATCCGGACACGCTCGTGTGAAAGAGGCCTTATAGTAGTTATATTCTTGTACATAGGAGACAGTATTATAGCAGTTATATTTTTGTGCATAGGAGACAAGCTTTCGGCATTGGATACTAATGTCAGAAGCTTTTTCCTTGCACACAGTAACTTACTTCCATCATTATCCCAGGGAGATTTCATTACCACTAACAAAGCCGTGTCTCCGTGTTTACCATCCCAGTCATTTTGTCACAGGTTCGCTGTGACTGTGAATAACACAGCTCTGCATAGGAGATAAAGGCCGAGTGATACAATTGTGAATAAAATGAGCACAAATAAGTCACCATTGAAATCCAATTATTCCTTGTGACATTGTATTAACCCCTTATAGCAGTATTACCAGGATACGTGCGCCCATGTCATTTTGCTTCCAATAACCAATGAGATTCTTCTCTAGCTATTTTATTACTTCTACTCAGGAGTCTGGGAAAGATGGGTGAAACATCCTGTCCAGGAACTGCCAACTGCACCCGAAAACTGGGGTTAAAAAGCAGTGAATTCTGGCATATGCCATTTTTAGCATGTTTATGCAGCCTTCCGCACTAATCAAAACAGGTGCATGGGCTTAGCCAACGGCGTGAACTACAGATTTAGGGCTCATGCATACGACCGTTTTGCGCTCCGCAAACAACATGGATGACGTCCGTGTGCATTCCGTATTTTGCCAAACGGAACAGCCGGCCCCTAATAGAACAGTCCTATCCTTCTCCGTAAAGCGGACAATAATAGGACATGAACGGTAAGGTTACATGAACACGAACGTATACGTTCTGCGGTCTGCAAATTGCATTTTTTGCTGACCCATTGAAATGAATGAGTCCGCATCCTATCCGCAAAAAAAAAAACGGAACGGACACAGAAACAAAATACGTTTGTGTGCATGTAGCCTAACTTCCTTTTTTTGCGGAGCCATTGAAGTGAATAGTTTCCGTATACGGTCTGCAAAAACAAAACATTACGGACATGAAAAGAAAATACGTTCGTGTGCATGAGCTCTTACTATTATTTACAGCATAAAATGGTGCAAAATAATTTTTTTTTGGCCTGCGAGTCTTAATAAATTTGTTCTCATGCCTGAACACTTGAGTACATTCCCCCTTGAGTTTACTGGTAACAGTATGCAGGGAGCTCCCCCTAGTGGTGGCAGGAGATAAACGATAAAATGATCTCTAACTAGGAAATTTGGAGCCCAACTGAAGGACATTCATGAAAAGTCTAACAAACCGTACAATATAAAACTGCGCAGTGATTTCCCGACTGCAAGTATGAAAGACAAGAAGCAGTTTTGGCTGGAGGTGACAGACATTACACTCCTGATCCAGAACTTTACAGACCGGCGGAAAGGAGACATTTCCCTGATCTTTGAGCTTGTGTTACTTATAGAAAATGACGGGAATTAGTGGTTAATGATAAACTTACTACAAATACATTCATTTGGAATCAAATAGGAGCTCGCTCTGCTCCCGTCCACCGAGATGAAGAGGCATTAAACCCATTACTGACAAGATGAGGCGATAGGCGGAAATTCTCGCCGAGCAGATTCCATTAGGGTTGGATGAACAATTCAGATAATGCCTGGACCATCCACTTGGATAATTGTTTTGATAATGACTGCCATCTTGAAGCACTTTATTAGTCATGGAATGAATAAAACGTCAAAATGAATTCTCCTTGAACGAAGGTTTATCAAGGCTAAAAATGTAAGACCAGTGTAAAGTAATCTAATGATACCGGCCCCGACAGCAAAAGACAGGCAAATCAAGAGAGTTCTACCAGCTGTACATATATACAGGAGATGCCCAGGTTATACCAGCTGTACATATATAATTATATACAGGAGATGCCCAGGTTATACCAGCTGTACATATATACAGGAGATGCCCAGGTTATACCAGCTGTACATATATAATTATATACAGGAGATGCCCAGGTTATACCAGCTGTACATATATAATTATATACAGGAGATACCCGGGTTATACCAGCTGTACATATATAATTATATACAGGAGATACCCGGGTTATACCAGCTGTACATATATAATTATATACAGGAGATACCCAGGTTATACCAGCTGTACATATATAATTATATACAGGAGATGCCCAGGTTATACCAGCTGTACATATATATAATATACAGGAGATGCCCAGGTTATAGCAGCTGTACATATATAATTATATAGAGGAGATACCCAGGTTATACCAGCTGTACATATATAACTATATACAGGAGATACCCAGGTTATACCAGCTGTACATATATAATTATATACAGGAGATACCCGGGTTATACCAGCTGTACATATATAACTATATACAGGAGATGCCCGGGTTATACTAGCTGTACATATATAATTATATACAGGAGATGCCCAGGTTATACCAGCTGTACATATATAATTATATACAGGAGATGCCCAGGTTATACCAGCTGTACATATATCATTATATACAGGAGATGCCCAGGTTATACCAGCTGTACATATATAATTATATACAGGAGATGCCCAGGTTATACCAGCTGTACATATATTATTATATACAGGAGATGCCCAGGTTATACCGGCTGTACATATATAATTATATACAGGAGATGCCCAGGTTATACCAGCTGTACATATATAATTATATACAGGAGATGCCCAGGTTATACCAGCTGTACATATATAATTATATACAGGAGATGCCCAGGTTATACCAGCTGTACATATATAATTATATACAGGAGATGCCCGGGTTATACCAGCTGTACATATATAATTATATACAGGAGATGCCCAGGTTATACCAGCTGTACATATATTATTATATACAGGAGATGCCCAGGTTATACCAGCTGTAGATATATAATTATATACAGGAGATGCCCAGGTTATACCAGCTGTACATATATAAGAACACAGTACAGATAACACATATAGCTGAGGCTGCACAGGGATTTTTTGTGATGCCGCAGTCACAGCCATTTGCCCTTCCCGCTGTTCCCCACATTCAGTTCTATGGCCGCACAGTAAGCTCTGCTCAGCCGCCTCCTGCCGCAGCCAAGAAGTTGCACCCTGACCTGCTATACGTGAACCTGCTTTCTGGGGACTTACCGTTCTGATAGAGCTGCACTTTCCCACATGAAGTTCTGAGGACATAGCCTGTAACAAGGCCGCTTGGTTTTGCTGCAATCATCCACCTGGAGGCCTCTACCTGAATGACTGACCCCGAGGTGGAGCTCAATCAACCACCTGTGCGCAAGATGTGCACCACCAGGGGGCAGCACTGACACGAGAAGCCACTGTCTGACCCCTATAGGTCTTAGGCTCTCCAGCTGCTGTGAAACTACAACTCCCAGCATGCACAATTACTTGGTGTTCCTTGTAACGCCCATAAAAGTTAAAGGATCATTTTGAGAGTTGTAGTTTCAGAACAGCTGGAGTGCCGGAGGCTGCTGATTCTGGAGATATGGGTACGCGGGAGATATGGCTAAGTTGCCCAAAGCAATCTGGGGGCACTTAAGCCAGTTCTACTTTACACCAGTTTTGATAAATCTCAGTCTTAGGCCTCATGCACACGACCATATATGTTTTGCGGTCCGCAAACCGCGGAATAGGACATGCTCTATTTTTTTTTTGCAGGGAAACGGATTGAAGAAACGGATGCGGACAGCACACGGAGTGCTGTCCGCATCTTTTCCAGCCCCATTGAAGTCAATGGGTCCGCGCCCGAGCTGAAAAATATGCGGCTCGGACGCAGACCAAAACAACGGTCGTGCGCATGAGGCCTTATATATATATATACATTTTTTTTAGCATTTTTGCCACACATTTACTATCGTGCCTGCGACTGTTTATGACTGTCTTTTATTTCAGTCTCATTTATGCCTATTTTGATTTCTAATGGTACTTTCACACTTGCGTTCGTGTGATCCGTTAGGCAGTTCCATTGTCGGAGCTGCCTGCCAGATCCGCCGTTTAGTGTCACAACTGACAGCATTTGTAGACGGATGCGGATCCGTCTACAAATGCATTGCATTGCAAGAACGGAAAAGTCCTGCACTCTTTTTCACGGTTTTCCCAGTCTGCACAGGCGCAGACCAGAAGGACGGGTCCGTCCTTCAGTTGTTTCTCAATGCCGGATCCGGCACTAATACAAGTCAATGTAAATTAATGCCGGACAGGGCATTCCGGCGACTGATCAGACATTTTGGACGGACATAATACTGCAGCATGCTGCGGTATTATGTCCGGCCAAAACGCCTGACAGTGACTGAACGGACGGCATACTGATGCAAACTGAACGGATTTCTATCTATTCAGAATGTATGGGAATATGCCTGATCAGTTCTTTTCCGGCATTGAGCCCCGAGGACGGAACTCTATGCCGGAAAAGAATAACGCAAGTGTGAAAGTACCCTAAGACTAAGGGTCCTTTCACACTTGCGTTCTGAGGATCCGGCAGGCACTTCTGACCCGCTGGATCCGTCAGAACGCAAGTCGCCTGAAAGCATTAGAAGACTCAGGATCCTGATCAGTCTTCGAAATGCTTTCAGGTTACTATGGCAGCCAGGACGCTATTAAAGTCCTGGTTGCCATAGTAGTAGTGGGGAGCGGGGGAGCGGTATACTTACAGTCCGTGCGGCTCCAGAGTGACGTCAGAGCGCCCCATGCGCATGGATCATGTGATCCATGCGATCACGTGATCCATGCGTGTAGGGCGCCCTGACGTCACTCTGGAGAGCCCTGGGAGCCGCACGGACGGTAAGTATACCGCTCCCCCGCTCCCCACTACACTTTACCATGGCAACCAGGACTTTAGCGTCCTGGCTGCCATAGTAACCATTGAGAAAAAGCTAAACGTCGGATCCGGCGATGCGCCGAAACAACGTTTAGCTTAAGGCCGGATCTGGATTAATGCCTTTCAATAGGCATTAATTCCGGATCCGGCCTTGCGGCAAGTGTTCCGGATTTTTGGACGGAACAAAAAGCGCAGCATGCTGCGGTATTTGCTGCGTCCAAAAAACTTTCCGGTCCTGAACTGAAGACATCCTGATGCATTCTGAACGGATTTCTCTCCATTCAGAATGCATGGGGATAAAACTGATCAAGATTTTTCCGACATAGAGTGCCGAGGACGGAACTCTATGCCGGAAAACAAAAACGCCAGTGTGAAGGGACCCAAATTCCAAAGTTTTCAAATTTTAGGCTGGGAACACACCTAGGCGTTTCTGAATCGCGCGTATGACGCGCGTTTTACTCGCGTTTTTGGATGCGCGTTTTTGTAACTAAGAAACGCGAGTCATACGCGCGATTCAGTGATTCTCCCCTATGGCATCATTGTCCATAGGCGCGTTAAAACGCCCCAAAGAAGCTCATGTACTTGTTTGGGCGTGGGGCCTTTTACAGCGCGTTCAAACGCGCTGTAAAACGCCCAAATGTGAACCATGCCCATAGGGAAGCATGGCTTTTCACATGTTGTGCGTTTTACAGCGCGTTTGAACGCGCTGTAAAACACTTAGGTGTGTACCTAGGGTCAGGGAGTGATTCACCATTCTGAAATACGCCTAAATTAGGACGTATTTCAGGTGCAGTCACGTCAGGTCTAAAATTCCGTGCGTGGCACGGGCGGGGAAGTGTCGGGAGGCCGTCTCACTCGTTATTTTCTACGCCTGTTTTGGACATAGAAAATGGTATAAATGTAAGACAGCAAAAAAGGTGGCGTAGATTTAGGCTAGGTCTACACGACGACATTTGTCGCGTGACACTTTGTTGCATCAATGTCGCGTGACATTTTTTATAATGGTAGTCTATGGTGACGCATTGCGACCAACACGATAGTCGCAAAAAATCCATTCAAGATGGATTTTTCTGCGACTGTCATGTCGCAGTCGCAGCATGTCGCATGCTGCAATGCGACACCATAGACTACCATTATAAAAATTGTTGCGCAACATTAAAGCAACAAAATGTTGCGCGACAAATGTTGCAGTGTAGTCGTGCTCTATTTGTCGCGCGACTTATTGTCGTCGTGTCAAGCTAGCCTTAGACCGGCGGTGGATGTGCAGAAGTAATGTAGAGGTCGGCCCCTCTCCATAACTCACATAAGGGTTATTAAGTCCAGTATCTAAAACATCAGTCTTAATAAATGTGCCCCTTTCATGCACACAAACGTATTCTCTTTCCATGTTTGTTCCGTTTTTTTTTTGCGGACCATATGCGGAACCATTCATTTCAATGGGCCCGCTAAAAAAACGGAAGATACTCCGCGTGCATATTGTTTCCGTATGCCCGTTTTTCTGTTCCGCAAGAAAATAGAGCATGTCCTATTTTTTTCTAGTTTGCGGACAAGGATAGGCCTTATTATAATGGATCCGCAAAAAAACGGATGCCATGCGGAACTTTATCCGTTTTTTTGCGGATCCACAATTTGCGGACCGCAAAACACATACAGTCGTGTGCATTAGGCCTTAGTTGTAGGAATAATTTCTACTCCACTCCAGGGACGTACTTTTCTGCCTCTAAGTGGTGAGTTGCGTCACATTTTGCCTACTTTAATGGGGACGAGCATCTAATTTCAGCTCACTTGCGCCACATTTTCAAACACAAACTAATTAGATTTGTCTTAGTGAATATGAACCTGTCTTACAAGGAAACGACCACTAGAGGTCAGACTTAAAACATAAAAGAAAAACCTGATTTATGCCTTATTCATGTGTCAGTGTTCGGTCAGTGGTTCCCATCAGTGATTTTGAGCCAAAACCAGGGGCGGGTCGAAAATACAGAACAGGTGCAGATCTTTCCCTTTATACCTTATATCTGTGGAGGCTCACAATCACTGATGGAAATCACTGACCGAACACTGACGTGTGAATGAGGCTTAAGGGATAATAAATGAGGCACAAACTGAAGACTGCTGTTGCCAAAAATCTTTTTTTTTTGGCATGAAATCTGGCGAGGCCTCTGATGACGTCATCGCTAGAGATGCTTAATCCAAAGTTAGTTATTCACGAAGTCGCGCGTGATTTCGTTGAATAACTAATTGGTAATTTATTTTTAAAACTTGAAACTGAATTCGGCTTCGGTTCAGACTGGTACCTCGGAACTGAAGCAGAGTTCGGTTTCAAGTTTTAAAGTGGGTTTCCACTTTAAAAATAAATTACCAAAGTTATTCAACGAAATCACGCGCGACTTCGTGAATAACTTACTTCGGCTCATCGGAGCCCATACATTCTAATACTCTACAGAGACGATTCTCCGTACAGTATGATTCCGAAGTTTTGAACGAAGCGACTTTGGATAAAGCATCTGAAGCTCGTTTCGCTCAACTCTTACTTTGCGAGCTTTTCAAGCAAAATGTCAGTGGCCAAATGGATCAGGTAAGGATGATTTTTCTTATTTTATTTTACACTGTGTTATTTATATCAGATGCCGCGATCATGTATGAATATTGCATCTGAGGGGTTTAATGACGGGAGCGGCGGAGTCTAGAACAAACACCTTTAATGGCGCTTTTCTCTTCACAAATAATAAGAATATTAAGTTTTATTCTGCTAGATTTTGTGCACGGGAGGCGGAGCTTCACTGTGAAGCACCCTGCATTCATAGCCCCACCCATCAGCTCTGAGTGACAGCTGTAGCATCCCACCAGGAGACCGGTACAGCCAGCACACATGAGAGGGGAGGGGCTCTTAAGCCGATTAATGCAGGGAGCACCTCAGTGAAGCTCCGCCTCCTGAGCTCTTGCAGAAGCAGAATAAACCTTCATATTCACACGACTCCTGATAATAGAATCACCACAAAAGCAATGTTTGTCCTGCTCTCCCCACCCCTTCCTAGTGCTGTCAGCAGGTTAACATGGCTGACAGACTCCTTTCAAATTCATCATCTATCAGTCATTGTTAGGGTTGTCACAGCCACACCCCATATTAAAATTCACCCAAATGTAATTTATTTAAGTAAGACTCCATATCTCATGACTTGGGATGAGTACATTTATGCCTCGGTTGGGTCACGAATCCAACGGTGAAATGGCGAAACCGGATTATTTTGACTTTCGCAGAGCAATTATGACTTAATTAATCCTCCTCTCCTTGATTCCACCTTTCCCTCCGCCGTTACATTCCATTTCCACAGTTCATATAAGGTGGATTCAGAGCGTGACTGTGAAATATCCTGATTCTCAGCCGCTACCTCGGCATTCACGCAATTAGATTACTGGCAACCATCATAATAACGGAGAATTATTGTCATTGGCGCCTAGTTAAAAAGCGTTCGGTAACCCTCCCATGCGAGAGGATCTACCTTGTTTAACTGGAATGGCCCCATACATCTCGCAGCCTCTTAATAGTCTCTGAGTTCTTACCTGACAGGAACTACAGCGAGGAGTTAATCAACTTGTTAATAACCGTAAATTCGCCGTCGCATATTCCAGTGCTCTTCCTGACTCTTTTATTCCTACCCATAGACTTAAGTAGACTACATTAAATGTGGCCAAAGTCAGATACAATACCTCATTCGTTTTGAGGACACCATTACCCCAAAGTATTCATGGTACATCGCCCACGTCAGCACATGGCAATCAACATAACTGCTCCCGTTGAGCCTCATTGCCTCTAAGCAATCTTCTGCCTTAATTTGGTCTTTTCTTGCCATATTACTCCCCGGGGAGACTCGTAGACTCACAGAGACTTTTAAAGCAGAACTTTTAACTCTTCAGCTCAAGAGCTTATTACGACAATTTATGAAGGAATCGTGGGGAGACAGGGTCGTGTTAACGGTGGTGGTCAGGAGTAATCGGAGGAGGATAGAGAACTACAGCTGAGTTATGGTGAGGAATATGGGGTGATTTGAGCTTTAACGAACAAGAGAAAAATGAGTCTCCAAGTTCCAACATATGGATATTGTCTTGCCATTAAGATGCAATGGACTGTTAAAAGCAAGATCCTGACCTAACGATTTGACCCTTGGATAATATGGATGCAACTCTGGGAGTTTAGCAAGTTCAGTGTTTCAGTTCTGCCCCTAAATTGGGCTTTCTTAGCCGACACTGGCCACCAGGTCTAATTTCCAACTCCATTATTTGCTAAGGTTCGTTTGACTGTGGAGTAGATTGACCCACCACTTATGGGCAAACTTGAACTTTGTCCCATGGATACTAAAGAAGCAAATTCTTAAGTTCAGTGTTTGAGTTCTGCACCTAACTTGGACTTTCTTAGCTGCCATAGCTCACCAGGGATGACACCCTACACCCTTCTTGGCATATAAGCTTGACTGTGGAGTTGATGGACCCAACACTCTTGGACCAACTAGAGCTGAGCCTCATGGACAGTGAAGGAGCAAATCTGGGAGATCACTTTGCAAGTTCAGTGTCAATGTCAGGGATGGCCAACCTGCGGCTCTCCAGCTGTTGCAAAACTACAACTCCCAGCATGCCCAGACTGGCTACAGCTATCAGCCTACAGCAGGGCATGGTGGGAGTTGTAGTTTTACAACAGCTGGAGAGACGCAGGTTGGCCAGCCCTGGTCTATGTTTTGCACCTAAATTGCGCTTTCTCAGTTGACAAAAGCCACCAGGGCCAATATCCTACTCTCTTCTGTGCTAGGGTTTTGTTGTCCGTGAAGTAGATAGACTCAACGCTCAGGAGCCAACTTAAGCTGTGTCTCTTGGATAGTAAAGGCGTAAATCTGTGCAATCACTTTGTAAGCTCAATGTTTGAGTTCCGCAACTAAATTGTACTTTTGCATCTGGCACTGAGCATCAATAATATATTTTCCGCAGACAGGGGTTGGGTTCTCTGAGGATAAGATGGACACGTCACTCATGGGGCCAACTTGTACTATGTAAAGGAGCAAATTTTGCAAGTCGGATGCTTGAGTTCTGAACCTAAATTCAGCTTCTTCAGCTGGAACTGGTCACCCTACATGGTGTCAGTTTTAATATGGTTTCCCAGGTTTGCATTCAGCTACAACATTAGATGGAAAAGCATCAAGAATGAGATCTGAGAGATCATAGTTTAACCTCTTCACAAGCTGGACCCAGTTCCAAAATGTAATCATGTGGACTCGAAAAAATGGCCATGATGGCTACAATACCTGTATTCAAGCCTAAGGTGTTTGAGGGAGGAGGTGGTCGTAGGGGGGTCTCCAAGAAGAGGAAACATGGCTGCTTAGACAGAACCCATGGACAAGTGTGGCGCTATGTGTAGAAGAAAGGAGAAATTCTTTCTCTCCAGTTAGTGGTCACTGACCTCTCGTGAATTCAAAGAATTCAATAAAAAGCAAAAGTTATAATAGTGATTAGTCCATGAATACCGAAAGCACAAATCTGGCCAAATACATTACCCACTAATTATCAGTAACGAAAGAAGACCTCAAAATAAAACATGCAAAGTTCAGGCAATGAAGATACAAGACAGACATAATTTAGGTACAAGTGTTAATATAACAGACTTAATGAAGGCTGAAGAAACAGGAGCTTAGAGGTGGCTGAATAATGTCGCAATACATATGCAGAGGATGGATAGATAGATAGATAGATAGATAGATGAATCCCTAAATCTTCTACCTAGTAATTCCAGTACTAAACATTCTAGGTAACAACCAATTTTCACATGAATTTACTTTTAAGGTGTCTTAATGCACAGAATTCTACGTATATACTGTATGTATACTGTATCTAGACGGTTTCCAGGAATGTCTGTGAAAGCGGAGAACATGTATTCAGCTGCTAAGAATAAAGAGTGAATAAACAACTCCCAATATCCAATTGTCACAGAAATAAAAGTTAATATTGAGTCGGCGGAGCCGTCACTGACTGCACAGGGTCTCGTATACCAGGAACGCCATCGCTCAAGCCGGAATCTTATTCAAAAGCCATAAACCTAAATATTTATTCCTGTGTTGATTTTATGGCCTCTTTGTGGACCTGTGAAGCATTATATGTACAAGGAACAAGTGATAAACGAGAAGAGATATTAAACCACTGGGACAAAATGTAGAGATTGCATTGGAAGAATTACGGTATATTTCCAATTTTATTTATTCCATAAATAAATGCTATGGGTTGCCACAAGATCCAATGTTCAAAGATGACTGGAACCACAGCCACACTGCCAATGAGATCGGGACATTGTGTTTCATATCAAAATCTATCCAATATCTATTCATCTACAGTATCTACTTAACTTTCTATGAAACAACATATCTACTATATTACTGCCCCTATGTACAAGAATATAACTGCTATAATACTGCACATATGTACAAGAATATAACTACTGTAATACTGCCTCTTATGTACAAGAATACAACTTCTATAATACTGCTCCTATGTACAAGAATATAACTACTATAATACTACCTCCTATGTACAAGAATATAACTACTATAATACTGCCTCCTATGTACAAGAATATAACTACTATAATACTACCTCCTATGTACAAGAATATAACTACTATAATACTGCCTCCTATGTACAAGAATATAACTACTATAATACTGCCCTCTATGGAGAAGAATATAACTACTATAATGGTGCTCCTATGTACAGGAATATAACTGCTATAATACTGCTCCTATGTACAATAATATAACTGCTATAATACTGCTCCTATGTACAAGAATATAACTACTATAATACTGCTCCTATGTACAAGAATATAAATACTATAATGCTGCTCCTATGTACAGGAATATAACTGCTATAATACTGCTCCTATGTACAATAATATAACTGCTATAATACTGCTCCTATGTACAAGAATATAACTTCTATAATACTGCTCCTATGTACAAGAATATAACTACTATAATACTGTCTCCTATGTACAAGAATATAACTACTATAATACTGTCTCCTATATACAAGAATATAACTACTATAATACTGCCTCCTATGTACAAGAATATGACTACTATAATACTGCCTCCTATGTACAAGAATATACCTACTATAATACTGCCTCCTATGTACTAGAATATAACTGCTATAATACTGCCTCCTATGTACAACAATATAACTACTATAATACTGCTCCTATGTACAGTACAAGAATATAACTACTATAATACTGCTCCTATATATAAGAATATAACTACTATAATACTGCCCCCGATGTACAAGAATATAACTACTATAATACTGCCTCCTATATATAAGAATATAACTACTATAATACTGCCCCCTATGTACAGGAATATAACTACTATAATACTGCTCCTATGTACAAGAATATAACTACTATAATACTGCTCCTATGTACAAGAATATAACTACTATAATACTGCTCCTATGTACAAAAATATAACTACCATAATACTGCTCCTATGTACAAGAATATAACTACTATAATACTGCTCCTATGTACAGGAATATAACTACTATAATACTGCCCCCTATGTACAGGAATATAACTACTATAATACTGCCCCCTACGGAGAAGAATGTGCACCTGAGTTTGATTATAAAACATTGGGGATCATTAACTAACACCACTTTGGCATCAAAATAAGTTGTGAGACACTTTTTGTGACTTTTTAAATGCCTATCTGAATACAGTTTGTCACACGGGCGTTTTCATGCCGTCTTCTCCGCTTGGGAGTGGTAGGGGAAGGATATTACTAACTTACTAACAGTTACACCTGGAAACAGGCGTAAAAGAGGAGTTAAAATTACTCCAGTCAGGGCTTGGCGTAGTTTTGACTCCAGGTGCATCGCCTGCGCCTTGTCGTAAATTCGGTGCTTCCTCCGGCAGCACAGAGGCCATCAAAGACAGGTGTAAAAAGCCGTTTTTTGATTAATGATCCCCATTGTATCTTCTGGATTTTCGGCTTCCCTCTGGTGTTACACAAGCCCCGTGTATGAGACAATATGAGTTGAGCTAACAGTTTATTCTCCTGGCGGCCATCAGAGGTAAAGCGAGGTCTGTTTATCTAGAATGAGGGGAGCTGTACCATCAATATTAATGTTACCTCTGCTTAATAATGTCTGCCTGGATATATCTTCCTGATAGTTAAGCTGTAATGTGGCCGATAACTCATCTGTTACATGTGATAACATTTTAGGGCCACTGTAAATTATAGGGCGCTCATTGTCACTGCACATTATTTCCAAGGACAGATAAAGCTCTGCCGAGCCCCGGCCATTAGTTCTGCAGGTAAATGGGAGAATTCTTCACAGGCCGGTAATGTATATAATAATGGTTACGGTGTAAATTTGCCAATGTAACATTGTAGCTTTAGCTTCCACAAAGGCTTGTAATATTGGAGCGGTGACAGGTGGGCTGCTACAGTGTGCTGGGGAATTCCTCTAAATCTGTTTCTTCCTATTGCCATCTTCTGGAGAATATCTGATCTGGAGCTGTTATCTACTGGCAGTTCAGGTCACCGTAAATTGAAATTTTTGGGTTCATCACTGCAGTGTATATTAGGGTCATTTGAGCCCATCTGCTGACTGTTGACAGAAGGTAAAATGGCTAGTCTCATCTTCCAGGATCAAGTTAGATATGGGAAGCTGGAACTTCTAGATAATGTGGCAAATGGTTTTAATTATAAGCCCCACCCACGAGGAACCTGGAAACACCTCCTAAATCAGTTTTGGTTGTCTCTATTTGAAGAAGAGGTTCTGTATTTTCAAAGACCGTGCAGAAGCAACATGTCCAAAGATAAGGGGACGGTCCTCCAACCAGTTAAAAAAACAGCAGATAGAAAAACGGGCAGGCAGTCTCCATGCATCAGTCTAGACTAGAATAAGGTTTTAGAAGCATAAACTTCTTACCCATGGGCAACGTGCCACCCCCCAGGGACGTTTTTTGTTTGCGGACTGCTCTTTTTTCAAAGTAGTATGGCTTCTTTGTAGTCTTGACTGTTGCAGAGTGGGAGGAACGTAAAACAAGTTAGTGCAGTATTGAGAGGCAGTACACTGTATAGCAGCCACATGTATTGAACTGCATGCAGGAGTGGGGAGGTCCACCAAAGGCAGCATGTTAATTTACATGGGGTGGACAGAAAGAGGTTAATCGAATCTCTTTACAATGCTACAGACTCACTGCAGCAGCTCATGGAGGATGTTTCAGAGTCCCCACTATTAATATTTCAGATTTATAATATAACACAAGAACAAATACCTACAATCCAAACTCAATTTTAGAGTCCGTAAAATGGTGCGCTGCCACCTCCACTTGCAGCTCCTTCTCCGGCCGCATTCTTCTTAAGAGATTCATTCATTTCCTGCAAAACCTAAATTATACCCCTTTTATTTGAGGCCTGACATCTCCCAGCACCTTTATGAGCTGCAAAAGCACAAAATATGCATGTAAATTAAATAACTTTTATTTCACTTTCACTGGCCGAGGGCCGCCTGATGAATGGCGCTCTACACCGACTCACTGCCGCGCTTTTCAGTTTCCATCAAAAAAGCTCCAGCCATTCTCTGGACTAATGAATTCTTGTGATTTACGAATTTTTATACATTTTTCTCTCCATCTCTTTGTAGGTGGTTTTATTTTATTTTTTTCCATTTTGGGTATGTTTCAATTATTTTTTAATGTTTATAGCATTTTTTTTAATTCCCTTCTCGACAGCGATTCTAATTAAGACAACCCCTGTAAATGTGACCTATGGGGGCAAATGGAGATGTCTATAGTAGTGGTGATTTTGTAGAGAATGTTCGGACAATTATGGTGAGAGTTGTAGTGATTGTCCATGGAGCTGCTTTCAAATGATACGAAGTCGTAACATATTTTGACTTTAGCGGCCAAAATTCTATACATTTATTTTTTAATATAGATAGTGACATGGCAAAGTAAAAGAAAACACCAAAAGTTCTAAAAACATTGTTATGATAAGCAACAGGTCATTTTCTGCCACGTTCCCTTTGAAGGGTTAACTTCACCTTGGACATGGGGTCCCTTCATGATCTGACAGATGGAACTACAATCTGATACAATTAATATTCTCTGGTCATTCAAGATAATGTCATCAGATGGACCCATTGGAAGATGGTGGTCCAGTTTTTTAGATGCTATCTGCACGTGAAGACTATGCTGTTTTTTATGGACGGCTAGGGTCATGAGCATACATCCCATAAAGGCAGAGCATGTACCTGCTATGGGACCCTTAAAGGCAGGGGGTCCAGCCTTGCTTAGGACTCCTTGAAGGGGCACTGCATTGTAATCAAACATGTGGGGTAAAGATTTGTTCAAAGTGTCATAGAAAGGACTTGAAGCGCGAACCTGGTTGGTGAAAAAAATGACATTATATGGAGGCACTAGGTCTATGATTTCTCGCTCCTCAATGGAACTTTCCCTTGAGGAATGCCATGAGTTTTACTGGACACTTGCCTATAATCAGGGGCAGTATTTCTCCGCAACTTCTTAGAATCGTCATTTTTAGTATTGTATCCCATTGCCGTTTATGTATTGAGATCACTATAAGGAAACCCGCTCCACCAGACCCCCTACATCCCAATGATCTTCCACCACCTTGTCATCTTTCCATCGCCCCCATTTTCATAGGTGAATCTTAATGTTTATCGTGTATAATTATTGCTTTTAATCTACTTTTCCGCTAATTGCTTGGAATAGGGATGAGTCGGTTACTGCAACTAATGACAGCGTTTCAAGCATCGAAATAATTATCCTAATTTAGTTGACATTTATTTATGTAGCGGAGCAGAAGGTTCTAGAGATAACTGATTTACAGTCTTCATTGGATTGTTTTAATGATTTGTGCTGTTCCTCCCACTGTAGATCATTAGGATTGTAAGGTTGGGGTCAGGTGGTGGGTGGGACTGGTTGATTTCTTTCTAATATACAGTAATTTTATTTCTTTCATCTGGCATTGTCATGCACCTTACGGTAGATGATGTGGGCCCACAATGTCGCAATAGATTAGGCTTGGGGCTAAATCCAGGAGCAGAGTTTAAGGGATTCCCGAGAATTCACCATTTAAACCCAATACCAGGCAGTTTGCAACCTTAAGTGTAATCTCCATTTGCAGCAGCTGAAAGTATCCAGATATCGTAGTCAAGTGGGCAGAGGTCAGGGCCAGGGAAGTTCTGGCACAAAGGTAGGTGGTCAGGAACAAGCCAGGTCATACCAGGACTTAAAACCTTACCCTATGAGGACATAGGAAGATGGTGGAGGGTCTTTGTTACACCTTCTTCAGTATGTCCTGAGAGAAGCAGCAAGGGTGAAACCAGCTATGGGTCTGGAACTTGTCGTGCTGCAGGTCATGACACACAGCTCAGCAGTTACAGTCTCAATTATTCACACTACTTGGTGGTTGCAAACTATGAGACACAAATTGGTGATCACAGCCTCAGATCGGCACACATCTTGGAGGTTACAGTATCGGATTGGCATACATCTTGGAGGTTACAGTATCGGATGGGCATACATCTTGGAGGTTACAGTATCAGATGGGCACACATCTTGGAGGTTACAGTATCAGATGGGCACACATCTTGGTGGTTACAGTATCTGATCGGCACACATCTTTGAGGTTATAGTATCGGATGGGCACATATCTTGGAGGTTACAGTATCAGATGGGCACACTTTTTGGAGGTTACAGTATCGGATTGGCACACATCTTGGAGGTTACAGTATCAGATGGGCACACATCTTGGAGGTTACAGTATCAGATCGGCACATGTCTTTGAGGTTACAGTATCGGATGGGCACATATCTTGGAGGTTAACAGTATCGGATGGGCACATATCTTGGAGGTTACAGTATCGGATTGGCACATATCTTGGAGGTTACAGTATCGGATGGGCACGCATCCTGGAGGTTACAGTATCGGATGGGCACACATCATGGAGGTTACATTATCGGATTGGCACACATCTTGCAAGAAACTTTTTAAAGGAATGGTACCTGAAAGTTTTTGTTTTTTTTTCACACTTGGGAAAAACACATAGGTGCACAATACTAACGTCCGCTTAGCATTACTAGGGCTTCAGCATTTCAAATGCATTGCTGAAAAAGAGGTGAAGGTCAATGTTCTCATCAGCTTGTGTGGGTGAACCCTCTTACATGCAACCTACCTTCTGCCCCGTTAGGAACTCCTATGATATCATCCCAAGCGTCCGTTCCCATAGTGCCATGTATGTCTTAATTTTGTCTCTAGCTAGTCAGACTAGAGGTCCTTGGTGTTGTTTCTACATTTCTTTGCCTTTACACTAACGTTGGACTATGTGTCTATCCTTGATCATCCTTTGGTCATTTTTCCATCCACCCTTTCTGCTCCTGTTCTTCTCTGGTGCTGGCTTGCTTTCAGAAACAATCCGTGAGCAGCTACACCAGGGTTTCTCAACTCCGGTCCTCGAGGACCCACCTACCGATCAGGATTTGAGAATATCTCACAGAATGAATACCTGTGGTAAGTCCTGATGCATGGACACTAATTATATAACCTGCTCAATACTAAAGAAATCCTAAAAACATGTTTGGTAGGTGGGTCCCGGGGACCGGAGTTGAGAAACCCTGAGCTACACCCTTAGAACGCTTTAGGATCACAATATTCAATACCTTTAAAAGTAGGTTAAGGGTGAATACAATGGCTCCAAAAGATCTCACCCCTCCTGTTATCCACCTTCGGCCATAATGAGGGTCTCAGTTCCCAAATCAGTTTGGATGGTTGCCTAGCCTCAGATGCTGCCATAGAGAAGCATAGCTATTAGTGATTGTATTTAGAAACTAAATGGCATAGAGTTCCTGATGTCGTGCTTCAGCATAGAAACAGCTTTACAAGTCCCCAAACGTCTCTGCAATCAAGACTTGCATTGAAATATCCACTACTATGGGACTATTGGTGATGGCTCCATTGCTGCTAGTGCACGCTGACCCGTTTTTGCACCCTGCATTTGATGTGGTCTGGTGGTCTCCAGTCCTTCATCGTCCTTCTTTGTATGTTTTTTACTTTTTCCAGTGGAGTGTCCTAAATTTCATTGACTTTAAACCATGATTTCACCAGTTCTCCAGCTCCCCCCCTCCCTGTAAGGATAAATCTAGTTTTAGGAGTGCGTTCTTCCTGCATCATCTGAGGATTATTCTAATTCCCAACTCCCAAAGTTCTCAAATATGGTCACTTCGTATGAAGCTTTTCATATCGCCATGAGCTTGCATGGAGGCTGACTAAGACAGATCGAGAACATACACCGCAGTCCCCAATGTGATCATGCCAGATATGTTGCGTCGTCTATACTCCGCCTTTGGACACTTACACACAGCTGAAGACAATTTTTAGTTGCCATAATCCTCGCTGTCTTCTCATTTATCTGCACAGCTGCATCTTGAAGGCACATGAGACAGACATTAGATCGTCCAGGTGTGCGCAAAGACGAATCCAAGACACAAAAAAACACCTCGGGCAGCAAAACCCCTTCTATGTCATCACATAACATATTTTATTTAGACGGGATTATAATTGGAGTTCCAAAAAAGAACAAGTCTATGCAGAAAATGTCTGTAATCCTACAGTGCGCCCCTCGCTGGGACACCGTGCAGGCTTCCAACTTGCAGATCCAAGTACAGATCCATCACTGATGATGACAGTATTTCAGTCTGTTTGTACCATGTGCAGTGCAAGAATAAATCTGTTTCTAAGTGGAAAACATCAGTAGGTATGGTGGTGGATCCTTACAGATGGCGCAGGGATGGTGCATTGCTATAAAGCTTGGGCGACTCTATGACAAAGTGGTTGCTTCAGAGCTACAGACAATGACTGCTATAAGCAAAGCCATAGTGAGAGATGGGATAGAAAATCCCAAAATAATAGTGCCCCCTTATAAAAGCAGCCATAGACAATCAGTGCCCCCAGGGTGCCAGCTAGTCCCCATGATAACAGCCAGCACTTTCATTATACCAGCGACTGTGTCCTAGCTGGAAGCTTCCCAAAACTGCTACCATGAGCCCTTATATGTGTCCACCAATATCCCTATAAGTGCAACCCAGGGGAGGACGCAGCCATGGGGGGTGCAGAGGTAGCAGTCGCACTCATGACCTGGAGCCTGTGGGGGTGCCAAAACTTTTCTCCCTGAATGCTTCAGCCACATACAGTTGTCACAAGGTGTAAACTCCCCTAAGTGCTGCTTCTGTAGCTGCTCCACATTTACATGGATACAGGGGTGCACCTAGCCTTTCTGCTGCCTGAGGCGAAAACCGAAACGGCGCCCCCCAATGCCAATTTCTTAACCTAACCCCTTTGCCACAATTAAAGGGCTCATTGCCTATGGCCCTTCCGCTACCTGGTGCTACCTGATCGCCTCACCTGGCCTCAGTAGTGCACCCCTGCATGGATATATACAGTATCAGTGGTCCACGTTCCTTTACACAAGTGCAAAAGATCTAAGATCTGGAACTCTGTGCAAAATAAGATTGATAAAAGTGTTCCCATAATGCACAGGAGGTAATGAACCCCATTGAGATGTCACCAGGATACAGGGAGCTCGGCTCCATTCATATCAGTCCATGACTACTCATACTACTCTGCAAAGCCTCTAGTGTGTCATAGGTTAATTAACCGGGAAAGGACCCTTAGACTGAAGACTGTGAGAAGGAAAGTATTGGATTCCAGGCCGGCTCTCTCCCTAATTAGTCATCGCGCAGTAAATGTTTCCAATGCGGCATCTTATCAGATACATTGTATCCCTCGTCCATAGTTCACTCTTGTGACAAATGCTTATGGCCAAATAAACATCAGCGGAAGGTTCCTGGCATCAATAATAATTCTAAGCAGTAAAGATTCATGTAAGACTCTGAAATAATCCGCCTCGGCAGGAAGACGACCTTACCGCCGGTACGGGGCGATTTTAATAGTTGTCACTGATAAGCAATTGGATCTCAGCTTCTTCCCTTGTGTTCTATGGTAATGTATTGAAATTAGCCTTATCTGGTTGATGGGGTTCTGCATAATCCCCGGATTGTTACGTTGCTGTTTATGGATTTGCACATTTTGAATGGATATTTATGCTTTATGATCCTTTGTGTTGCAAAATATACGGGGTCAAAAACAAAACCTTTTGTCGTATTTTTTGACAAGAGCTGTGTATACAGATTGCAATGAATCACATCAGTCCTTGTCCCCAGGAGCTCACAATCTAACCCGCACAGCAGGGTCAATTCCATTCACATGATGACATATTGCTAAACCACTTTCTGTTGGGTGGGGGTCAGACTGCTGGGACCCCCACCGATTCTGAGATTCCTTCACAGCAGCGCTCCTGCCCCCCAATGTGCGCATTCAAGTCAATGAGGCTGTAATATAGTTCCCTGCACATTGCTTCGTAAGAAAAAGCTCTAAAGGGGCCAAAGTGCTAAACTCGTGCTACGGCCCCTTCATTCTTAGGACCCCCACCAATCAGAAAGGGGATTGGTGTAGTGGATACCCTAGAAATATGCCATGATTTATTGCCATGGGAATAATCCCAGATAAACTCCATCCAGTGGCTGACCCTTGGTAGATTTGAACTCAGGACCCCAGAGCTACAAAGCATTTAACCATTAAACCACTGTGCACCGTTTCATTTGCCACTTTTCTTGCTGTTCTGAATGGTAAGGTAATGCTGATAAACCTTGGGAAGAAAAAAGGATTCTAAATGAGTTGCAGGCTTCTCCAGTGTACAGTCTAATGGATGGCGGGTGTTCACCAGGACCAAGGAGGGTCAGCCTCGCTAGCCCACAGATTCCTCCTAATGGAGGATGGAAGTAGATTGCAATATTCAGAGATGCTGCAGAGGTTGCTGGTGCTCATCGTCACTCCTTCTTTGTAATAGGAAGATGAGAGCAAACACAGGAAAGCTTTATCAGGACTCACATATGAACCCAGTGCTGCAAGGACAAGAAGTCAAGGTCACAGGCACTTATCCTAAGCTCCTTCTTAGAGAACGTCTTGGAGTAGACCAGAGGAAACCTGTGTGAGAACATGCAAACTTCATGCAGATGTGGTACTTTGGAGACCACAATTGAGCCACCATTTTGGTAATGCTGGTTTTCCTTGGTAAACTGCGGCTCTCAAGCTGCTGCAAAACTACAATTCCCACCATGCCCTGCTGTAGGCTGATAGCTGTAAGCAGTCTTTGCATGCTGGGAGTTGTAGTTTTGCAGCAGCTGGAGAGCCGCATTTTGCCCATCCCTGGTCTAGTCCAGTGGTGGCGAACCTATGGTGGTGGCACTCAGCGCCCTCTCGGTGGGCACCCGCACCCTGGAAAAAGTCGTACCAATATGCCTTTGACTTTTCCTGCCATTCATCAGCGCAGGGCGCGCTATGAACGGCACAGGCAGCGCACTGAATGCAGGCAGGCCATTATAGATAAAGTACATGGAAGATATACTATACTGGACTGCAGCATTCAGGGTAAATTGCCGTGTTGGCACTGTACGATAAATATGTGGGTTTTGGGTTGCAGTTTGGGCACTCGGTCTCTATAAGCTTCGCTTTCTGAAGGTCGTCCATAAGGAATACGGGGCTTTGTGACTTTCCAGCGTACACATTTCAGCATGGTCCGCCATATCTACTATACAACCCTATGGTTGACTCTTCTTTTAAAACAAGTTCTTGAGTTGTTTCCAAACTTCCTCCAGTTCCTCCCTCCGTACGAAGAAGTCATTTCTCCGCAGTAGACAAATGTGTCCTGTCTCGAGCACAAACAAGTGTTGTGGTGAATGCTTAGCGATTATGTATATTCATGAATAATGTCAACTATGCATGAAATCACCATGTTGGTATTTAGCAATCAGCATCTACTTTTCACCTCGATTTCTTCGTTTTTAGTGCTTCATAATCAATGATAATTACACCTTTTTCAGTTAACGAGCATTTCAGAGGAATCATCAGGAAAATCAGAATTTACATGGGGCCGCTTTTGAACAAAAAAGCGTAACAAGAGGAAAAATAAAAGAGGAATAGACCTACAAGATTCTAAGGCCCCTTTCACACGGGCGAGTATTCCGCGCAGGTGCAATGCGTGATGCGAAAGCATTGCGCCCGCACGGAATCCGGACCCATTCATTTCAATGGGGCTGTGTACATGGGCGTTAGTTTTCACGCATCACTTTTGCGTTGTGTGAGAATCGAGCAGCATGTTCTATATTCTGCAATTTTCTCACAACGCTGGCCCCATAGAAGTGAATGGGGCTGTGTAAAAATCTCATCCGCAAGCAAGTGCGGATGCGATATTCACGGATGTTTGCTAATAGATGTTGTTTGTAAACATTCAGTTTTTTATCACGCGTGTGCAAAACGCAATAAATCGCATTGGACCCGCACAATAAAAAACTGAACGCAATTACAAACAAAACTGGATGGACTTGCTTGTGAAATTGCGCATGTTTCACTGAACGCATCCGGACCTAATCCGCTCACGCTCGTCTGCAAGGGGCCTAAGGAAGGGTGGTATTTCTCGCCATTGTCCCTTGATGTGGAGAATGAAGCAATCATCATTCCCTCACGTTGGTGACTTTGACTGAGGACTCATTAATGTTTCAGCATCTCCCGGAGTAGAGGGATCACAATTAAAATGTATCTTGTGGAATACGAAGCGTCTAGGTGGCAACCGAATGAGTTTCCTGGAGAAGGAATGGAATCCGGCATTACTTGGACGTACCGCAGCTGGTTGCCGTTGAGGAGGTCTCTTTTAAGGACAAGGGCCTTAAAGACAATTTGTCACTGGAATTTGTTTTAATAAGTATCTGTTCTCCAGGCAGCGGCCATCTGAGAGCACCTCTCCTCCTCCACCCCAATGTGTCCTGCTCATACTCTATGGCATGATCGCCATGTAACAGGCGGGGGAGCTAGGCGCCATTACTGTGGAGTCCATGGACGCTGTGATTATCACCTCCAGCAATGGCTTCCAACGTCACACAAGCCCAGCCCTGGTGAATTTTTCTTTCTTCCTTTTTCCTGAGATAGTCATATACATTTCATAGTGGTTGGGTCGAAGCTCATTCGACACCTCTCCCCCGGGAGCCATCATAAACAAGAATACTCAACTTGTTTGTGCCAAAAAGAACAAGGGAATGAGCGGCATAGCTATCCGGCGGGTGAACAGCCTGCCGCATCCGCCATGCCGCAAGTACCTGTGCACTGCCGGGTACTTAATAGGGCTGGGGGCGGAGCTATGGCACAGTACAGCAGTGCACGACCGGAGATCGCCGGACTAAAAGTAATGCAGGTCCGACTTTTTAGTCCGGCGATCTCTGCCGTGCTGCGCTGTAGCTCTTCCCCTCGCCCGATTATAGACAATTGGGGCGGAGCGGCAGCACACGGGTACTTGCGGCATGGCAAATCTGGCAGGCTGTTCACCTGCCGGAACAGCCTGCTGGATAGCTATGCCGCAAGTGTGAAAGTACCCTTAGCCGATATTTGGTGATATCCTTTCTTGAGAGTCCAAGGAATTTGAAGTTTTCGGGCCCCCACCTACCATTTACAATGCCGGTGTCTTCTTCTATGGCAGATGTGACCGTTATCCCTATACTCCCCCTATAACTACACCGTTGCTTTATCTGATCTTTGGAGTAAGTTCATAAATGGCAGATTTGTTGCCCAACCCTCTCGAGCAGAAATCCATGGACCTGCTGCAGAAACATCCGCATTCCCATGAATGGAGCTGTGTGTGAATATACCCTTAGGGGTTCTGTGCAATGCACTACAGCCCAAGTTGTGTTCCAGATATTGGGGTTCCTTTTTATGGGGAGAGCGATAAGTGGTCTGGCTGATCAAGGGAAGCGCTTAAAAAAATGGGGGGGGGGTCACTCAATTTTAATTATTCTGTGGAGCTTTCATGACTTCCTTTGACAAATAGCTTTCTGGAACCAGAGATGAAACATTAGTTCACAGCAGGGCAATGAAACTGCAGAGCCCCCCGCTGATAAGAAGCCACGCGGGACGCCACTCAGTGCGATCGTCAGCTGTGTGATTCACAAGGAATAAAGCCAAGGAATATTTACATGCTCATGAATTTTGCATTGTGCTTTCCATGGCCGGCGCTTTTAAATTAAGCCCTGGATATGTATATAGATCTGTAGGTACAGCAAGGTTAATCATACACCTCATCGAGGTCACATAAGGATGGAGCGCGAGGTCGTCACAATACAAGTCCATCAAACCCGGCACAGACTGCGCAAGAAAGTGTCACAGAAATTAATTGGAAAAACAGCAAATGAAGCCGTTCACTGACAGATGTCAAAGCTACAATGTGAGAAGCACAATCCTAGTCTGTAAGAATGGAGGCATGGACTGTAATGAGACGGGGGCACTTTAAACCTCCATGACCAGAGTCTGGGGGGCAGCATACTGTGCCTGACATCATTTCAGGGCCCTATACAGTGAAACGGTCAGTCCCATGAACCTCCTATGCTTCAGGTAGACCATATATACAGGATACGGTGTATGTATAGGAGAAGGAAAAATATGGCCTTATGCATCCTTTCCGGTCCGTACCATAAGCTGGTGGGGCCCAAGTGAAGGGGCGAATAGATTAATGGGCCCCATGTTTGCACACAATTTTGGGTCCCATGCAATGGGTGGCGGCAGGTGACAGGTGACCATGCCTCCTCTTGGAAGCATTAATCTGGACCCCTAACTTTAGCGCCACCTGGTGGTGGGTGAACCTGGTATGTTTTTATGTCTGCTCTCGGCTGATGTAGTTCAGATGCAGTATGCTGACTGTAGCGTCTAAATGGTTAAAGAAAATGAGTGTGCTCCCTCTCACATCACAGTGCCATTGTGGGGTACCAAGGGCTTGCTATGGTAGCTAAGGGTATGGAAACATAGGCATCAATAAGCTCTACTGTAACTGACCCAATGCACTGAGGATTGCAGGTTCAAGACCCTTCCCGGGTCTTCAAAAAAGATTTTAAAAAAAAGTATGTTTTAAGAATTTTAAAAAATCTAGTAAAAATCGGAGGGGTTTGATACCTTGCACCCCCGATCAGCTGTTCTGCAGCAGCTCCTGCCCCATTGTGTAGTGGATGGAGGGGACCGGGGGCAGCAATCAGCTATGTCCACTGCACAATGGAGGGAGCTGTAGTCACTGCACTGGAGCTGCTGCAGAATAGCTGATCGTGGAGGGGCAGGTAATGATGAGGGTACTACTTCTAAAGGACTGGACAACCCCTTTAAGGGCTTAGCATATCTGGTTTCATAGGTGCATGAAAGTGTCTTCAGCTGGGGGCCACATGCCAGGGGCCATCATCGTAGCTCCTTGAATCCTCCTTTAGTAGCCCCTGATTCCCAAGCCTCCCATCCTCACCTCTGTATCCTCCAAACACGACTTCTTCCAAGCCATGAAGTCTTCGCCTCGTCACCTGGTTAATAATTCATGGACCGGAGAAGAATAAGCAATATGCCTTATCTGAAACCTAATCCTAATGTATAGATGCAGAATATCTCACTGATGGGGGGCGCTATAATAAAAAGGAGGAGGAGGGAGCGGCATACATTCCCGGATGAGACGTATTGTACAGAATAGTATGAGCTGGATTAGCATTTATCAGTGCTACGTGCGGGCTGCACTCGAGGTCTGGGATAATCCTGTAGGCGCGCTGCACCGCTGACAGGAGTCCCTTTAAGGATCGGGCTATAGGGTCAGACTGCTTATTCTGCATCTTCACAACACGAAAGCCCTTATCTATGGGAAACTGCAGAGAAACGCGGCTCATAACGAGGGGTTTGATCATTTTCCAAGCAAGGATGCCGATGAAAGCACTGGATTCCGTGTCTGAAGGTTGGAGCAGCACTACTGATGCCGCTGCCCACTCTGAATATACCAAAATTAATCATCCGGCATTTTGTGATCTTCACTTGTTTGCTGTAGAGACAGACGTGCCAGAAACATCTAATCTGAAGATAAATTCTAAGTGAAGGGTTATTCGTGGGGTTAACTCATGTAAACCTGTATGATAAGATTGCTGTTTTCACGGTGGCTGCCACCTAGTGGTCAGACAGGCAATTCGCAATTCTCTGGCACAATAAAGGCAACTCACTTTACAGCTTGCAGTAAAACTCACTGCCCGACTTAGAAAGAAGGAAAAATCTTGTGCCATGGCACACAGGGGCCACACCCCTAACAGCCCAATTCTGAGTCCCTTTTCTGCCCCTGCACAGTAACAGTGCACATTACCATACTGCTCCTTCTATAGCACCAGGCCAAACTCTCCTCACAAAGTTATAATACCCTTAGTACCCCCTCAAAGTAAGGTTACCCCCTATACAGTATTGATGACCCTTAATACCCCCTCACAGTATTGATGACCCTTAATACCCCCTTACAGTATTGATGATCCTTAGTACCCCCTCACACTATTGATGACCCTTAATACCCCCTTACAGTATTGATGATCCTTAGTACCCCCTCACACTATTGATGACCCTTAATACCCCCTAACAGTAGTGATGACCCTTAGTACCCCCTCACAGTATTGGTGACCCTTAATACCCCCTCACAGTATTGATGACCCTTAATACCCCCTTACAGTATTGATGATCCTTAGTACCCCCTCACACTATTGATGACCCTTAATACCCCCTTACAGTATTGATGATCCTTAGTACCCCCTCACACTATTGATGACCCTTAATACCCCCTAACAGTAGTGATGACCCTTAGTACCCCCTCACAGTATTGGTGACCCTTAATACCCCCTCACAGTATTGATGACCCTTAATACCCCCTCACAGTATTGATGACCCTTAATACCCCCTCACAGTATTGATGACCCTTAGTACTCCCTCAAAGTATTGATGACCCTTAATACCCCCTCACAGTATTGGTGACCCTTAATACCCCCTCACAGTATTGATGACACTTAATACCCCCTCACAGTATTGATGACCCTTAGTACCCCCTCACAGTATTGATGACCCATAATACCCCACTCACAGTATTGATGACCCTTAATACCCCCTCACAGTATTGATGACCCTTAATACCCCCTCACAGTATTGATGCCCCCTTAATACCCCCTCACAGTATTGATGACTCTTAATGCCCCCTCACAGTATTAATGACCCTTTATATCCCCTTACAGTACTGATGACCCTTAATACCCCCTCACAGTATTTATGACCCTTAATACCCCCTCACAGTATTGGTGACCCTTAATGCCCCCTCACAGTATTGATGACCCTTAATACCCCCTCACAGTATTGATGCCCCCTTAATACCCCCTCACAGTATTGATGACCCTTAATACCCCCTCACAGTATTGATGCCCCCTTAATATCCCCTCACAGTATTGGTGACCCTTAATACCCCCTCACAGTAGTGATGACCCTTAATACCCCCTCACAGTATTGATGACCCTTAATACCCCACTCACAGTATTGATGACCCTTAATACCCCCTCACAGTAGTGATGCCCCCTTAATACCCCCTCACAGTAGTGATGCCCCCTTAATACCCCCTCACAGTAGGGATGCCCTCTTACTGCCCCCACACATTAAGGATGCCCAGTTTGTGCTCCGCACACAATAGTGATACCCTTTCGTATCCCCCTAAATGCTCCCAGGCATTGATTAGGATTCCTTAGTGCCCCTCATGATAGAGATGCCCCCTAAGGGCCCCATCACAGTAGGAATGCCTCTTGGTGCCTCTAAATTGAATACTCACCTAGTCAAAATCCCAACACGACTAGAGCGGATGGCTCAGTGCCGGTCCGCTCCATCCTGCGCGGTCAGTGGATCAGCACAGTACGCATGATGACATCACTGCATTGCGCCAACTGTGGGGGCCACAGGGTAAATGCTGCCAGAGACAAGATAAGCAGCTTATAGCAGCAGCAAACTGGTGACCTAGAGCTGAGTGATAGAACGGGGAAGGAGTGTGCCCCTCATGCTGTAAGGAGACTGGGGGGCAGTCCAGTTAAAGGGGTTGTGTAATCTTGACTGATTCCGTAATACTGGATTTGGTTTGGCCATAAACTGATCACCCGGGATCTGGCTTCCTGGGCATCCATGTAATATCCATGACAGGCTGGGTCCATTAGAACTGGTTCTGGCTCGTGGGTTGTAAACAGAGGAAGGTTTAAATACCCTAATACTGCACATAGAAAGGTGGGTGCCTGGTGACAACCCTTTGTAAAATGTCCTATTAGAACATTTTTGGATAATGACTGGGGTCTCCTGACTGGGACCTGCAGAGGACTGGCCTGGGATACATATAAAGCTCCGTTCAGACACTGCAGGGGATACAGACATTGGATTCCCTGATTCCAGCAGAGAAGTAAGGGTTAATTAGAGCAGACACCCCTTTACGTGGAGCGGCGCAGGTGGCGCTATATCCCCGCATTGTAAGATTCACTTTTCCACTTGGGGAATTCCTTCTCAGATCCCCATTTATTTCCCGGAATCTCTTATAAGAAAGAAACATGAAAATCGGGACCCGATATTAATTTACATTATTTCAGCCCCGAATCTCTGTACATGATGCGCACCACCGAGACGCGGGTAATAACTTACCACCAGCTGAAGAGCGACATAATGCAGAACGCACGTGTAGGACTGGAAATAAATATGGTTATGGTGTAGACACTGATGGATGAGGCATTCTATATGGGATAATGTACTTTTCCACTATATTCTGAGTGTATTGGAGGCGTCCTAGATAAATGGAGGAGAATCGTATGAAGACAAATGTCTGCTACATTCTGAACAGGAGGAAACAATGTATCCAGCAATTAAAGGGGTGTTCTGAGACTTTAATACTGATGATCTATCCTCTGGGTAGGTCATCAGTATCTGATCGGTGGGGGGCCCACACCCGGGACCCCTGTCGGTCCGCTGTTTAAGAAGGCAGTGGCGCTCGCAGCTTTTTCGCTGCTTTCCTTAGGCCGTGTGATGACACGTTCATCCGTCACGCGGCCTAAGTGCAGCTCAGCCCCATAGAAGTGAATGGGGCTGAGCTCCGATACCAAGCACAGCCGCTATACAATGTACTGTAATAGATTTGAAATCCAAAGGGCGATACTGCAGCATGTCAGCTCTGTACAAATATTTTTAATAAAGACCATTTAAAAAAAACATATTTTTAGCTCAAAATAAGTACAACGCAATAATAATAATAAAAAAATTTCCCACCTCAGATACTGCTTGGATATGCCCCCATTGTCTGATAGGTGCGGGTCCCAGAGTAGAGTCTGTATTACTTTTTGATCACTTTTTTGGGGAGCGTTGAAGAGACAAAATAATGGTGAATCGGCCATTTAGATTTTTTTTTTCCACTATGGTGTTCATCATACAGAATAAATATGTTTATATTTTTATAGTATTTTCTATTTTATAGTATGATGTTTATTTTCTATTGTGTATTTTTACTTATGTTTAATATGATGTAAGGGTACTTTCACACTAGCGGTATAGCTATCCGGCAGGCTGCTCCGGTGGCGGGTGAACAGCCCGCTAGATCCGCCATGCCGCAAGTACCCGTGCACTGCCGTGCTGCCGCTCCGTCCCCATTGACTATAATGGGGTGGGGGCGGAGCTACAGTGCAGCACGGCAGTGCACGGCCGGAGATCGCTGGACTAAAAGTACTGCAGGTCCGACTTTTTAGTCCGGCGATCTCCGGCACAGCTGCGCCGTAGCTCCGCCCCCAGCCACATTATAGTCAATGGGGACGGAGCGGCAGCACGGCAGTGCACGAGTAATTGCGGCATGGCGGATCCGGCAGGCTGTTCACCCGCCAAAACAGCCTGCCGGATAGCTATACCGCTAGTGTGAAAGTACCCTAAGAGGTGCGATTTGAATTATTATATTTTTAACTATTTTAAAAAACTTTTTTTCTTAAGTCGCCCCAGGGGACTTTGAAGTGCGATCTTAAGATTGCTTCTACCATAGACTGCAATTAATTACTATCGCAGCCTATGGGAGACTCAGGCAGGGCTTCAGAGGAACATTGCTAGGGCAGGCCCCTGTGCACTCAGAAGGTACAAGGCTGTCATGACCACCGAACGCCTCCCTCCATCTTGGTACAGGGGATACGTTTGGGCCCCAGGTATGCAGTGCTCCTGGGAAAAGACCTCTCAGATGTGGCAGTCACATTGGACCATGGCACCTGCATGGGTAAATGTCTATGATCGGCGTTATTACTGATCGCAGACATTGACTCTGGATGTCTGCTGTGTAAAACAGCGGCAGCCACCCGGCAACTATGGCACCAGCTCAGAATGGGCGCCATGGTTGAAGACCCAAGAGGTTATTAAGAACCTCATTGCAGGCCTGTGGTTCTGCTGAAAGACTGTAAAGAGTTACTTAGAGAGAGGGAGAAAGCAAGGCAAGACGATAACTACCATCATTGTTGCGTTTACACTGCTACTGAGAAAGGATTGTAACGTGCCTTGGAACTGTGCCTTCTGCTGCTATATGTACTACTGCTCCTATCATCAACTCAGTAAAGAAAGACTTTATTGATTGCAATTAATGGGCCTGTTACTGTCTTCACACCCACCACCCCCCTGCATCCTATCTCCTCTATCAAGAGCACCCGAACTACCGCCAGGAAGGAGCCCTAATACCAGGGAGTGCCCGAAGTAAAAAAGGGTGTGCCCTCCGTCAGAGCGAGGACTGTCACCGTAAACTGTGATTACTACTACCACCTTCAGGGCCACAACCACCACTCCCATCCTTCTGCCTATGCACATTCTGCCTGCAGCCTCACCTATCCTTCCAGTGCTATTAACAGAGTACAGACGGCAATATCTCCCCCTCTGTACTGTCCTAGCAAAAAATCTCACAGATCAGCAGTAAAATGTGGCTGGTATTGCAGATTGGCATAACTGAAGTGAATGCGGCAGAGCTGCAATACCACAGATAACCTGTGGAGAAGGGTGGCGCTGTTTATAGAAGAAACCAGCCACGTTGTTCTAATCTGGTACAAACACTCTTAAGGCTACGTAGCCGCTCCTCGTCATCGGCAGGCTAACTTTTATCTCATAAAGTTGCCTGATGTAACGTGTTGCGCTGCCCGCGTCTACGGTGATGGACGCCATAATTTCCCCAGATTAGTGACAGCACTTTACTCCGAAGGAATTTCTGTTCTGCATGAATTTCTGGCTGTAATGCAAAGCTATAATGTAAGTATATATAAGTGCACCATGCGTTCAAAATTCCTACCGACATGAAGTAGCAATAAAATGAATGTCAAAGGGTCAATTAAACAGTAATACCGCCAGCCGCTAAATTCATGGAGAAAATGAATAGTCGTACGCTCGCCGCTAACCTCCCATCCTAACAAAATGTTCCCAGATTATTATTCTTAAATTATCCTGTGAGACATAAAGATGAGAGGAAGATTTATCTTGTATTGGATGCGAGAAATGAGAGATCATTTAGAAAACACAATGAAACGGCCACTCTGCTGAAATGAAGCTGCAAATCAATCCCGTCATACTGAGCCCATCACCCAGCGAGACAAGTCTACACACCGCGCACAAACTTATTATATTCTTCAAAGTGCTTAGCTTCATGTGCATATTATGTTTTAAATAGCTAATTCAAAGTTTATTTCTGTACATTTGAGCAGTATTATAGAAGTTATATTCCTGTACATAGGAGGCAGTATTATAGAAGTTATATTCCTGTACATAGGAGGCAGTATTATAGTAGTTATATTCTTGTACATAGGAGCAGTATTATAGTAGTTATATTCTTGTACATAAGAGCAGTATTATAGTAGTTATTTTCTTGTACATAGGAGCAGTATTATAGTAGTTATATTCTCATACATAGGAGGCAGTATTATAGTAGTTACATTCTTGTACATAGAAGCAGTATTATAGTATTTATATTCTTGTACATAGGAGCAGTATTATAGTAGTTATATTCTTGTACATAGGAGGCAGTATTATAGTAGTTATATTCTTGTACATAGGAGCAGTATTATAGCAGTTATATTCTTGTATATAGGAGCAGTATTATAGTAGTTATATTCTTGTACATAGGAGGCAGTATTATAGTAGTTATTTTCTTGTACATAGGAGCAGTATTATGGTAGTTATATTCTTGTACATAGGAGCAGTATTATAGTAGTTATAGTCTTGTACATAGGAGCAGTATTATAGCAGTTATATTCTTGTATATAGGAGCAGTATTATAATAGTTATATTCTTGTACATAGGAGCAGTATTATAGTAGTTATATTCTTGTTCATAGAAGCAGTATTATAGTAGTTATAGTCTTGTACATAGGAGCAGTATTATAGTAGTTATATTCTTGTTCATAGGAGCAGTATTATAGTAGTTATATTCGTGTACATAGGAGCAGTATTATAGTAGTTATATTCTTGTACATAGGAGCAGTATTATAGTAGTTATATCATTGTACATAGGGGCAGTATTATAGTAGTTATATTCTTGTACATAGGAGCAGTATTATAGTAGTTATATTCTTGTACATAGGAGCAGTATTATAGTAGTTATATTCTTGTACATTGGAGCAGTATTATAGTAGTTATATTCTTGTACATAGGAGTAGTATTATAGTAGTTATATTCTTGTGCATAGGAGGCAGTATTATAGCAGTTATATTCTTGTACATAGAAGGAGTATTATAGTAGTTATATTCCTGTACATAGCAGCAGTATTATAGTAGTTATATTCTTGTACATAGGAGCAGTATTATAGTAGTTATATTCTTGTACATAGGAGCAGTATTATAGTAGTGATATTTTTGTACATACTGTAGGACTCAGTATTATATTGAATGTCAGCAGATATATACTACTCTAATGTACAACATATAGTATCTCACAAAAGGGAGTACACCCCGCATGTTTTTGTGAATATTTTCTTCTATCTTTTCCTGGGATAACACTGAAGATCTGACCCTTTAATACAATGTACAGTAGTCAGTGTACGGCTTGTATAACAGTGTAAATTGGGCGTGCCCTCAAAATAACTCAACACACAGCAATTAAGGTCTAAACTGCTGACACCCCTAAGTGAAAATGGCCAAATTGTGCCCAATTACAAATTTTCGCTCGCCGATGTCATGTGACATGTTAGTGTTACGAGGTCTCAGGTGTGAATGGGGAGCAGGTGTGTTACATTCGGTGTTATCGCTCTCACGCTCTCATACTGGTCACTGGAAGTTCAGCCTGGCTCCTCATGGCAAATAACGCTCTGAGGATCTGAAGAAAAGAATTGTTAGTCTACATAAAGATGGCTGAGACTTTAAGAAGATTGTCACCACCCTGACACTGAGCTGCAGAACGGTGACCAAGACCATACAGTGGTTTAACAAGACAGGTTCCACTCAGAACCCTCGAAGACGAATATCCTCATGCTTTGTGTAAGCGAATCGATTTAACCTGAAATAGTATAAAACGCAAAAAAATTCATTCTTATCTCCTCCATTTGCTCGCGATGTGCCGCCAGCCGCCATCTTGATTGAACATCTCAGACGAAATCCCGTCATACGTCACCATGTCGGCTGGCGTGATGACGTAATCTCGCGCCGCACGAGATTTCGCGCCGGATCTTCAAGTAAGATGGCGGCGGCCGGCCCGTCATGAGCAAATGGATGGGGTAAATTTGATAAACTTTTTTTTTATGTTAATTTCACACTGTTTTTACACTCAGATGCCGCGATCATGTATGAACGCGGAATCTGAGGGGTACAATGATGGGGGGCAGCGCTATCGCAGCTCCCTGACATTGCACCCACTACTTACAAAAAAATGCGCTTCATGACAAAGTAATTCGTCACAAATCTAAATTTTTTTGGGGGGGGTGGAATTCAGCGAATCAGCCAAATAGAACTTTTGAAAAATTCACTCGTCTCAAGTCGTCATGGAGGATGAAAGTGGAAGAGAGTGAAGGCAGTGCTAGAAAATAATAGTGGCCACAAAATATTGACACTTTGGGCACAATTTGTCCATTTTCACTTAGGGGTGTACTCACTTTTGTTGCCAGCGGTTTAGACATTATTGGCTGTGTGTTGAGTTATTTTGAGGGCACGCCCAATTTACACTGATATACAAACCGTACACTGACTACTTTACATTGTATCAAAGTGTCAGATCTTCAGTGTTGTCCTATGAGATAGAATTAAATATTTACAAAAATGTGAGGGTGTACTCACTTTTGTGAGATACTGCACTTGCTAATTATATTACTATTTTCTCCTCTGAAAAGTGACTCAAAAGTGGCTTTTGTTCACATTTTATGACAAAGAACCAGAAAGGTTCAGCATTTCATGACTTTTTTCCCAGGGTTTGCCGTTAATATTAAGGATACTTCCAGCGCCATCATAAGAACACCGTGAAGTGCAGCGAAATAGGATTTTCTATTACGGCAGAGATCTGCTAACGATATTTACAGTCACTTTACGAGTATATATCATGGTGGTGGAGATAATGAATGCACTTATACATGTTCATTTAGTAGCTTCCCTGTCAATCAAAAATGCTGTAATTACAGAGCGTGATAAGTGCCCCGTCACGCAGGGAAACGGCTTCCATTACATTATTTGACAATGCCAAAAGCGGTTTTCCGGCGGCGCCAGATGTAGCGCCCCATTTGTGCAATCCTGTTTAATAAACACAGAACAGCTGTGGGGAAAAATTACCATTAGTTTTCAGCGCCGTTAAGGAAGAGAATCCGCCAAGGATTTACTTGTCTCACAATGCCACTGTCTGTAGAAGGAGGGATGGAGCGCGGAGATGGCGAGGATTTTATTGCAAACGCGAAACAAAGCAAAACCATAAGCATTACATCAATGCATTGCAACTTCCAGCAATACGTGGATCTCTTCCTTCACTTCTTTTTCGGAAAATAAAAATGCCACTTAATCAGAACATCCACATCTCTGAAAGTATTTACTCCAGAATACTGTCACGAATGCATTGATAAGTCTCCCCCTATACTGTTCTATGTCCCCTGCTTTCCTTCGTGATGAAACTGGAAGCCTGCAGCCACCGCAAACTGCATAGGAATTCATACAGTTCTCATTGAAGTCAATGGAAGCTGCAAACAAGTCTTTGCACGCAGCTCCCCCTAGTGGCATCTGTAGAAAATGTGCTTGATTTGTGTCCCAAAGCAGAAGGAGTTCACTGGTTTGGAGCGTACGCCCCTGCTGGGGCTCCACAGCGACTTTGGCTGTGACACATGTTGCACAGTCAGGGACTGCAGAGTAGCAGGACCGCATCGCGGCTTGAGCGAGGGAACCTGAAATCAGATAGCTGCAAGAAATCTAGCAATTATCAGGTCACGGCTTCAGAAACTTGGGGGTCATCTTTCATTTGGCTTCGATGCGATGCTGCATTGATAGGTAAGGCTACTTTCACACTCGCGTTTTGGATTCCGTTTGTGAGATCCGCTTCAGGGCTCTCACAAACGGTCCAAAACGGATCAGTTCAGCCCCAATGCATTCTGAATGGATAAGGATCCGCTCAGAATGGATCAGTTCGGCTCCGTTCCGCTTCTATTCTGTTTTGGAGGCGGACACCAAAACGCAGCATGCAGCATTTTGGTGTCCGTCTGAAGAGGCGGAGCCGAACAGATCCGTTTTGAATTTCAATGTAAGTCAATGGGGACGGATCCGTTTTCAATGACACAATATGGTGCATGTACATGTAATTCAAAACGGATCCGTTTTGGACTTTGTCATTTTTCTTTTAACTAATGCAAACGGATCCGTTCTGAACAGATACAAACGTTTGCATTATAGGTGCGGATCCGTCTGTGCAAATAACAGACGGATCCGCACCAACGCAAGTGTGAAAGTAGCCTAAGTTGAGTAGGCAGGAACCTGTTCCTATCCATGAAGAAGAACAAGGAAAGGGTTGGCAGAAGAAGCAGGAGCAGGGGTGCACTGAGGGCGGGCCCCAGCCACTCTGTGCACCCTTTCTACTCCTGCTCCTTTACACATGGATTAAAGGGGTTATCAAAGACTATAAAATGCCCCCCCCCCATATGCCTGGCTCCTCACAATGAATCTACTTACCTCGCTCCCCACACGAGCCTCCCTAGAGTCATCCGCGATGCTAGGAAGGCTCGTCCCTGTCTGCCATTGGCTGCCCCCCTCCTGACATCGGATGAGAACCTGCAGCGGCGGTGCAGGGACCAGAAGCGGAGCGGGGATTGAGGTAAGTATATTCATTGTGAGGGGCCGGGCATATGTTCTTTTTTTTATAGTCTTGGATAACCCCCTTTAAATGCACATTTTTGTCCAGAATGAAGTATCTCTAAGGCTACTTTCACACCAGCGTTTTTGCTGGATTCGGCAGGGAAAAGCAAAAACGCTTCCGTTACTGATATCAGTTATTAAAAGATCCGGTTTTATTATGTTTAACGTAGCCAAGATGGATCCGTCATGAACTCCATTAAAAGTCAATGGGGGACGGATCCGTCTTCTATTGTGTCTGAGGAAACGTTTTGCTCCGCATCCCATGACATTAGAAAAATTCTCTCCGATATTGGAACACAACCAAACGGAACGGAAAGCATTTTGGAGCATTCTGTTCTGTTCTGTTCCGTTTTGTCCCCATTGACAATGAATGGGGACAAAACGGAAGCGTATTGAGACCCTATGACGGATCTTAATACTGGAAAATGTAAACGCAAGTGTGAAAGTAGCCTAAGTGAACGCTATTAAGTGCTACAAGGCCCTGTGACTGGAGTAAGAGAGAGTTCCCTGCTAACAGGCGGCCTTTATTGCCCAGTGGGTAAAGTGGAGGGGAAGATCTCGCCCCCTCCAATGTCCTATTTCGCTGGACTAATCGCAATAAACAGGAACGCACATGTCTGCCGAGGGAGCTACCCTAATAACTGGCGCGGTCACCGCTGATTCAGTACGGCACCCTGCTGTCTCATTAATCCTTGCATGTTCTACCCCTGCTCCTTGAACAGACGCGGCCTCTATCACCGTAAGGATGCCGCGAAGTCTGCCATGCGAAGGAATTCAGCGCCAAGTTATAATTTCATTTCTGTTACATAATGAAAATTAATAATCACTAATGATTGTGTTCACTTTGTAACCATTCCATCTATTGTAACAAGTGCATATCATTAGTGAGCGGGCAGACAATGCCGCAATTACAGCCCGAGCAGCTTGGAGCCAGCAGAAATCATGAATGGCGCTGCTGATTTGCATTGTTGGCATCTTATCAAGCGCCCGGCGTCTGCTGTAGGGGCTGGAAATTGAACTGATACAAGTTGTATGATTTAAACTATTACTGAATGTGAGACTTATTGTATCACAGGATCCCACGCTCTGCACCATATGCAATTATCGAAAGAGAGACATCAGCGGCGAGAAAAGACAAAGGACATTATGAGAAAATACGAAGCAACCCACATACGGCGCTGCGTCTATCAAGTTAAGAGAAGCCAATCTCAGGCTCGTGTCAGGCAGCTGCAATATACTGTAGAGGCAGGTCACCACCAAACCGTAAGGTATCCAGGTTCAGGTCTGGAGTACGGCTGCAGCAGTCCGAATATTTCACGTGACTTATCATCATTTCATTTATAGGTTCATAATTCCAAATATTCAAAAAGTTTTTCAAGAAACTTGACTGTACATTTAGAGGTTCAAATTCTCTCCACCACTAGGGGGAGCTTAAAAGCTTACTGAAGACACAAAAAAAGGGATATGTCATCTGATAAAGCCATGGTATATTGCCAGGAGGCACTCCGCAGAGGCGTCAATGGGCGGCCTCCAGTTCCCTGAACAGCGGGTGTCTGAGCAGCAAAAACAATTAGGGACCAAAGAACTAAAGTATATCTGCAGCCCCTTCATTCTGGGGTTTGATTGGGGTCCCAGAGGTCGTACCCCTTTCCATCCATTATATTAGGAAGCTACAGGATTGAAAATGACCGGTCAGATACTGAACAAGAGCAAAATGAACATTTCAGTACCACGGAGAGTTCCTGGGAGTCTCTATGGGAATGACTGCTCAGATACTTACATTTCACTGCATTGGTCATGACATTATGTAACTGGTTAACAGAATATACATTATACAAATAGATGAGCGCTAATAGTGCAGCTGTTTTTCAGTCTATTAAAGAGTTAACTCACATTATAAATAAATATGAAATTGCGTATCCTGTACTGATCCTGAGTTACATCCTGTATTATACTCCAGAGCTGCACTCACTATTCTGTTGGTGCAATCACTGTGTACATACATTACTTATTCTGTACTGATCCTGAGTTACATCCTGTATTATACTCCAGAGCTGCACTCACTATTCTGCTGGTGCAGTCACTGTGTACATACATTACTTATCCTGAGTTACATCCTGTATTATACTCCAGAGCTGCACTCACTATTCTGCTGGCGCAGTCACTGTGTACATACATTACTGATCCTGTACTGATCCTGAGTTACATCCTGTATTATACTCCAGAGCTGCACTCACTATTCTGCTGGTGCAGTCACTGTGTACATATATTACTTATCCTGTACTGATCCTGAGTTATATCCTGTATTATACTCCAGAGCTGCACTCACTATTCTGCTGGTGCAGTCACTGTGTACATACATTACTTATCCTGTACTGATCCTAAGTTACGTCCTGTATTATACTCCAGAGCTGCGCTCACTATTCTGCTGGTGGAGTCACTGTGTACATACATTACTTATCCTGTACGGATCCTGAGTTACATCCTGTATTATACTCCAGAGCTGCACTCACTATTCTGCTGGTGCAGTCACTGTGTACATACATTACTTATCCTGAGTTACATCCTGTATTATACTCCAGAGCTGCACTCACTATTCTGCTGGTGCAGTCACTGTGTACATACATTACTTATCCTGTACTGATCCTGAGTTACATCCTGTATTATACTCCAGAGCTGCACTCACTATTCTGCTTGTGCAGTCACTGTGTACATTACATTACTTATCCTGTACGGATCCTGAGTTACATCCTGTATTATACTCCAGAGCTGCACTCACTATTCTGCTGGTGGAGTCACTGTGTACATACATTACTTATCCTGTACTGATCCTGAGTTGCATCCTGTATTATTTTCCAGAGCTGCACTCACTATTCTGCTGGTGCAGTCACTGTGTACATACATTACTTATCCTGTACTGATCCCGAGTTACATCCTATATTATACTCCAGAGCTGCACTCACTATTCTGCTGGTGCAGTCACTCTGTACATACATTACTTATCCTGTACTGATCCTGAGTTACATCCTGTATTATACCCCAGAGCTGCACTCACTATTCTGCTGGTGCAGTCACTGTGCACATACATTACTTATCCTTTGTACCAATGCGCTGCCAAGAAATTGTCCTGTGTTTACAGATTATGAGACAGTCGCTCATCATGGTGTGAGGATACGGAGTCCTGTTGAATCATGCCTAGAGTTTACTTCATCCAGGACAGCGATTCCGTTCCTGGGCAAAGCAAAGAGACTGGAGGCACCGTACCCGACCACATGCTTCCTAGCTGCACCTCTGGAGAAAAGTAAGGACATCTTAAGGTCTACAGCTCCTGCATATTTTGCCGACATCAAACCTTGGAGCAGCATTGACCTGACACGGTGAGACTTTTATTTTTAATAAGAACACGTTGAACCTTCTTCAGACTCTGAATTAATATTTTACCCTCGTGCCGCTCTGTTGCTGATGGAATTGCGAATTCTTGAACCTTCCAAACAAATAAGAGATCAAAACAGGAAGAAAATGTATCCAGAGGAGCAAAATGGTAACAACAAGTTCCTCCTTGGGAACTTTTCAGACTCAAGGTCTCTAGATAAGATCCCTGTGTGCGAGTCTGGTGCATGATGATCCGCACTGACGCGTTTTCAGGCTTCAACTAAGACACATTATTCAGATATATTTGGCCTGAGTGACTCAACGTGCTGGGAAATGGTATTATTAATTTTTTTTTGCATCTAATTACTTATTTATATCTTGGGGATAAACGTCAGCGTGTTTCCCGGTGAAATTTACCGTACAGAATATTTTCCTTTGCTCGGGGCTTGTGCTGCCGCTGCCAAGGCTTTCAGCCGAGTCCTTAATAAAGGGCTGTAAATGTGTTTATTACATGAGGTATTATCAGAGTGCGGCGGGATATATTACAGGTGAACGCCATCTGCGCTGATGAAGACGAAGAGGAAAAGGTCACCAATGGTTGCTGACTATACCTCTGTATAACCAGGGACATAACACTGCTTATACCAATGGTTGCTGACTATACCTCTGTATAACCAGGGACATAACACTGCTTATACCAATGGTTGCTGACTATACCTCTGTATAACCAGGGACATAACACTGCTTATACCAATGATTGCTGACTATACCTCTGTATAACCAGGGACATAACACTGCTTATACCAATGGTTGCTGACTATACCTCTGTATAACCAGGGACATAACACTGCTTATACCAATGATTGCTGACTATACCTCTGTATAACCAGGGACATAACACTGCTTATACCAATGATTGCTGACTATACCTCTGTATAACCAGGGACATAACACTGCTTATACCAATGATTGCTGACTATACCTCTGTATAACCAGGGACATAACACTGCTTATATCAATGATTGCTGACTATACCTCTGTATGACCAGGGACATAACACTGCTTATATCAATGATTGCTGACTATACCTCTGTATAACCAGGGACATAACACTGCTTATACCAATGATTGCTGACTATACCTCTGTATAACCAGGGACATAACACTGCTTATACCAATGGTTGCTGACTATACCTCTGTATAACCAGGGACATAACACTGCTTATACCAATGATTGCTGACTATACCTCTGTATAACCAGGGACATAACACTGCTTATACCAATGGTTGCTGACTATACCTCTGTATAACCAGGGACATAACACTGCTTATACCAATGATTGCTGACTATACCTCTGTATAACCAGGGACATAACACTGCTTATACCAATGGTTGCTGACTATACCTCTGTATAACCAGGGACATAACACTGCTTATACCAATGATTGCTGACTATACCTCTGTATAACCAGGGACATAACACTGCTTATACCAATGGTTGCTGACTATACCTCTGTATAACCAGGGACATAACACTGCTTATACCAATGGTTACTGACTATACCTCTGTATAACCAGGGACATAACACTGCTTATACCAATGATTGCTGACTATACCTCTGTATAACCAGGGACATAACACTGCTTATACCAATGATTGCTGACTATACCTCTGTATAACCAGGAACATAACACTGCTTATACCAATGGTTGCTGACTATACCACTGTATAACCAGGGACATAACACTGCTTATACCAATGATTGCTGACTATACCACTGTATAACCAGGGACATAACACTGCTTATACCAATGGTTGCTGACTATACCACTGTATAACCAGGGACATAACACTGCTTATACCAATGGTTGCTGACTATACCACTGTATAACCAGGGACATAACACTGCGTATATAAATGATTGCTGACTATACCTCTGTATAACCAGGGACATAACACTGCTTATACCAATGGTTGCTGACTATACCTCTGTATAACCAGGGACATAACACTGCTTATACCAATGATTGCTGACTATACCTCTGTATAACCAGGGACATAACACTGCTTATACCAATGGTTACTGACTATACCTCTGTATAACCAGGGACATAACACTGCTTATACCAATGGTTACTGACTATACCTCTGTATAACCAGGGACATAACACTGCTTATACCAATGATTGCTGACTATACCTCTGTATAACCAGGGACATAACACTGCTTATACCAATGATTGCTGACTATACCTCTGTATAACCAGGGACATAACACTGCTTATACCAATGGATGCTGACTATACCTCTGTATAACCAGGGACATAACACTGCTTATACCAATGATTGCTGACTATACCTCTGTATAACCAGGGACATAACACTGCTTATACCAATGGTTACTGACTATACCTCTGTATAACCAGGGACATAACACTGCTTATACCAATGGTTGCTGACTATACCTCTGTATGACCAGGGACATAACACTGCTTATACCAATGGTTACTGACTATACCTCTGTATAACCAGGGACATAACACTGCTTATACCAATGATTGCTGACTATACCTCTGTATAACCAGGGACATAACACTGCTTATATCAATGGTTGCTGACTATACCTCTGTATAACCAGGGACATAACACTGCTTATACCAATGATTGCTGACTATACCTCTGTATAACCAGGGACATAACACTGCGTATATAAATGATTGCTGACTATACCACTGTATAACCAGGGACATAACACTGCTTATACCAATGGTTACTGACTATACCTCTGTATAACCAGGGACATAACACTGCTTATACCAATGATTGCTGACTATACCTCTGTATAACCAGGGACATAACACTGCTTATACCAATGATTGCTGACTATACCTCTGTATAACCAGGGACATAACACTGCTTATACCAATGATTGCTGACTATACCACTGTATAACCAGGGACATAACACTGCTTATACCAATGATTGCTGACTATACCTCTGTATAACCAGGGACATAACACTGCTTATACCAATGATTGCTGACTATACCTCTGTATAACCAGGGACATAACACTGCTTATACCAATGGTTGCTGACTATACCTCTGTATAACCAGGGACATAACACTGCTTATACCAATGGTTGCTGACTATACCTCTGTATAACCAGGGACATAACACTGCTTATACCAATGATTGCTGACTATACCTCTGTATAACCAGGGACATAACACTGCTTATATCAATGGTTGCTGACTATACCTCTGTATAACCAGGGACATAACACTGCTTATACCAATGGTTACTGACTATACCTCTGTATAACCAGGGACATAACACTGCTTATATCAATGGTTGCTGACTATACCTCTGTATAACCTGTACTTTCTGTATCGACCAATGGATCACCTGGAATCATCTCTGTATCTATCACTGGATCACCTGGAATCATCTGTGTATCTACTACTGGATCACCTGGAATCATCTGTGTATCTATCACTGGATCACCTGGAATCATCTGTGTATCTATCACTGGATCACCTGGAATCATCTGTGTATCTATCACTGGATCACCTGGAATCATCTCTGTATCTACTACTGGATCACCTGGAATCATCTGTATCTATCACTGGATCACCTGGAATCATCTGTGTATCTATCACTGGATCACCTGGAATCATCTGTGTATCTATCACTGGATCACCTGGAATCATCTCTGTATCTATAACTGGATCACCTGGAATCATCTCTGTATCTACTACTGGATCACCTGGAATCATCTGTGTATCTATCACTGGATCACCTGGAATCATCTGTGTATCTATCACTGGATCACCTGGAATCATCTGTGTATCTATCACTGGATCACCTGGAATCATCTCTGTATCTATCACTGGATCACCTGGAATCATCTCTGTATCTACTACTGGATCACCTGGAATCATCTGTGTATCTATCACTGGATCACCTGGAATCATCTGTGTATCTATCACTGGATCACCTGGAATCATCTCTGTATCTACCACTGGATCACCATGGATTGACAACTTTAAAGAACAACTATACAAGACATATTTACAACTATAAGGGATGGGAGACAAATAAAGCAGAATCATCAAGGGGCTAATCTTCATACATGGTATTAATACTGGTATATAACAATGCTTCATACATATACCACTGGGCCACCAGGGACTATAGGCAGTATACACCAATGGTGGCTGCACAGAGCACTGAACAACTGGGCATTGTGGAATACACCTAGGACATCAGATATAGGACTTGTTAATTTATCAATATCCGGGTTTATCAAACCTGACTAATACTTGAAGGACGTTGTGTTTCCGGGAGTTTGGCCCAGTCCGCGTCTCTTCCTCTTGGAATTTAGTAAATAAATGGCTTGTCAGCCGCGCAGACACTAAAACAAGCTTGTTTATGCTAATATATTTTGCCTCGACACATTGTAAATTCTTCCTAATGCATTAATTATGACTCCACGTAGACCAATAATTATTTCAGATATGCTAATTAGAAGCCATTTTCTTCAGTCTAACACACATATCAGTAAACAAGTGGAATTAATTCCCCGAGGAAATGATAAAGAGATAATGATTTCCTCTTGACTGCAGCTTAGAGAATTTAGCCCCCAATCAAGGAGTAATTATAGATGAAAATGGAGATGTTCCTACAGGTGTGAGGGGCGAGATCTGCCTCTTGTCACCGGAAAGTTTAAGAAAACATTAGTGCAGCGACAAAGGTTCAGAGCGGATGTATTAGTCTGATTGAAGGGTACAATAGTTCCCCATTATCCGGAGAACGTGTTGTGTACGGAAACATTTTTTGCGCAGGAAGAGTCAGACTGGCGACTAGACCAGAGGATCCTCACACGGGCCCCAGGAATGGCGCCCACAGGTCCTGCAGATTATATGGGCGTCATAAAGCCCACAATAGATGCCCCCATAGTGCTCCCCTCCCCCCCACTTCTCCATACAGCCCCCCAATAATGCATGCCAGTACATAGGGCCCCTAGTAGATGCCCCCATAGTTTTCCTTCCCCTGTTCTCCATAGTGCCCCCCATAATGTGCGAGTATATAGGGCCCCCCATAATGCTTCCCCTCTTCAATAGGTTATATGACACGTCTGATGCTGCCAGCGTCTAAGTGATCGCCACTTGCGGCCGCCATGACATGTGGAAACCCTTACAAGGATTACAGGGTCCGGAGGGGAGGGCAGAGGGGTCCGGAGGAGAGGGCAGAGGGGTCCGGAGGGGAGGGTAGAGGGGTCCGGAGGGGACGGCAGAGGGGTCCGGAGGGGAGGGCAGAGGGGTCCGGAGGGGAGGGCAGAGGGGTCCGGAGGAGAGGGCAGAGGGGTCCGGAGGAGAGGGCAGAGGGGTCCGGAGGGGAGGGCAGAGGGGTCCGGAGGAGAGGGCAGAGGGGTCCGGAGAAGAGGGCAGAGGGGTCCGGAGGGGAGGGCAGAGGGGTCCGGAGGGGAGGGCAGAGGGGTCCGGAGGGGAGGGCAGAGGGGTCCGGAGGAGAGGGCAGAGGGGTCCGGAGGAGAGGGCAGAGGGGTCCGGAGGGCACAAACACAGAGGGCACCATGACATTTTACTGAGCACTACAACCCCCAGCTGGCGCTCAGCCTCTGCAGTCCCCGCATCACTACAACACCCAGCTCTTTCCCCCTTTTGTCATTCACTCCCTCCCCCCTTGTCATTCTCTTTCCCCCTCTTGTCTTGTCATTCACTTTCCTCCTCTTGTCATTATCTTTCCCCCCTTGTCATTCACTCCCTCCCCCCCTTGTCATTCACTTTCCCCCCTTGTCATTCACTTCGCGTGGCCGAGCTCTGTATGGTCCCACGGGTACAGGAGCTTTAGTTTCCTGTACCTGGGCGGACTGACAGGAAGTGCACACTGTGTGCGCACTTCTTGTCAGTCCGGCCGGGTACGGGAGACAGATGCTCCCTGTACCGCGGACCATACAGGGCTCGGCCACGCTACGATGAGGAACTGACAGGAGGGAGCGCTGAGCCCTTCCCTCCTGTCAGTCCCTCTCTTCATGCTGCGCCAGCCCGGGCAGTGCTGGAGCCGCCTGAGGCTCTATATAGAGCGCTCGGGCGGCTGCAGCATGACGGGGACCGGCGCTCCTAGTCCGCGTATAGGACGCGCCGGCCCTGCACCCTGGCACCTGAGAGAACGGGCTGACAAATACCCAGGTGACCTGGCGCCTGTGATTTGTCGAGCCCTGCTTTAAATATACTGACAAATCACTGACACCTGACGCCTATTATATGTGCAAAGCTCACAACGTAAGGGCCCCGCCAACTGGTAGAAGCACATGGCACAGGAGGCCTCCATCATCTGCTTAAAGAGGTTGTCCCACAAATTGTATTCTACAGTTTTCATACCAGTCCCTGGATCTGAATACTATTGTAATTGCATGTGATTAAAAATGTATTACAGCCAGTGAGTTATTCAACAAAATGTATTAGTATAGCGCCACCTGCCGTCAGTTCTCTCGGAGATGGCCGCACACATGCTCAGATTCATCCTTCAACTGTCTCCTGTGCTGTGATAGGGAGAGAGCTGCTGCAGAAAAGACACATCCTCTGAGCTGCAGCAGAAAGGACACTCCCCTTTACTTTCCAGCATGATACAATTCTAGAAGAGCAATTAGAGCAATGAATGGAGAGATCTCTGTGTCCATGTGAGGTACGGGGCTGGTTCTAGCTTTGTTACAGATCGGCATGCACTGTATGATGTCTGATTTCATTTTTTACCTTAATCATGGGACAACCCCTTTACGTTAATGAGATTTTGAAGGGGAAATAAATAGCTCATCGGTGACAGGGGTTGATTGACCACCTTCCTCCGACCCCCAAAAAATTCATCATTACTGACAAAGTGTTGCCACTTCGGATTACCCCTGTAATGCATTTTCCATGATGAGATAAGGGAACGGAGACGCGGAAAGTCGTAAAAATAAACCGGAGACGTGAAAACACTTCCTTTTCACTGGAATATTTACCCTGATATTAACATCAATCACATTATAAACAGTCACGTTGAAGCGAGCAGCCGTCAGCCCGTGAACAATATGAAGCAGAAATCATTTTAGTTTTTTGCTCTTTTTCTGCTTCCGCTCTCGGGGGATGTGCAGAATGCAGCCCTTACCAAAGATGAATGGTAGCCGGAGAAATCGTTGTAAAGTCGTCACCAAGTCTCACACAGAGCTCTCCTTCTCCTACTCTTGGCTCAGCGTATTCTGAGATGCCTGACGGACAGAAAACCCGGAGAGATCATCACTTCACTGAAAAAATAAAAGATTTAGAATAACAGAAAAACTTTACTGTACATCCTCGTAACCTGCCTCCTCTGCACAATATCACTACTAACATACAACACAATCAGAATCCTCCTTTTATTTTCCAAAGGAGCTGTCCAGAATGAAAGGAGGGCTCTGATTGGCTGCTCAGAAAACTAAGCCGGATCTACTTTACACCAATTTGAAAAATTCTACCTATAACTATACTCCGCGGTCTCCCACTGGTCGGGTGGCAAAAGACAAAACAAAAAAGGTAGAGAATGAAAGAGATTTAACGTAAAAATGACAAAATACTATACATATATACCCACAATGTAATGTATCAATTATCTAATCACAAATGGTACATACAAAACTAACCGACCAGAAACATATGTCCGTGCTGCAGGCCTAGCAGCTGGTACCTATCTGTATATACCGATCCATATCAAAATGCAAGAAACTATAAGAATTCTTGGACAAAAAGAGTCTAAAAAGTCAAAGCAAACGTTTGGTGAACTGCGATAGCAGACAACATGCGCTATAATAAACTCAATCAGTGTTCACACCATATCATAGGAGCAGTATTATAGTAGTTATATTATTGTACATAGGAGCAGTATTATAGTAGTTATATTCCTGTGCATAGGAGGCAGTATTATAGTAGTTATATTCTTGTACATAGGAGCAGTATTATAGCAGTTATATTCTTGTACATAGGAGCAGTATTATAGTAGTTATATTATTGTACATAGGTGCAGTATTATAGTAGTTATATTATTGTACATAGGTGCAGTAATATAGTAGTTATATTCCTGTACATAGGAGCAGTATTATAGTAGTTATATTCTTGTACATAGGAGCAGTATTATAGCAGTTATATTCTTGTACATAGGAGCAGTATTATAGTAGTTATATTCTTGTACATAGGAGCAGTATTATAGTAGTTATATTCTTGTACATAGGAGCAGTATTATAGTAGTTATATTCTTGTACATAGGAGCAGTATTATAGCAGTTATATTCTTGTACATAGGAGGCAGTATTATAATAGTTATATTCTTGTACATAGGAGCAGTATTATAGTAGTTATATTCTTGTACATAGGAGGCAGTATTATAGTAGTTATATTCTTGTACATAGAAGGCAGTATTATAGTAGTTATATTCTTGTACATAGGAGCAGTATTATAGTAGTTATATTCTTGTACATAGGAGCAGTATTATAGTAGTTATATTCTTGTACATAGGAGCAGTATTATAGTAGTTATATTCTTGTACATAGGAGCAGTATTATAGTAGTTATATTCTTGTACATAGGAGGCAGTATTATAGTAGTTATATTCTTGTACATAGGAGCAGTATTATAGCAGTTATATTCTTGTACATAGGAGGCGGTATTATAGTAGTTATATTCCTGTACATAGGAGCAGTATTATAGTAGTTTTATTCTTGTACATAGGAGCAGTATTATAGTAGTTGTATTCTTGTACATAGGAGGCAGTATTATAGTAGTTATATTCTTGTACATAGGAGCAGTATTATAGTAGTTATATTCTTGTACATAGGAGCAGTATTATAGTAGTTATATTCTTGTACATAGGGGCAGTATTATAGTAGTTATATTCTTGTACATAGGAGCAGTATTATAGCAGTTATATTCTTGTACATAAGAGCAGTATTATAGTAGTTATATTCTTGTACATGGAGGCAGTATCATAGTAGTTATATTCTTGAACATAAGAGCAGTATTATAGTAGTTATATTCTTGTACATAGGAGCAGTATTATAGTAGTTCTAGTCTTGTACATAGGAGCAGTATTATAGTAGTTATATTCTTGTACATAGGAGCAGTATTATAGTAGTTATATTCCTGTACATATGAGCAGTATTATAGACTGTAAGCATTTATGATTTCTCAGTGTCAGACAGATTGCACCTCAGGAATGATAAAATATGATTTTGTTGCGTCCTATATTTATATGCAGCATTTAGGGGTAGAGGGGTGAAATGTTGCCTTTTAATGCTTTGCCTCCAGAGTATCCAGTAGCTAAATATTTCACGTCTTCCTGCAAGGAAATCTGCAGAGAATCTTTCAAAAAATTTCCTGGCAGATCCCGAGATTGGTTTGTCTCTATTATCCAAAGCTTGCTGTGACAGAATATAATAAATCTCAGACATGGTGCTACGGGGACCCCCATTAAGTAGACAACTTCATTCTGATTTGAACAAGGTTAAATAAAGCTGAGGTTGTGTTAGCTCATGGGGAACATATTGCGGAGGGCAAAAGAAAAGTCTCTGTAATGACATTCTGCATTAACGCACGGAATGGCAAAGTTTACTTTCCCGGTAAAAAAAAAAAAATGCAAAATCCAAATACATGTGACAAAAATCCATTAGGTGAATTCATCTGTAAAGTCAGTGTCTACGGCCCAATTTCACTGCCTCCAAGGGCATGAAATGAAAGTTCCTTCCGGGGAATGAGAACCCAGCATGTTTAATAAAAGTGACATTCACATCCATGGGATTTCCATTCTGGTTACTGGAATAATATCTTACATTTTTATTATTCACATATTCAATGTTCTGCGGGACCTTTCCCTTGTAGATTCATCGACTGAGTATATGAAAACAGATTACCTCAGTATACAGTGTATCCATCAGAGGAGCCATAAGGGAAAGTGCTGGAAATCCAATATGGTGACCTGAGCTGTAGGGCCATAATGGCAGAGAGCACCCAAATTCGTCGGCTGCCCCATGTGGCATTTGCTATTGCCCTGAAAATCTGATGTCTAAGTACCTCCTTCCTAATTAGGAATTTGAACATGTCAGGTCTCTATCTAGGATAAGCATGGGATAGAAAAGGAGATGCTGAGCTTCGGGATATATAGTTTGATACTGTTTGAATCAGTGTTTTGGGGCGAAAAGCTTTAAAATGCTTCTAGGACTCATGGAGAAAGCCTGTGAGTCCTGCTCTTCCCACCCAGTCATGGAGAAAGCCTGTGAGTCCTGATCTTCCCACACAGTCATGGAGAAAGCCTTTGAGTCCTGCTCTTCCCACCCAGTCATGGAGAAAGCCTGTGAGTCCTGATCTTCCCGTCCAGTCATGGAGAAAGCCTGTGAGTCCTGATCTTCCCATCCAGTCATGGAGAAAGCCTGTGAGTCTTGATCTTCCCGTCCAGTCATGGAGAAAGCCTGTGAGTCCTGATCTTCTCACCCAGTCATGGAGAAAGACTGTGAGTCCTGATCTTCCCACCCAGTCATGGAGAAAGCCTGTGAGTCCTGATCTTCCCATCCAGTCATGGAGAAAGCCTGTGAGTCCTGATCTTCCCACCCAGTCATGGAGAAAGCCTGTGAGTCCTGATCTTCCCGTCCAGTCATGGAGAAAGCCTATGAGTCCTGATCTTCTCACCCAGTCATGGAGAAAGCCTGTGAATCCTGCTCTTCTCACCCAGTCATGGAGAAAGCCTGTGAGTCCTGATCTTCCCACACAGTCATGGAGAAAGCTTGTGAGTCCTGATCTTCCCACACAGTCGTGGAGAAAGCCTGTGAGTCCTGATCTTCCGGTCCAGTCATGGAGAAAGCCTGTGAGTCCTGCTCTTCCCACCCAGTCATGGAGAAAGCCTGTGAGTCCTGATCTTCCCATCCAGTCATGGAGAAGGCCTGTGAGTCCTGATCTTCCCACCCAGTCATGGAGAAAGCCTGTGAGTCCTGATCTTCCCGTCCAGTCATGAAGAAAGCCTGTGAGTCCTGCTCTTCCCACCCAGTCATGGAGAAAGCCTGTAAGTCCTGATCTTCCCACACAGTCATGGAGAAAGCCTGTGAGTCCTGATCTTCCTACCCAGTCATGGAAAAAGCCTGTGAGTCCTGATCTTCCTACCCAGTCATGGAGAAAGCCTGTGAGTCCTGCTCTTCTCACCCAGTCATGGAGAAAGCCTGTGAGTCCTGCTCTTCCCACCCAGTCATGGAGAAAGCCTGTGAGTCTTGATCTTCCCGTTCAGTCATGGAGAAAGCCTGTGAGTCCTGATCTTCCCACCCAGTCATGGAGAAAGCCTGTAAGTCCTGATCTTCCCACCCAGTCATGGAGAAAGCCTGTGAGTCCTGATCGTCTCATCCAGTCATGGAGAAAGCCTGTGAGTCCTGCTCTTCCCGTCCAGTCATGGAGAAAGCCTGTGAGTCCTGCTCTTCCCACCCAGTCATGGAGAAAGCCTGTGAGTCCTGCTCTTTTCACCCAGTCATGGAAAAAGCCTGTGAGCCCTGATCTTCCCGTCCAGTCATGGAGAAAGCCTGTGAGTCCTGCTCTTTTCACCCAGTCATGGAGAAAGCCTGTGAGTCTTGATCTTCCCGTCCAGTCATGGAGAAAGCCTGTGAGTCCTGATCTTCTCACCCAGTCATGGAGAAAGACTGTGAGTCCTGATCTTCCCACCCAGTCATGGAGAAAGCCTGTGAGTCCTGATCTTCCCATCCAGTCATGGAGAAAGCCTGTGAGTCCTGCTCTTCCCACCCAGTCATGGAGAAAGCCTGTGAGTCCTGATCTTCCCGTCCAGTCATGGAGAAAGCCTATGAGTCCTGATCTTCTCACCCAGTCATGGAGAAAGCCTGTGAATCCTGCTCTTCTCACCCAGTCATGGAGAAAGCCTGTGAGTCCTGATCTTCCCACACAGTCATGGAGAAAGCTTGTGAGTCCTGATCTTCCCACACAGTCGTGGAGAAAGCCTGTGAGTCCTGATCTTCCGGTCCAGTCATGGAGAAAGCCTGTGAGTCCTGCTCTTCCCACCCAGTCATGGAGAAAGCCTGTGAGTCCTGATCTTCCCATCCAGTCATGGAGAAGGCCTGTGAGTCCTGATCTTCCCACCCAGTCATGGAGAAAGCCTGTGAGTCCTGATCTTCCCGTCCAGTCATGAAGAAAGCCTGTGAGTCCTGCTCTTCCCACCCAGTCATGGAGAAAGCCTGTGAGCCCTGATCTTCCCACACAGTCATGGAGAAAGCCTGTGAGTCCTGATCTTCCTACCCAGTCATGGAAAAAGCCTGTGAGTCCTGATCTTCCTACCCAGTCATGGAGAAAGCCTGTGAGTCCTGCTCTTCTCACCCAGTCATGGAGAAAGCCTGTGAGTCCTGCTCTTCCCACCCAGTCATGGAGAAAGCCTGTGAGTCTTGATCTTCCCGTTCAGTCATGGAGAAAGCCTGTGAGTCCTGATCTTCCCACCCAGTCATGGAGAAAGCCTGTAAGTCCTGATCTTCCCACCCAGTCATGGAGAAAGCCTGTGAGTCCTGATCGTCTCATCCAGTCATGGAGAAAGCCTGTGAGTCCTGCTCTTCCCGTCCAGTCATGGAGAAAGCCTGTGAGTCCTGCTCTTCCCACCCAGTCATGGAGAAAGCCTGTGAGTCCTGCTCTTTTCACCCAGTCATGGAAAAAGCCTGTGAGCCCTGATCTTCCCGTCCAGTCATGGAGAAAGCCTGTGAGTCCTGCTCTTTTCACCCAGTCATGGAGAAAGCCTGTGAGCCCTGATCTTCCCACACAGTCATGGAGAAAGCCTGTAAATCCTGATCTCCCCACACAGTCATGGAGAAAGCCTGTGAGTCCTGATCTTCTCACCCAGTCATGGAGAAAGCCTGTGAGTCCTGATTGTCTCATCCAGTCATGGAGAAAGCCTGTGAGTCCTGATCGTCTCATCCAGTCATGAAGAAAGCCTGTGAGTCCTGCTCTTCTCACCCAGTCATGAAGAAAGCCTGTGAGTCCTGATCTTTCCGTCCATATGTGAGGGAGTAACTCACAAACAAGGAACAAACAAACGGTAAGAGTAGTCGTACAGTAGAAGGGTCAGAAGCCAGGCAGTCAATGAAAGTGTTCAGAATGACAGAAGCAAACGAGAGAGCCAGACACGCCAGAAGTCAAAACCAGGAGACCAATACAAGACCAAATCGCCAGAAGCCAGAAAATGTAGTCACAATACCAGATCCAGAAGTAACAGCCAAAGTAAGCGCAGTACCACAAGGGAACAGCAGGGGGAGCCAGACAAACAGAAATTCACTGGCATCACTGCAGGTGCTGGCCTTCATACTTGAGAAGAGGAAGCTCACGCACATGTGTCTGCGCGCCAGGTTGAGCTGCCGCCCGTGCGCCCTGAGGCTTGGGAGCCCCATTACACGCCCTCAATGGCCGTCCCGCACTCCTAGTTCCCCCAGCAACCGAACGCTGCTGCCGCACAGAGGGGGGACCGTAACACCTGTACAATAGAGGGAAGGCTGATCGGTAAACAGTGAAAATAAAAATGGCTCAATGTTTTCCCTTTATTTAACCCATAATAAAAGTTGCTAAAAATTGAAATCTTACTGATGAGTACGGAAATAAGGCCTAATGCAAAAAAAACTATTATGGCTGTTATAGTTATGGGTGTGAGAAGGGCAGGAGGGGGGGGGGGGGGAGGCACACAGTGTGATAGATATGAGATAGATAGATAGATAGATAGATAGGACATGAGATAGATAGAGAGAGAGAGAGAGAGATAGATAGATAGATAGATAGATAGACATGAGATAGATAGACATTAGATAGATAGATAGAGAGATAGAGAGATAGATAGATAGATAGATAGACATGAGATAGATAGAGAGAGAGAGAGAGAGAGAGAGAGAGAGATAGATAGATAGACATGAGATAGATAGACATTAGATAGATAGATAGAGAGATAGAGAGATAGATAGATAGATAGATAGATAGATAGACATGAGATAGATAGACATTAGATAGATAGACAGAGAGATAGATAGATAGATAGATAGATAGATAGATAGATAGATGATGAGATAGATAGATAGATAGACAGAGAGATAGATAGATAGATAGATAGATAGATAGATAGACATGAGATAGATAGACATTAGATAGATAGACATTAGATAGATAGACAGATAGATAGATAGACAGAGAGATAGATAGATAGATAGATAGATAGATAGATGATGAGATAGATAGATAGATAGACAGAGAGATAGATAGATAGATAGATAGATAGACATGAGATAGATAGACATTAGATAGATAGACAGATAGATAGATAGACAGAGAGATAGATAGATAGATAGATAGATGATGAGATAGATAGATAGATAGATAGACAGAGAGATAGATAGATAGATAGATAGATAGATAGACATGAGATAGATAGACATTAGATAGATAGATAGATAGAGAGATAGATAGATAGATAGATAGATAGACATGAGATAGATAGACATTAGATAGATAGACAGATAGATAGACAGAGAGATAGATAGATAGATAGATATTTTTAGTTCTGTTATTTTGTTCTTCTTTGTTCGTGAGTTTTGTACAGAAACTATTAACCTTTTCACTACCAGTGCCGTACATGGAATGATGGACAAATATGGCGCCCGCTCGCTCGTGCAGTGGATGCCATGGCCGGCGGGTCTCCGCTGTTTTAAACATGACTGCGACTGGCAATAATATCAACCTTTAGATGCCGCGATCAAGTGTGATCATGGCATCTAAAGGGTGAAAAACCAGGAGGCTCGCGCTTCCGGGCTTCTTACTGGCACCCTCTGCAGCCAATGAGGATGCCGGTAATTGATTTCAATAAGCTGGGTCTCTCTGAATAGACCCAGGGTATTGAAGCTGCAATTCTTATTTTGGCTAGCAGGCCAACATAAGAAGTGAGCAATTCTAGTTACAATATGGATATATAATATAAACATAATGGTGCCTCAAACAAGAGCTACAAAACCATCAAAAAGTACAAATAACTGTTAAGAAATATATAGAAAAAAATGTAAAAATATTAAAGTTTTAATTACCTCCCTTTTCGTAGAATAAAAATTAAATATATATAACAAATAACAAAACATATAAACATTGTGGGCATCCGAAAATGCCTGTACTATTAAAATATAAAAATATTTTTCCAATACAGTGAATGGCATAACGGAAAAAAGGGTCAAAATGGCCGATGCGCCATTTTTTTTTTATCGCTTCTATAATCTGAAAAAATGTAATAAAATGTGATCAAAAAGTCACACACTCCAATGGTATCAATAAAAACTACAGATTGTCCCGCAAAAAATGAGCCCCCACACAGCTCCGTAGATGTTATGGGGGTCAGAAAGAATATGGTGATCTAAAAAAAAAATGTTACGGTAATTTATTTTTAGACTATAAAACCTGCACATATGCGGTATCGCTGTAATCGTACTGACCCAGAGAATGAAGGGCACGGGTCAGCTTTGCTGCAAAGGGAACGTCGTAGGAACAAAACTCGCAAATCGACGGAGGTTTATTTTTCCAATTCCACCCCGTTTGGAATTTTCGCTTCCCACTACAATCTAGGCCAAATTAAAGTGTGGCAATAGAAAGTGCAGCTTGTCCGCAAAAAATAAGCCCTTATATGGATATGTGAAAAGAAAAAATAGCAAAAGTTATGGCTCCAGGAAGACAGGGAACAAAAATGAAAATGCAAAAACTAAAAAAAAAAAACTCCCGTATCCTAAGGGTTAAAGGTTCACATTTCCTTTTCTTCCTCGCACATAATACGTGGCATTTGACGAGTTTATGATTTACGTTACTAGCCGCCTCCCATATATTTTACTACTTTTCGCTGTGACACAGATTCTGAGTCATTTACGTAAATTAGCTTCTTTTCAGAAACATGAATAAAACAGGATTAAATGTGAAAATATCTGAAGAAGGCGACACGAGGTTCTCTTGTCCAGAAGAATATCCCGTGATTGGAGGTGGAGGAGCCGCGGCGGGCGGCATCAATGGTTTGTTGTCCAACACACACGAAGAAGGCAAATCAGCCGGACAGGTGCGTCCATGGTAATGTCCTGAGCGCCCTGCATCACACCGGGGGCGCTGTGGAGCATGTGATACTTTCCCGCTTCTTTTCATCCGTTCAACGTGAAAAATTTATCGCAATTATATAACATTGTGTCACATTAGATAGAAGATGAAAGGTTCACTTAAAGGGGAAGTCCAATCAAAACGATCTCACACTGTAATAGGCAGACAATTCCTCACAAACTCTCCCACAAAATATCTATAGCTTCATTATAACTAGTGTCCTGCACCCAGAATTCATTGCTGATTCACCTCGTTTAATATCCGTATTGGCGGGGGGGGGGGGGTCACATACCATGAGATTATTCACATACTTTACCTGAATTTTGTGACCTCCTGGAGGACCACCCACCAACAAATCTCCTGAAGTGGAGAGAATAAGTGGTGGCTGAAGGACCTGTGTGATGTCACCACCATGTGACAGGAAGGGGCGGGGCTCAGGTGTGGGGAGCTATGTGGTGGCTCAAGGACCTGTGATGATGGTCATGTGACAGGAGGGGGCGGAGCTCATGTGTAGATTGTATGAAGCGAAGATAGGGGAAAAGGCATTATGAGCTGGGAGCCAGGTAACTGCTGGGAGTTGTAGTTCTCTCCTCATTGCCCACTCTATAACAGCGTGTACATGCTGGGAATGTACCTCCCTGTTATATCTTCTGGTAGCTGGTAATAATGGCTAGGACATGCTGGGGGTTGTAGTTCTGTCCTCTTATGCTTGCTCCCTGTAATAATCTCTGACATCCTATAAAAAGAGTCTGGATATGCTGGGACTTTTAGTTCTCCTATATTGTTTCCCTGCAATATCCTCTGACATCCCATAAGAGCCTGGACATGCTGGGAGTTGTAGTCCTATCCCCTTCATAACTCCCTGTAATATCTTCTGACAGCCTATGGCAGGCATATCCAAACTGCAGCCCTCTAGCTGTTGCAAAACTATAACTCCCAGCATGCCCTAATAGCTGTAGGCTAACCAGGCATGCTGGGAGTTGTAGTTTTGCAACAGCTGGAGTGCCGCAGTTTGGACATGCCTGGCCTATGGTAACAGTCTTGACATGCAGAGAGTTCTAGTCCTCACCCCCCTACATCCCTCCCTTTAATATCTTCTGAGAGCCTATGGTAACAGCCTGACATGCTGGGAGTTGTAGTTCTCACCCCCTACAGCCCTCCCTTTAAAGGGGTATTCCCATCACTCTATTTCATACTTACCTGCTCCCGTTGCGCCGTCCACTTCCTGGTTTCGGCAGGGGGCGGACTCCATCTTGATTGACGTCTTGTCCCGGCCGGGCCGCGCGCTGGACTGAACTCGCACGCCGCCGTGTATGCGCCCTGGTGACTTCTTCCTGGCAAGTATACTATACTGGCCAGAAAGAAGTCACCATAGCGCATGCGCGGCATCGAAGTGCGCTTTTGGGACTGTGCGCGGCCCGGACGGAAGAAAAGAAGTCGTCTGCACAAGCGTGGCCACCGCGATTCTGGAGAAGAGCGGTGGCCAGGGGCGTAACTATAGGGGAAGCGGCTGCTTTGGGGCCCTGACCCAGAAGGAGCCCATCCAAGAGGAGGAGAAGTACTAAAAGATTTTGTCAGGGCCCCTCAACAGTATTACACAATGAAATAATATACAGTACGGTATAGACAGTGTAGAAAACGGATGGAACAGCTGCCGGGCCTGGTTTGAGAGAGCCATCTTTACTAGCCACAGGAAAGGGGGCGGCATGAAAGGAAGGGGTTGTGAAAAAATTACTGGGGGGGGGGCCATATTCAAAAATTTGCTGTGGGGCCCAGTCATTTCTAGTAACGCCACTGGCGGTGGCCGTAACCAGGGGAGACGGAAGACAACAGTCAGGTAAGTATATCTTCATTTTCTTCTAAGGGGTGGGAATTAGTTAATTAAATATATTTACAAAAATGATCACTGTTAAATCATTAAGATGGGAATACCCCTTTAATATCTCCTGAGAGCCTATGGTAACAGCCTGGACATGCTGGGAGTTGTAGTCCTTACCCCCTACATCCCTCCCTTTAATATCTCCTGAGAGCCTATGGTAACTGGGGGAAATGGGGAGCGTCCTGTAACAAGAGGGCGTAAGACATGGCCAATGATTGTGTGTGGCTGCGCTAGGGTCGCTGCGCTGCGTTCTGAGGATCGACAGGCACTTCCGTCCTGCGGATCGATCAAGCTCGTCATCTAACATTGAAGGCTTTGATCCGGTCCTGATCAGTCTTCAGTACTCGGGTTTACTATAACCAACCAGGCTGCTACTGGCGTCCTGGTTGCGCCATAACCAAGGCGAGGCCGGCATGCCCATTCCGTCGCGGCTCCGGTAAACCTGAATGACGTCAAGCGCCCCATGCGCATGGTCCGTGATCATGCGATCGTGATCCATGCACTGAAGCTGGCGTCATCCTGGGCGTCCGGGCACGCATCTATCACTGCTCCCGCCTACCATGGCAACCAGGGCGCTGTGGCGTCTGGCTGCCATGTAACCAGTCAGAAAAAGCTAAATGTCGGATCCGACGGCTGCGCGAAGCGACGTTTGGCTCAGGTTTGTCGGATGCGCTCGTGGGCGTTAATTCGGATCGACTTGCGACAGTGTTCTGATTTTGGGCGGAACAAGCGCAACATGCTGCGGTATTTGCTAGATCAACGTTCCGGGTCCTGAACAAGTCATCACAGTGCATCACAGGCAGTTTCTCTCCATTCAGAATGCATGGGGATGATCCTGATCAGGATTTTTCCGGCATAGAGACCCGACGACGGATCTCTATGCCGGAAAAGAAGAACGCAAGTGTGAAAGGACCCTAACTCTGTGCCGGGGAGGCTTGTTCCCATCGTGGCCTGCTGTTGGCTAATTCTGCTAAACACCCTCCTACCGACGCTGGATGTTATCGGGCGTGGGTGCCGGGGAGCCCGGTAAGTAGAACCTGTGTGAGGGGCCCGGGCGTATGGAGGGGGCATTATAGGTGATGGATGACCCCTTTAACCTATATACAGCCATGTAAAGTCTGCCCCCAGAAGTTTCAAAGCATGCGGATACACCTTTAAATATTCCGCTATAGGCGCGGGGAGATTGGCGCCAGCCGCCATATTGGTTGTCACTAAGATACAAAATGATGAAATAAAATGTAACACATAAGGCTGCAACGTTCCAGGCTGAGGAGAAGCTTACGCTTCCGGGGCCTTAAGAAATTACAGCAAATGTGACATTTACAAAAATTTCTCATTACAGCCCTTTGCAGCTAACGACGACGTCTTCGAGTGCCTGCGCTCTAAAACGCATTAGCATCATAGAGAAATTATGTAAAGTGCGCGTCGATTTCCTGCAGTCAGACGCTTGCACTTTGTCACCCTGATTCTTCGCTGACGGCCGCTCGGGATTGTTCTCCATCCAGTCTGAGTGCCGCAATCCAGATTAATTTCATCCACTTGTGCGAGGCGGAGGAACGTTCTGGTCGCCGCTGCCGCTCGTTCTCAATAACATTTACAACTGCCGGCGGCTTTGCCGTATTTTATGGGCTTTGTACGAGGCTGGTATGGCTTATACTCAGGGGCCCGCCTGGGTAAGAAATGGCATAAATAGCCATTCCCTGATGCGATTGTGGCAATGGCTGTGCCTATCAGGGGCTGACCGGCCATAGACCCTGCAGGGAAACTGCCCAGGGGCCCCCCGAGCCCCCCTCGCAGCCGCCAGCTATGGTAAGTAATCATCTGACGCTCCCCTCCTGAATTCAACTTTATTGCCATCCGGAGGCAACTGGAGTGGAAGTATTTGGGGAGGTGTTCTGTGATGCACTGTGGTATTTGGCTCTGCTGGGGTGGTATAATGTGCCGCAATATGGTATTTGTGGCCCCGCCTACTTGTGCTGGCCCTGCCTTCTGTCAATTTGGGCCCCACTACAGAATAGAGCTCCTTTTAGTTTTTTTCCCAGTCTGCCCCTGACCCGTATTAACTACAGGCATAGCCCAAATCTACACCTCCCTGTCCGTTCCCTCCTACTTCCCTGCATTATGGGTTAGGGTGTCAGTCAGTCTTCACTGTAATTCTGGCATTCTATTCGTGAAACAGAAATGTCAGTATGAACAGAGTGACAATCCATTCACTTCTATGGGCCAGACGGAAATAGCCGAACCAGCGCTTGGCTATTTTTGGCGGCCCCATAGAAATGAATAGAGGGCGCACAGTGTGCCCTCCACCACTTTCGGGGCTCCGTTCTCGATATAGGTGCGGGTCCCAGCTGTGAGAGCCGCACCTGTCATACAATGGGGTCATATGCTAGTGATATGCCCCAATCGTCTTAGATGAGACAACCCCTTTAATGGGGCCAGCGGACATTCCATCTGCATCCGGCAATGCTGTGCTCTGCCCGAACGGCCTGCGGGGATTCGCATCGGGGGGTGAAACTTGCTGGTTTTGGGTCATCAAAACCTTCGTAACAACTTTTGAAGAATGTTATTACATTTGGCAACTCATTACTGATCCGGATCCTGCAGCCCAACGTGCACCCCTCCCCCGCATAATCCCCTTAACCCCACCTTCCCGACATCAAATCCTAAAAGACGTCGCCTCATCAAGATGAACCCGCGCGTCAGAAGACCCCTCCGTCTTAAACTGGTTTCATCACGCCATGAGCCACATTCATCACCCGCCGCCGCCACCGTATTCATAAGCACCGTTACGATAATCAATCTTTCCGCCGTTGTGATTGGTGCTCGGCACCTTCGGAGTCTCAATGTGTTCGAAGTGAAAATCATCCAAGCAGAAAATGGATTTCGCCGTCAGTGGCTTTATTTATATTCCAAGGTGGCGCTCCGCATCTTTCACTCGATCATGCAGATCTTTATTCCCCTACGCTTTCTCTCTCTCCTCGCAGAAGATTTTATCTGGTTGTCTCCGATTGATTGTGACGGAAGCGTTAAAAATGTGTCTCGCTGGGCGAGGTCCGGACCCTCCGTGTTAAATGACTGGATTGTAAACTGCATTCATTTAGCACAAAGTCTGCTTGAAAGTCATTTCGAATCGCAGGAAGAAAGGAATTTACATTTTCTTCTTAAGAGGAAGAATGGGGGGGGGGTTCTTTCTTCGGCGTAATAGTCCAATCTCCACGACTATTTATGATGGAGAGAAAAGGATTTAATACCGAGGGGAACACAAAAACGTAAAGGCGAGCTCCACGTGAGCGGCTGCGAGTATATGGCTGAATTAGTGTTACAGGAGGAGGTTATTTCTCTTTTTTCTGCTTCCCTGGAGAATTCTGCGGATCGGGGTTCTTCTTCAGGTAGCTAGTGGGTGACCTCCGCCACTACATGTGGTTACGGAAAGTTCTACATGCTATACTGCTTGTCCTTAGGCTTGTTATATAATAATTTCACAGAGGAAAGAAGACAGCATACAGCTTGACACATTTAACGCACACCTGTAAGCACTATCAACCCTAATAAACGACCCATAGTGTCTGGTAGGGTTGATACTGCTGATTAAAATAACACTTGGCTTGTGAAAATCGGTTGCACCTTTTCCAAGAAAAAAAGGATTTTTTTTGTTATGCGTATGAGGTCTTCAGTGCACTGAGGGCGGAGTTTAGCCACTCAATGCATCTAAGCTCCTCCTCTTTTGACTGTCGCCCCACCCCTAAGTGTTCCCATGCCTTTATGTGTATAAACAATAAAATACTTTTTTTTTTTCTTGGGAATACTACAACCGATTTTTATGGTATTGCTATATCTGTAGTGATCTGATCTGTAACATGAGGGTGTGATGTAACGTGAATTCAAAAGATTTGAGAATGGATAAGCTTGCGCAGCTAAGTGAAGGAACATATTTACTAAGTGATTAAATGTACGATAACACCAACAAATCACATACAAAAAAATAAATCATTATCACTAGTCTAAATTTGGGGTCGGCCACGCTATAACCCATGGCTGTCTACCACGTTATGACACGTGAACCACACCCCAGGGTGTATAAGAGATGGGGCAATAATTACGTCCTACCTAGGATGAAGTGCCTGGTCGAATCCCAATTAATTGTTAGTGCAGACCACACTTATTCTCATCAGCCCTTTCTCCAGTGTGCATCACGCATGTCTCTGAGATCACTCAGGAATGTGTTCTTATCAGCACAATGGAGGATGGGTACTATTTCTAACCCACATCATTACAAGGAAAACGTGTAAACTGTTACACAGAGTATTAAACAGAATTTAAGGGGACAGAACCAATCAGTATCTAAAAATAGCCTTACAATACATTCCACCCCTGGTTCTTCCACTTTAATTCATTTCCACCAACCGACATCAGGACGTATTCTACATATATAGCCCATTCATTAGACAGAAATTACTTTGGAACCATTGGATCTCTAAATAAACAACAAAAATAAAGAAAACGGTGAGTTGGACTAACAAGAAGAGTCTCACTGAGATGTTCTTCACTTCTGATCTTCTTGGATATCAAAGTCTCTGGTGCAAAGTCAATTGTCCATTTATTGATGTTCTGTGCAATTGTCCATTTAAGTGAAGGGGTTTTGTAGGTGTAATGATGGTGCAGGTCTCAGAGGCTCTTATCAGTGGGTATTAGACAGTCCATTAACTTGTCTGTGGGAGGAACTTTGACACTAAGACCTTCCCACTGGTCTGCAGATTGTTCCATCAGCCCTGCTGTTGGTCGGGAAGTCTTGGGCAGATGATTACCTTTGAGGTCCACCCCTGGACAGCCGTAGTACGAGCATAAAGGTCTTGTTCAGCATGGCAGACCAGTGGTTGAAGCCTTTTCTTGTTGGGTAACAGTAAGGTCACCGTAAACTCTGCCGTACCACACCTGGTGTTGTTGACTTGGGCAGCCCCCGGACACTTGAGGTTGCCAGTCCTGACTCTGCTAAACAGCTGAAACAACCTGCTGCTAGGAAAGATGTAGTAGAACAGTTCCACACAGTCTAGAAGATATCAATTAAAAAAACTCAGGCCATAGTTTCAAGCTCAGTCCATGTCAGGGAAAGCCGGTGATGGGGCGGTTTCCTCACCATCCCTGAATAAAATGGATCAAATAAACCAAACAAAAGTCCTTGAACTTTTGTCAGTCCAACACCATAGACGTCCTCTGGCCAAGCAAAACAAACTTTTATAAAGCCCTGAACCTGATCTAATTATCTGTATATTAACTTTAATATTACTCAATGTGTAATAATCCTTTAAACCAAAACTTATACGTATACATTTTACAAATGGAGATCCTTGTCTTCATTCTTCAGCACATTAAACAGTAGCAATGCATGGGGAGCTTTCTCAATATCACTTGTAGGTAAAACACCATTAATATCAAATTTGTGAACCTTCTAAGATACACAATGTTGTTTTGTGGTTTTCTAATGTGTAGTATTGTGTATTCTGCACTTTATATCCTTTGGCATTTTGGTTTGCAGAAATACCCAACTTTTGTTGATGATGAAATAAGTGGACTTTTTTTTTATGTATGTATCACACAGCACTTGCACCCCAATAACAAGTACGGTTTGCTAGAATTACAGAGCTGTATACTGGCAATTTGGATCCCCAGTCAGTGCAGCAAGGTGTAATAGGATTGCTGCCGCTATTTTCAGGGCTATGACATCATAGGGCGGGCTGGCTGCTGATTGGCTGCATGCATGTCAGTATGGGTGATCCCGCCTTTCCAGAGTTCCTTTCTTCATGTCCTCACACGTGCAGCAGCCATTTTTGGAAAAAATGTGATTTGTTACCACGAAGCGTGAGGAAATTTGGCTTCAGTGCAAATCGAATTTTTCCTGAAATTCGGATCGAATTCCATTTTGTCAACTTTGATTCGCTCATCTCTACTAATAGCACAAAGAAACACAGCTTTTCTGGAAATAGATAAACACACCACACCCAGATTTGCTGATAATCTCTACTGCCTATTCCTGCCATTCTTTCCAGCACCTTCTGGTCTTCAGTCTGTAATTAATTAAAATCTTATAGCAAGACAGCATGCTAGTTATAATCATAGTAACATAGTATATAAGGCTGAAAAAAGACATTTGTCCATCCACTTAGGCCTTTTATCCTCCAAGTCGATCCAGAGGAAAGCAAAAAAAAAAAACTGTGGGGTAGAAGCCAATTTTCCCCACTTAAGGGGAAAATAATTTCTCCCCGACGCCAATCAGGCAATCAGAATAACTCCCTGGATCAGCTCCCCCTCTCTAGTAGCTGTAGCCTGTAATATTATTACACTCCAGAAATACATCCAGGCCCCTCTTGAATTCCTTTATTGTACTCACCATCACCACCTCCTCAGGCAGAGAGTTCCATAGTCTCACTGCTCTTACCGTAAAGAGTCCATAGTCTCACTGCTCTTACAGTAAAGAGTCCATAGTCTCACTGCTCTTACAGTATAGAGTCCATAGTCTCACTGCTCTTACAGTGAAGAGTCCATAGCCTCACTGCTCATACAGTGAAGAGTTCATAGTCTCACTGCTCTTACAGTATAGAGTCCATAGCCTCACTGCTCTTACAGTGAAGAGTCCATAGTCTCACTGCTCTTACAGTAAAGAGTCCATAGTCTCACTGCTCTTACAGTAAAGAGTCCATAGTCTCACTGCTCTTACAGTAAAGAGTCCATAGTCTCACTGCTCTTACAGTAAAGAGTCCATAGTCTTACTGCTCTTACAGTAAAGAGTCCATAGTCTTACTGCCCTTACAGTATAGAGTCCATAGTCTCACTGCTCTTACAGTATAGAGTCCATAGTCTCACTGTTCTTATGGTATAGAGTCCATAGTATCACTGCTCTTACAGTAAAGAGTCCATACTCTCACTGCTCTTACAGTAAAGAGTCCATAGTCTCACTGCTCTTACAGTATAGAGTCCATAGTCTCACTGCTCTTACAGTATAGAGTCCATAGTCTCATTGTTTTTACAGTATAGAGTCCATAGTCTCACTGCTCTTACCGTAAAGAATCCTCTTCTATGTTTGTGTACAAACCTCCTTTCCACCAGACGCAGAGGATGTCCCCTCGTCATAGTCCTGGGGATAAATAGATGATGGGAGTGATCTCTGTACTGACCCCTGATATATTTATACATAGTTATTAGATCTCCCCTCAGTCGTCTTTTTTCTAAAGTGAATAACCCTAATTTTGATAACCTTTCAGGGTCCTGTAGTTGCCCCATTCCAGTTATTACTTTAGTTGCCCTCCTCTGAACCCTCTCCAGCTCTGCTATGTCAGCCTTGTTCACAGGAGCCCAGAACTGTACACAGTCCTCCATGTGTGGTCTGACCAGTGATGTGTAAAGTGGTAGGACTATGTTCTCATCACGGGCGTCTATGCCCCTTTTGATGCAACCCATTATCTTATTGGCCTTGGCGGCAGCTGCCTGACACTGGTTTTTACAGCTTAGTTTGCTGTTCACTAAAATTCCTAGGTCCTTTTCCATGTCAGTGTTACCCATTGTTTTACTATTTAGTATGTACGGGTGACTTGCATTATTCTTTCCCGTGTGCAGAATCTTACATTTGTCAGTTTTAAACCTCATCTGCCACTTCTCTGCCCAAGCCCTCTGTAGTATATATACAGTATACTGTCCTCTGTACTATATATACAGTATACTGTCCTCTGTACTATATATACAGTATACTGTCCTCTGTACTATATATACAGTATACTGTCCTCTGTACTATATATACAGTATACAGTCCTCTGTACTATATATACAGTATACTGTCCTCTGTAGTATATATACAGTATACTGTCCTCTGTACTATATATACAGTATACTGTCCTCTGTAGTATATATACAGTATACTGTCCTCTGTACTATATATACAGTATACTGTCCTCTGTACTATATATACAGTATACTGTCCTCTGTAGTATATATACAGTATACTGTCCTCTGTACTATATATACAGTATACTGTCCTCTGTACTATATATACAGTATACTGTCCTCTGTACTATATATACAGTATACTGTCCTCTGTAGTATATATACAGTATACTGTCCTCTGTAGTATATATACAGTATACTGTCCTCTGTAGTATATATACAGTATACTGTCCTCTGTACTATATATACAGTATACTGTCCTCTGTACTATATATACAGTATACTGTCCTCTGTACTATATATACAGTATACTGTCCTCTTCCGTGTCAAAACCTTTACACAGTTTAGTGTCATCTGCAAAAATTGATATTTTACTGTGCAGGCCTTCTAGAAGATCATTAATAAACATATTGAAGAGGATAGGGCCCAATACTGACCCCTGAGGTACCCCACTAGTGACAGTGACCCCTCCAGTACTGACCCCTGAGGTACTCCACTAGTGACAGTGACCCAATCTGAGTGTGTACCATTAATATCCACCCTCTGTTTTCTATTACTGAGCCAGTTACTTACCCACATACAGACATTTTCTCCCAGTCCGACCATTCTCATTTTATTTGTACAGTGTCGAATGCTTTGGAGAAGTCCAGATATACGACCTCCATTGATTCGCCGCTGTTAAGTCTAGAACTTACCTCCTCATAGAAGCTGATTAAATTAGTTTGACATGACCGATCCCTCATGAAGCCATGCATAAAACAATTTCTGTTAAAACTGAATAATTTTTTATGACTCAAATGGTGGTGACATATATAATAATTTTCCTTTAAGGCTGGGTTGCCACATTACAATTAGCTGCCTGGGAAAGAAAGAAAAATTATTAAATAATCTTCACCTTTCTGTGTCTTGAAAAAAGCTATCGCATCACTTACTAAACTCATCCTAGACTGTATTTTTCTCACTCATCCGTCATACTCCCTTCCCCTTCAATCCAAACCAGTCACTTTTAGATCTTTCTTAGCAAAGCAATCAGAATCCAAAATCCCTTATCTAAGGAGTGTATATGACGTAGCAAACTATGCCTTTTAGCAAGTCTTCTCTGTTAAGGTTGGGGGATGGGATCAGCCCACTCGCAGCCGTCAGCCCCCTTTCCTGACTCTTATCTATCAAGAATTCATCCAACTTTCCTCAGACTTTAGCAAAGGGGAGAAACAGCGCTATACAATCAGACCACTATCTGTGTGGTGAGCCGTATCCCTTTGCAGCTGAGGCACACCAACCCTTGTTTAAAGGTAGGGCATTCTTCAAGGACACATTTCTTCTCTTACCTTATTCAACTTTATACATATAAAAGACAATGCTTAATTTTTCTAATCAACATATCTTCTCACACTCTTAGAAACTATTTCAACAGAGATATTGTCCTAACACCTTCATATTCTTAGTGCTAGCCATAGATCTATTGGCACTAGGTACACTACTTATTCATTATTAACTGATGTACACACTTCCCCTACACTAATCTCTAATGCTATGGCCACAGGTCTTTCCCACATAGCATTAGGGTAACAAACCCAAACAGTCTATTTCTGAACATTTAACCCAAGCGTCATTCTGATTGTAGACACTCGGGCGCGTTCGCTCTTGCTAGTGCAATAAATTAACATCTTGACACCACTCTGTTTTCCAGCTCATCAGAAACCCCCTCCGCCTCACAGGAGCTCTGATGTCCACAGTCTTCAAGCTCTTACTTCACAGAGTCTTACAGATTTTCATTTGAATTTGCTCAGTTCTACAACTTTCAAAAAAACGTTGCTAGATTCTACCAAGCCTACTACAGCCCCATTCACAACTCGTAGCAGAATTTGCTCAACAGGTACAACCCTAATAATTTCCCCGTAGATTATTAATTCCCGTGAATGCCCGGGTTCCCATTTGGAGTGGCGGGTCCAAACTACCCCCTCTCTGTGTAACACCCAATCACCGGTACGTATATTCATTTGCTCAAATCCCACTTCTGACACCATGTGTAACATAACGTGAATTTGAGAATGAATAAGCTGATGCAGCTAAGTGATTAAATATACGATAACACAAACAAATCACATACAGAATAATAAAAAGGAAATAATCATCACTAGTCTAAATTAAGGCTGCACGATATGGTAATTTTGTGCGATTGCGATTAGGGCCCTAAAAATTGCGATAACGATATGCGATGCGATATTTTAAGGGAATTGTGCTAGAGGTCTATCTGATTGGATTTTCAAGGTAAAAGCACACACAGATGACGTGAAATGTAGTTATGCTGAACTCAAGAACTGAAATGCACAGTGTTTTTCAAAATAAAATACATATTTTCATTACTGCAAAAGTACAAAATACAGAACTTGCCATTTTCCTAATATCCCTGCACAGAACAGATAAATAAAATAGATATAAGAACAAGTGTTCATTAAAATACCGACTTGCCTCCAGCCCCTCCTCCCTCCCCGCACTGTAACTGATGTATCGCTGGCTGCGCTGTGCAGCATAGCGACCAGAGATACAGTGTCAGTGTCACGTAGAAAGTCAACCATCGCTTTATAAGACGCACTGCCATTCCCCCCCACTTATGGGGGAAAAAAAGTGTGTCTTATAAAGCGAAAAATACAGTAATATAATTGCAGCATTTTTGGGTCAGCAAATTGCAATTGCGATATGGCGATTAATTGCGATAACGATTGCTTTCGCGATATATTGTGCAGGCCTAGTCTAAATGTGGGGTAGGGATCCTGTCGGCCATGCGATAACCCATAGCTGTCTACCACGTTATAATACATGACCAACACCCTATGGTTTACAAGAGATAGGGCAAATCAATACTTACATCCTACTTAGGACAGAAGGGTATGAGAAGGACAGAGGGTTATGGACAGGACAGAGCTGTCTGGAGGAGGACAGGAGGGGACTGAAGAGGAAAGAGGGGTCTGGAGAGGACAGATTTGTCTAGAGGAGGACAAGAGGGGACTGAAGAGGACAGAGGGTTCTGGAGAGGACAGATTTGTCTAGAGGAGGACAGGAGGGGACTGAAGAGGACAGAGGGTTCTGGAGAGGACAGATTTGTCTAGAGGAGGACAGGAGGGGACTGAAGAGGACAGAGGGGTCTGGAGAGGACAGAGTTGTCTAGAGGAGGACAGGAGGGGACTGAAGAGGACAGAGGGGTCTGGAGAGGACAGAGCTGTCTGGAGGAGGACAGAGGGGTCTGGAGGAGGACAGGAGGGGACTGAAGAGGAAAGAGGGGTCTGGAGAGGACAGAGCTGTCTGGAGGAGGACAAGAGGGGACTGAAGAGGACAGAGGGTTCTGGAGAGGACAGAGCTGTCTGGAGGAGGATAGGAGGGGACTGAAGAGGACAGAGCTGTCTGGAGGAGGACAGGAGGAGACTGAAGAGGACAGAGGGTTCTGGAGAGGACAGCTGTCTGGAGGAGGACAAGAGGGGACTGAAGAGGACAGAGGGGACTGAAGAGGACAGAGGGGTCTGGAGAGGACAGAGCTGTCTGGAGGAGGACAGAGGAGTCTAGAGAATGAGAGAGGGCTCTGAAGGAGGGTCTGAAGGATTTAACTGCCTCTGTAATCCCTTCATTCATAGGATTTGGGGAGGGAGGGTGTTAGCATTCAGGAGTGATACATATCCTAGCCATGGGTCTTGATCATTACCTTTATGCTATACATGTTATCTATTGCAGTGTATTCATGTTTCTGAAGCTCTATGACACATCACACACAGCCGATTCTCTCCATGACCCTCTTAAATACATTATTAGCCTGACCAGCACTTTAGAGAGAATGAGCAATGAGCGTGACCTTCAGTGTGATCCCTAATAACAGGCTGTGCACACAAACACTACATACACTCAAGGTCGATGCTTTCTGCCCTCCTGTCACTTAATTCCATTTATAACTCTGGAATTGATCACAAATCACCATTGGTATAATTGTCAGTGACATATGTCACCTTTTCTTCTCCAAGAATACATATTCAGAACATTGAATCCTTTCCAGAGAAATGATGGATTTTTAAAATTGTACCTGGAAGAGAGAAATGCAAATGGGAGGTGAAAAGACTGCAATTAAGAAAAGGTTTAATCTCCTCAATCCCAGTGACATCTGTATAGATGACCTAGAAATAAGGGGCTTCTAAGAAAATCTCTTGCATTAACCCTAATGATCACCAAACAACCATCCAGAGTATATATGTGCTATATGTATTGGCTGGTGCACCACTGGAAATTCCATGTATATATACTCTAATTCCAGAACTATAGAAATGTATACAGAACTTGTACAACTTTTCTGGGAAGACTCCCTCTAGGAATTTGGCTGCTGTTAAAGCACAATCTGAAAAATAAGGAGGTTGTAGGGTGATATCTGATGATAATGTCCAATAAGGATGAGGTCAGTACACGGCAGTAAGCATGGTCTGAAGAGGGGTGAGGCACACAATGATTGCAATTTTAGTTTCTCAGAGTTTTTTCCCGCATTCTATTATTGTAAACTAATCGACTACAATACCTATAATACTACCCATATGTACAAGAATATACCTACTATAATACTGCTCCTATGTACAAGAATATAACTACAATAATACTACCCCTATGTACAAGAATATACCTTCTATAATACTGCTCCTATTTGCAGGAATATAACTACTATAATACTGCCTCCTATGTACAAGAATATAACTACTATAATACTGCCTCCTATGTACAAGAATATAACTACTATAATACTGCTCCTATGTACAAGAATATACCTACTATAATACTGCCTCCTATGTACAAGAATATACCTACTATAGTACTGCTCCTATGTGCAGGAATATAACTACTATAATACTGCCTCTTATGTACAGGAATATAACTACTATAATACTGCCTCCTATGTACAAGAATATAACTACTATATTACTGCTCCTATGTACAAGAATATAACTACTATAATACTGCTCCTATGTACAAGAATATAACTACTATAATACTGCCCCCTATGTACAAGAATATAACTACTATAATACTGCCTCCTATGTACAAGAATATAACTACTATAATACTGCCTCCTATATACAAGAATATAACTACTATAATACTGCTCCTATGTACAAGAATATAACTACTATAATACTGCTCCTTTGTACAAGAATATAACTACTATAATACTGCTCCTATGTACAAGAATATAACTACTATAATACTGCTCCTATGTACAAGAATATAACTACTATAATACTGCTCCTATGTACAAGAATATAACCACTGTAATACTGCCTCCTATGTACAAGAATGTAATTGAAGTTATCAGACTAAGTATCTGTGTATCTTCCTTCTGTTATATATCTTTTTTTCTTGGGGCCCCCCCCCCCCCCCTTCCGATTCTCTTTTGACCTTTGAAGGTTGAAAATGTAAAAAATAATTATGAAGTGCTGAATCGGAAGAATGGCGGAGCAGGAACCTGCAAGAAAGCAACACTTTCCTAATATTTTGAAAAATAACCTTGCCTTTGATCTTCAATTAAAATGACGACTAATGTCCAAGTGAGGAACAAAAGAAATTGATCAGGCCACGCTTACGGCGCTCTATAATCAGCTGCGCATTTGTGTTCCACAATAGGCTCCAAGAACAAAGTCTCCTAATGAATAGAAGTTTCCACATGATGTGATTACAAATGGTGCAACGATCCCTGTTCATATCTCATCAAACCAAGATAACATTCAATTTATTACCGCTCAGCCCATTATCGGACACAAGACGCCAGCATTTGTTTATCCGTTATCTTCCCCTGGTCAAGAATATCCTCATGAAAACCGATCAGACGCCTTTGAAAAGTCGCTTCTCTTAAAGGAACATTCTATGACAGTCCTAGTAGTTGCCCATTTTAACAGTTGCGATTAGTGACTTCCAATCCTCACACATATTTTCCCAAAGTAGAAAATGTCAGGAGCACAAAATCATGTGACTTCTAAGCCTCTTCTACAAAAATGTAAAGATATTTACCGGAACAGATACCTCCTCTGTACAAGAATATAACTACTATAATACTGCCTCCTATGTACAAGAATATAACTACTATAATACTGCCTCCTATGTACAAGAATATAACTACTATAATACTGCCTCCTATGTACAAGAATATAACTGCTATAATACTGCTCCTATGTACAAGAATATAACTACTATGATACTGCTCCTATGTACAAGAATATAACTACTATAATACTGCCTCCTATGTACAAGAATATAACTACTATAATACTGCCTCCTATGTACAAGAATATAACTACTATAATACTGCCTCCTATGTACAAGAATATAACTACTATAATACTGCTCCTATGTACAAGAATATAACTACTATAATACTGCTCCTATGTACAAGAATATAACTACTATAATACTGCTCCTATGTACAGTAATATAACTACTATAATACTGCCTCCTATGTACAAGAATATAACTACTATAATACTGCCTCCTATGTACAAGAATATAACTACTATAATACTGCTCCTATGTACAAGAATATAACTACTATAATACTGCTCCTATGTACAAGAATATAACTACTATAATACTGCCTCCTATGTACAAGAATATAACTACTATAATACTGCCTCCTATGTACAAGAATATAACTACTATAATACTGCCTCCTATGTACAAGAATATAACTACTATAATACTGCTCCTATGTACAAGAATATAACTACTATAATACTGCTCCTATGTACAAGAATATAACTACTATAATACTGCTCCTATGTACAGTAATATAACTACTATAATACTGCCTCCTATGTACAAGAATATAACTACTATAATACTGCCTCCTATGTACAAGAATATAACTACTATAATACTGCTCCTATGTACAAGAATATAACTACTATAATACTGCTCCTATGTACAAGAATATAACTACTATAATACTGCCTCCTATGTACAAGAATATAACTACTATAATACTGCTCCTATGTACAAGAATATAACTACTATAATACTGCTCCTATGTACAAGAATATAACTACTATAATACTGCCTCCTATGTACAAGAATATAACTACTATAATACTGCCTCCTATGTACAAGAATATAACTACTATGATACTGCCTCCTATGTACAAGAATATAACTACTATAATACTGCCTCCTATGTACAAGAATATAACTACTATAATACTGCTCCTATGTACAAGAATATAACTACTATAATACTGCTCCTATGTACAAGAATATAACTACTATAATACTGCTCCTATGTACAAAAATATAACTACCATAATACTGCTCCTATGTACAAGAATATAACTACTATAATACTGCTCCTATGTACAGGAATATAACTACTATAATACTGCTCCTATGTACAAGAATATAACTACTATAATACTGCTCCTATGTACAAGAATATAACTACTATAATACTGCTCCTATGTACAAGAATATAACTACTATAATACTGCTCCTATGTACAGGAATACAACTACTATAATACTGCCTCCTATGTACAAGAATATAACTACTATAATACTGCTCCTATGTACAGGAATATAACTACTATAATACTGCTCCTATGTACAAGAATATAACTACTATAATACTGCTCCTATGTACAAGAATATAACTACTATAATACTGCTCCTATGTACAAGAATATGGAGGTTAATAAAGGCAATTATTCAGTTGTCAATTCTGCAGCCCGATCATGTTGATTTGCAGTTACCATCGTCACCAACCAGGTCAGATGACTGGAGTTTTGTCCTGTTTTCGCCAACAATCGCTTTCTCTGTTAAATGTTTGCCTTGGTTCCAACGAAAGTATTAACTGGAGGGCCAATATGTACCTACTGTAAGTTCTGAGGTAGATAGATAGATAGATAGATAGATAGATATGAGATAAAATATAGGTAGATAGATAGATAGATTGATTTATCTTTCCTAAATATGAGACAAAGACATGTAGAGTCCATGGCACTTGGAGAAGCTACCAGATCCCTTAAATGTTGGTTGAAGATTTCTACAATTTGGAGCTCCTTCTTTGCGGTACATCAAAGTACCTATAAATGTCCAGTTTACATGAGGACTTGGACTTCAGACTCTGGGAATCAGTGGTGGTCCCATCTCATGGACCTTCACCATCTTCCCATCTCTCTATAACCCATTAGTAGATAATGGCAAGGTGGACTTCCCCTTTAACCACAAGGCAGTTTTGGACTCTCCATATCATATTCTCTCTGGAGAAGCAAAGTCACATTCGGGAAGCATTAGTTGGCGGTTAAAGAATGAGACAAAATTTTCAGACAAAATGAAAAAAGACAAGAAAAAGAAGTCAAATCAATCCCATCCCAGGCTCGGCGTAGAAAATCAATGTTATGAAAAGACTGAGAAAGACAAGATGCCCCTCAGCCCGGTGAGGACTGGGCCAGGACCTAAATAAGACGGTCTACGTCAGGCTGACATTAATGAGCAATTGACATGGCTGGACAATAGACATCTTCTTCTTCTGTCATCAGCAGTGACTGAGCCGTAGAGGATCGTCGGTGCAGGGGTTTGTTGTCAACTTTTATTTATTTCTGTTACTATTTTCTATGATTTATTGTTTCATTTGTTGTAATTTTTTGTTATATTTTTGGTCTAAATTTTTCTTAATACTTATTAATTTATTTTTTATATTTTTTTTCTATTGTTTGTATTTATTTTTCATTTTATTTTTGCCCTTATCGTCATTAGTTTTCCTCTTATGATTTTTTTTTGTTTTTACATTTCACATAGTTTTATTATTTTGTTTGCTTTTTATTTGTTCTAGGTTTTTTTTTTGTTTTTTTTTGAGATGAGGGTTAAACTGATAATTTTTTTTTTAGTTTTCCTTTCAAATTCTAGGCAGCCGTTCGGTATTCTTTCCCTGCACTACCATCCTCAATGAACAATGCAGAACCGGTTTCTGCAATCTTTGGAGCTTTGAAAAATATGTGAAACTATTTCTGTTTTTTGTAAAATGTTTAACCCGTTGGAACACTTTGATGTGAGTATATATTATGCTCACCTAATCTCCCATTGAAGGGTAGCTGCAGGGCTTGGATGAAGGATCTGTAGAGTCTTCAGCAACCTAGGGCACCAGGGAGAGACACAAGGTGACTGATTGAAGAGAGTGAGCACTCTTTGGCAGTATATACTGTATATAGAGATAGAGAAAGTGATGGAGCCGGGAGAGGACATGCAGATGCCAGACATGGAAGCCGGCCATGTATGTTGTGGGGGATTGGGAAACCGTGAAGTAACTATAGATGGCAGAGGTGACCCTGCCCAAGGAGCACTTGGCTATTTCTGGAAGTTCAATAGCAGTGAATGCAGAAGACCACGCATGCGTAGCTTGGTGGAGCCCTGTCCTACAGATAGGAGCAGGTCCCAGAGGTGGGATCCTATCAATAGACTATAAATGTCCAGATGGAACCCTTTAAGCTCTTGGCACCTCTGAGAATATTACGTTAAGCACTGGACTACTTAGAATGCTATCAGAACCTTGAGGGTAAACCACTGGATAACCATAGATAGCTACAGAACCAATGACCCTTCAGTGATGGACAAAGACGTAAAACATTGGATCCCCAGGTATAGGAAACATCTTGGAAACCAGGAACAGATCACTAAGTCAGTGGAACCCAAAAAGCTTCCCCTTGGCCTTGGTTATAGGAACACAATTTGGGTGCCTAACCCTGGATGTAAAGCGCAGTAAAAAGTCCCTCCCTCCATAAACCATTGGACAGTTTCTGCTTTTTAGAAGGTTCTCTTGGCGATAACCACCAGCGATCAGCGGCAATCTTTCCTGGTGAGAAGTGTGCAGTTTCACTACAGCTCCCCCGCAGGAGAAATAAAGCATTACACAAATTTTCCATTCAAAGCGATTGAAACAGAAGAAAGACCCCCCTATTAACTTAGAATTTCCGAATAGTAGTCTGAAAATGGACAAACCCTTCAACTAGAAGAGAAAATCTGCATGGATTTACATCTCCACTGTGGTTTGTGAATGACAGTCCCTATGAGTGTGGGCCTCTTTAATTAATAACCCCTACGTTATAATCCAGCAGCTCCCCAGGTACACCGGGAGGGATAATCCCCAGGAAATAATAATGAGATTTACACAGTGTGAGATAACCGACCTGCTCCACCACAGAGGAATACAAAGAATCTGCCGTCCAGCAGGATCTGAATATAATCTTCATAATAAGGAAATTCTCGCTGTGATCGTGTCTTCCTTATCTTAATTGCCAGGTATTGAGATCCGAGTGTGAAGTGGTAAATATCCTGCACCCATTGTTCACTGAAGTGTGATTACACGTGTTCAGCGCCAATATCAGGAGGGGATCAAAGATTTCCTTTTTACTTCATTCTTAAAGAGAACCCGCCATGCTAAAAATGCAGTCAAATCTGCTGGCAGAATGCTACCGAGCAGGAGGAGCAGTGCAAATAATATAAAGTCTTGTGGGGAAATATTCAGTAGAAATAGTAATTTATTAATTTACACCTTTGCTTAGAAGTCCAGTGGGCAGTCCTATGAGAGCACCTATATCGAGAACGGACACCCGAAAGCGGTGGAGGGTGCACTGCGCCCTCCATTCATTTTCTACGGGGCTGCTGAAAATAGTCAAGCACTGGCTCAGCTACTTCCTTCGTGCCCATAGAAGTAAGTCGGAGTGGTGGCCGGTAATGTGCGGTGCGCTACCTTTCACTTCTATGGGGAGAGCGCTCGGTGGTGGCCGAACCAGAGTCCTCCAGTCACCACTTTGCATGACTCTATTTAGGGGCCCTCACCTATAAGACAATGGGGGCATAACCTTGCAATATGCCCCCATTGTCTGAGATGAGACAACCCCTTTAAATGAATGTCTTGCAGGGCTAGCTGAGTTGAATGTAATATTACCTTTCACTGAATGATCTACTGCTTGATTCTAGAGGAAAAAGTACTATTAATCCATATGCAAATGAGCTATAAAGTGCACTGAGGGCAGGCCCTAGCCAATCCGTGCACCCTTCTTCCTCTACTAGCCCTTCTCCTCCTTGATTGAAAGGGCCAGCATCTATGACTAGGCAGGAATTTGGCCTGGTCAATCAAGAAGACGTGTCAGAGGAAGCAAGGGTGCTTACAGTAACTTGGGCCCGCCCTTGGTGCACTTAACTGCTGATTTGCATATGGCTCAAAAGTTATTTTTTTCCAGAATGAAACAATCGATCAACTAAATGAAAGGTATCATTATACTGTATTTAGCTGAACCAGCCCTAGAAGGTATTGTGCCTGGTGCAACAGTGAATTTCTAGGCGACAGGCTCCTTTTAAAGACGTTTTCTGGTAATTTTTGGGCCAATATCGCTAAGTTAGGGGTTGTCTCATCAGAATTAGGGCACATGGACATCACAGAGGACCACCTCACCCACCATTCTCACTGTTAGACAGTGTTCAGATTTGATGGCGACTATGTAAGACTACATTTTCACTTCACTTGTTAATGGGGGATTAGGCAGCCATCACAGCCCTGGGTTTGAAGGAATATGTCTGTGTAGTATACTCTTAATTTTTCTAATTTAGGCATAGCCTGTAGCCAGCTTCTTTGTGACATATCTTTATTCATTTTGCCTTTACTTACCGTCTTTTTCACTTTGTTATTATGTATCTTTTGAAAAATCTTTCTGTTGACAGATCTTATACTTTGAGTGCACTGTACTGTTAGGAACTATTGATTTCTTACCACCTGGAACATTAAAGGGCCCTTTTCCATGGCCGAGAATCCGCCAGATAATCAATAACGAGTGTTCATAAGAACGCTCATTAGCCATTATCTGGCGGTGTAAAGGTGCTGCCGATGAACGAGTGAAGTGCCTGTTCGTCGGGTAATTCGATTGTTTGTGTAGGCATCTAAAGCATCGTTTTCCGGCAGCAGATCGTGCTCTGCTGCCGGCGGCAAATAACGAGTCTGTATGGGGACGAGCGATGGCACTAGAGATCACTGCTCCCCATACTGTGGAGGAGATCGCTGCATGTAATAGGAGCACAACGAGTAGGCGTTTGCCAGGAAAAAATCGCCTGCAAAATTGGCCAGTGTAGAGGGGCCTTAAGAAAAGAATATATAATGTATTTGTCTGATATTTATATGTTAATTGAGGCATTATTGGGTGAGACTGCAGGCCATAAAAAGGCATCAAGCAAAGCCAAGGGCAATTCGCAACAATGCACCCTTGTGCACTCAAAGTACTTGATGGGAATACATATATAGAATAATATAATGCATCAGCAGCAGCTAATCTGCTTGTTGATAATTTATTTCAAGATAATAACTATTTTTTTTCTGGAATTTGAGTGTAAATGGTGCATTTTATCATATATATAATATAGAATACAAAAAGCGAGCAGCACTCCAAAAACGATGTAGTGAAAAACATAAAGTTTTATTCACCCATGTGGTGTCGCGACGTTTCGGCTCTACATTACAGCCTTTCTCAAGCAAAATAACAGGACAAAATGAGCAGACTATATACTCAGAAACAATTACATCATGTGTCATGTGACCAATCTGTCAATCAAACAACTTAACCATTAATGTGACATCTCAAAATGCATCATAATTAACAAATACAAATAATGTAAAAAAAATTATTTCATTGTATGATTATTATAATATATAAAACATGATGCCGTGAACAATTCATACATAATGTGATCCATTACATCAAATCCCTTATTAGAATATAAGGCCTGTGCATACGTGCAAACGTGGTTAATGAATATAAAGTGTCAAAGTGCAAATATTCAAATGCGCTGGGGGGAAGGGCCACAAAGACGCCATGCCATGCAAGGATAAACACCGATAAGTCGCATCACCGTGTGCGCACCAGTGCCAATATTGGCGTGTGGTGGATGCTATTGCGCATGTCCCGCATCGCTTATCTAACGCCCATGTCATTCTGACGAAAGGGCTGGCATAGGGTCTACGCAGAACGGTCTATACCTAAATCAGCCATCATAGAAAAGGTCGAGGACCACACGAGTCACAGCGCAAACGCCGGGACATCGCATGTGTCCCAATTCAACCCATTTAGCCAATGACATATACGCTGTACAATCAAACGGGCTATATATTACTGGATCAAAGTAAGGGATAACTATACACCGTCAGGCGCATGTTAACCCTATACAACATAGAAAAGGTTTTGGTGGAGACCAGCATTCACTGCAGTCTCCAACATTGTTCTCCCTATGGATCCTATACACAAAGCCCAAGAGGGTTCTCCTCTGCATAAACATACTCATACATGAAACACAATCATACTCAAAAGACACGCCCATAATGTATGCAATCCGTGCACATGCAATATAACAGGACAATAATCTATGTTGTATATCTATATAGGGTCGCGTAGATTTCGGACCAGTGTATCCCCCCATCTTCTCGCTTCTCCTTCATCAGCTCATTGTCTATAAAAAAAAATGGAAAAAAAGAATTAATGATCCCTTAATACTAAAAAAATTAAGTTAGACAATAATTTGTCCCATATTTATACTACGTAACACGTATATGCACTGTATTTTGGGTAAGCTTATTCCCATTGGGCATGCTCCCACTTTGCTTCTTTGATTGTCAGTGCTGCCTCCGTTTTTCTTTTATATATATATGAGTTTATGTGAAGCAAATGCAAATTGTGTGTAAAACTTTGTATTTTAAGGGTATTTTTAAGTACTGATTGGTTCTGTCCCCTTTGATTTTGTCTCTTTTATATTACTTTTAGTATTCTGTGTAAGGATATTCCTTGTAATGTAGTACCCATCCTCCCATTGTGCTGATAAGGCTACATTCCTGAGTAGTGATCTCGGGGACACATCTCAGGACATGCGTGATGCACACTAAGGGCCGAGGTGTATAACTCTGGTTACACACATTCATTTGTGAGGACTCCAATTGGAACTTCATCCTAGGTAGGATGTAACTATTGATTTTCCCTCTCTTGTACACCTTGGGCTGTCGGTCATGTGTTATAATGTGATAGACAGCCATGTGTTAGCATGGCTGACCAGAGCCCTACCTAATATTGCATATTTAGGCTAATTATGTTTATTTACTCTATTATTCTGTATTTGATTTATGTTATATTACATTGGAATCATACTTGGTAACTATATTTAATCACTTAGCATGCGTAAACTTATTCATTCTCAAATCATTTGAATTCATATTACAAACTGTATACAATTTGTGTACAGGACTTAATTGGAATCTATACCATTGTGTTTTGATTCTCTTCAGAGATTGCTGGAGTCGAGTTCCGTGAGTTTCCAATGGCTGTTTATCGGAAGGTCCTTCTAGCAAGAGATGGGTAACACTGAGTGTATGCAAGATAAATTATTGTTAGGAAATGTTTACAAAAGAGAAGATTTTATTCCCCGTGGATAAACAGTCTCTTTTTCAATTTTTCTTCCTCGAAGGCAACTTGACGGAGATTTATGCCTCTGCCCACGAGAATAATCATCCTCTCATTATTTCGTATACTTGAGTCTTTTCCTTCGTCCATCTTGATTTGTTCAATTTCCTAATGAATCGTCAAGTCATTTCTCTGTCTTCTCTGCAAAGAACTGTGGGTAAGACAGAACTTCGCACTAACTCTGGAATATTAATAGGATGAGGAAAGTGGGGCAAGCTTCTTATTTACCAAGTCAAGCGGGAATAAGAGAAGCCGGTATGGAACGTTTCCCGACCCTGGGGAGCAACAGTATCTGTTGGGGATTCTATAATTAAAATGTGTGGATACAAAATTATATTTTTATATATATATATATATATATATATATATTCAGTTTTCCATTTGTGATTATTTTTGTGTGTTTTTGTGGCTTTTCTAGCATGATGTATGAGCTGTACTGAAAAATATACTGAACCTGTCAACAGCAGCCAAGTTATGCTGGTAAATAGATGTCTGGTATTTCAGGAAATGAAGCTTATAGGTTTGTGGTCTTCTAAATGAGGTACTGGGGGCGGGCATCATAAGGGTTTAAACATGAAATCATTGAAAAGTGTAGTTAATTCCGTCCACAAACAGTCAATATATCACCATAGAATACTCACAATAGTAAAAGAGGCCGCTCTGGATTTGCAGTTGTTGATACATGGTGCTGAGGTAGCAGCAGGATGCAACCGGGTGCTAAAGTTGAACGAAGGTGCAGTAGGTTTCAAAGATACACCTACTCCAATGAGCCCCACAGGAGATCATTAACGTATTGGGTACTCTGGGGACCCCATTATAATCATCAGTTTTGATCCCAGAAGTTGGACTGGCAGTGAGGTGTGGTTTACTGGGTGGGGAACTGGCATCATTAGGGGTTAAATATGACATAATTGAAAGGTGTGCTTAATTATGGCCACAAATGTCCAATATATCACGCATAGGGGATTCACAATAGGAAAATAGGCCGCTCTGAATCTGTAGTTGTTGATATAGGGCGCTAAAGTTAAAGTAGGGTGCAATAGGTTTCAACAATACACTTTCGATTTTAGCTCACTCCTTAAAGGATAGGAAAAAAGTAACTAATTGGGTACTTCGAGGACTCTGGGACCCCATTGTCATGATCAGTTTAGATCACATAAGTTGGACAGGCAATGGGGTATGGTCTACTAAGTAGGATACTGAGTGGCATTGTTAGGGGTTAAACCTGACAAAATTGAACGGTGTGGTCAGAAATATTCCATAGATTGCTCACAGAGGACTCACATTAGGAAAAGAGGCCACTCTGATTTTGCATTTGTTAATGCACTGTACGGAAGTTGTAGCATGGTGCAAAAGGGTGCTAAAGTAGCAGTAGGGTGCTATAGGTTTTAAAAATACACTTTCAATTTCAACTCTAATGAGCCCCACACCTTAAAGGATAGGAGATTCCAGGGCCCCTTTTTGTAATCAATTTGAGTTGCAGAATTTGGACCACTATAGACCCGATGCTCCTATACTCCTAGCCCGTGGATTTTATGGTGGGACAACCTCTTTCGATTGTGAGGCTCATCAGAGTTTACATTGTTTTTCTGATACTGATATATGTATTTTATATAATAATGGCCTGTTCTCATCACATTCTATGCCCCCAGAAGGTAGGGTACACCCCTTTTACAATGATTCTGGGACCCCCAATTTGTTGGCATCAGGGACTTCCGGTCCGTGGCGGTTACCATTACTATGACTACATTTCCCAGGGCTCACAGTGCTGACCTGCGCCGCCATCTGGAGAACAGAGGAGGTCCAGACAGATGACTGAAATGACAAGTGACTCCTTTTGAATAGAATCTACCATTAAGTTTTAGGAGTTTTGTGTGGGAAACCCCTTTGATTTTCCCAAATTTGCCAGTAATTTTCAGAATTGTACTAATACTAGAGGAAGGATAAAAAAGGCAGAAAAAATGGAGGCTGAAGAAGCGGCGTTGTTTGTCTGCTACAATGAGCCTGTTCCAGATGCTTAAATATCACACGACAGAGACAGGATGGGGACACGAGCACGCAAATAAAGACATGAATGGTCACAGCTGCCTCCTCTCCCTGGCGTGGGCTCAGTTGCATCCCCGGGCAGAAAACTGATGCATCTGGCACAATTTTCTCTCTTTAGACCTGGATGTGCCCCAAACTGGGTTTAGGGTTTTTTTTTTACTTTTATTGAATAAAATGTGAAACACAAATGAAAGAACATGTGATTGTTACACCCCAATGTAACAAATCACCATCACCGCCATCGCCACTGCCACTCCAGTCTTCTGCAGTGATTCAGCGAAAAACTTCTCATGTATCCACCACAAGGTCAGCCATGGAGAAAGAGAGGGGTGAATAAATATATTTCATATCTACCTATTATCTATCTCCTATCTCTCTCTCTCGTATCTATCTAAAAGAAAAATTACACGGCACTTCCAAAAAGTTAATTAAATAAAGTGTACTTTAATGACCAGACCGCAACGTTTCAGTCATTCTTTTTCTTTTACCTTTCTGGATGTTGCAACCGCTTCCGTTGCCGCAGGCACCCTGTTACAAGTCTTTCTGCTGTGCTGCTCACAATCTTTGGTTTTTATTTTATCTATCTCCTATCTATCTATCTATCTTCTCTCTCATATCTCTAGCTCATATTTATCTATCTCGTTTATGTCATAAAAAATAAAATAACTGTTACAATGTCTCCACAGAGTTTCGCTCTATGTCTTCTTCCGCAGATGTTCCGTCCAGATCTAGGAGGTGGTGTGAATGTGACAGTAGATGGTTTATATCACACCACTGTAAACCCCGGAAGCCCCTTTTGTAGATATGATTTCCCTCCGGAGTTCCCCGTTTTGCAGCAGGTAGCCCTCTCACAAATGTTTATAATATAATAACAAATAATTGTGAAAGGTGGCAAAATCTCTCAGTTTCCAGTGATTTTCGGTCCGTCATTTGGCAGTTTCCATAGTTACATCTTTCCAGGTCATATCACAGCCGAGAAAATCCTGGTGGGGATCTGCATTAGTCTCATATTTATAAATATTCTGACTTGAAAACAGCATCACCCCCATCATTTCTCAGATACTCCCAATCAGAAAGACGGCATGCATGCAAATCTGAGAGGATCTCACTATAAAATATCCTAATGCACAGAAAATGATAAAATCTGACCCAAATAATCAATTTTCTCTATAGTATTGTAGGATTTGTCTTATCAGATCTCTTTCAAGATCTCTGCTTGCTGGGGGGACACTCATTAACCCCATATGAAATTAGACGATTTCCAGTAAATTAAAGTGTATGCATTTTTTCTTTCATCTTCTTTGGTAATTAATATCTTTGCTAGGTGTTTTTTTGCTGATACCGAACACCAAATCCTCTGCTCTCCACAGAATGAGTGATATGATAACATTCTGGCTTCCTCCAGCCACCACTAGGAGGAGCTCACTGCACAGTGATTTATACAGCTTCCTTTATTATTCAGTTCCATGTTTATGCAGGGGATTAGGAGCTCCGTTTCAGAAAAATAGATCTTTCACGTCTTTCAAGTATTATGAAATGATTCAGAGCAAAATGTTGGATCTATTAATATCAAAAGCAAATAAATATAGTAGCACTGAGATAATGGCCAGAAATAATAGACAGAGAGGATAAATATGCGCATGCAGGGTTTCATGGCAGAGTCACTGGAGATGACACAGAGAGTGTGCTGGGACTGGTGAGAAAGAACCAGCAGGATTCCTTTGTACAGATAGCTAGCAAGTAGAGGTGAGTGTCACTTGCCGCCAAGATGCGCCACCTAATTTTTTGGAAAAGAGTGGAAAGCCGGAGCACAGGGGAAGACAGAATCCATCTAGCCCTAACACCCTAATAGCCAAGACCTGTAGACTAGCCAAGTTTGGGACAGAGACCAGCCAGCCTGCTGCTAAGAAAGGCAAACAGAGGAGTCTGATCTGTGAGTGATAGTCTGCAATACTGTGAGTCAGGAGGTGAAAGATTCTGCAGCCTGTAAAGCCTGTGCAGATTGTACCATTCTACAGTGTGCCATGTGAGACTGCAACTATCAAGCTAGTTGCCTTACCTGAGTTTCTTGTAACCAATAAACCTGTAGTCCCTGTTAAAACTATTACAACTGTGAAGCCTGTTGGTCGCAGATATAGATAGATTCTAGATAGATAGATAGATAGATAGATAGATATATGTGAGAGTAATAGATAGAAAGATAGATCACAGAATGGTAGGTAGGCATGGTAATTCTGATTTGTCAAGAGCACTGGACTTATAGAAGTCTCACTTAAAGGGGTTGTCTCATCACAGACAATGGTGGCATAGCGCTAGGATATGCCCCCATTGTCTGATAGGTGCGGGTCCACACCTATATTGAGAACGGAGTCCCAAAAGTGGGGGAGGGAGCACACCACGCATGCGCAGCCACCTCCATTTATTTCACCTGGCTCGGCTATTTCCGTAGGCCCCATAGAAGTGAATGGGAGCGGTGGCCGGTCATGCGTGGTGCCCTCCCATTCACTTCTATGGGGAGCCGGCTTGGTGGTGGCCGGACCGGAGTCCTCCAGCCACCAATTTGCGGTGCTCCGTTTAGGATATAGGTGCGGATTTCCCCCATTGTCTGAGATGAGACAGCCCCTTTAACTCATTTTACCCTAAACTGCTGACATGACCCAGGAGGCGAGGGCAGACCACTTGTGTTGACGTCCATCCTACAAAAAAAAAAGTCCTGAACTTCCCGGCACCTGGTAAATCTCATATTTTTCCATTCACTTCTGTTCTCTCCTTTTAATTTTTGATCGTCTGGCGGCGAGCACTCAGGACGTGCGGATGGAGATGTTTTGCGGCACGCAACAAAAATACATATAGTGAAAATAAAGTGCTCCAGTAATCAGCCTGACATGAAGATGATGACGGGGGGACATTAGGGACAAAATGGAGCAGAAGTGGGTAGAATATTGTGAAAGAAGCTAATGTACTTGAAAATATATATTACCTGTTGCCGGATTGCCTGCGCCTGACGGATATAAGTGGACTGAAATGGTTTATGGATTTCTGCTATTTATATTGCTTTCCACAGCAGGCGCCGAGGTAGAAGGTGATATCGTCTGATACTTTACAGAATGAAGGAAAGTCACAGAAAAAGTATCTTAAAGTGGCAGGCGGCCTGTAAATGAGCGGTGTTGGTCACAGTGGGGGGCGTCATTCTGGGGGCTGAAAACTATTTTCTCATAATTGGCGCCTGTTAACATAATAGACTGGCCTCAAATGTAGCGATTATATCCCTTCTACAACTGTCCATCGGGAGCGCCTCCCTGTTACAGTATGGCGTCTACATTGTAGCAACTCACAACATCCTTCATGTCTTCTTAGGGTCCATTCACACGTCCGCAATTCTGTTCCGCATTTGCGGAACGAAATTGGGGACCCATTAATTTAAATGGGGACAGACGATGTCCCACCCGGGTCCGCAATTGCGGATCCGCACTTCCGGGTCCGCAATCGCGTTTGTGAAAAAAATAGAACATGTCCTATTCTTGTCCGCGGACTGGGGCATTTTAAATCCCGCGCCAAGGGGCATTTCAAATCCCGCGCCTGCGCCTTACGTGTCTTAATTTGGCGCAGGCGCTCTGAGAGAAGGACGCTCGCTTTGTCAGCACTTCCACAGTGCGCCTGCGCCAACGACGTCTTCTCTTCCGGGTGCAGAGGTGACATTATCGGCGCAGGCACCCTGTGGAAGTGCTAATGAAGCGAGCGTCCTTCTCTCAGAGCGCCTGCGCCAAATGAAGACACGTAAGGCGCAGGCGCAGGATTTGAAATGCAGACAGGGCCAGCTGGAGGAGGAGGAGGGGGTGTTTTTTTGAAAGGAGGATGCGGCGGCTACCAGCAAGTAACCGCCCTACTTTCTGGTAGTGAAGTAATTAACGTATTAAAAAAGTGTGATTTTTAAAGAAACTAAGCCACAGAAAAAGGTAAGAGCACTATATATGGAATAATCGCACAATAAGGATTTTAATAAGCCCAAGAATGAAAAATTGGGGGTGACAGAAGCCCTTTAAGTGTGACAAATGTGCAAAAACAAGAAATCTGTAAGGGGCAAATACTTTTTCACAGCACTGTATATATTCCCATTTGTTTCAATTTTACATTTATAATGTTCTATATGTTCCTTGACAATGGCGCAGATCGCAGTAAATATGGGGGAAAGGTTGCAACATTGTATCACAGCTGTTCATGTGAACAGTAAGGTTCTGTTCACACTGGCATCAGAAGCTCTTCTTAAATAGTCCGCGGGAGGTCCAGGCAGGAAGAATATGTTGCATATTGGTGATATCTGTCATTTTATATGAACACCAGAAGGTTAATAATATTTTCTTAATATTAAAAAAAAAATGTTTTCATTCACTAATGAAAATTCAGAAATATTCATTTTTTAATGTTAACTATAAAAAACCTGACAGAATATTTTAATAAAAAAACATTTAAAATAACATATAACTTAAAATTGTGACCTTTTTATACTTTTTTCCCAACAAATTTAGGTTTCACAGACTATTAATAAACTATGAAAAAAAAAAAAAGATATATATATATGAAAATATAATTTAAAATAATTGATTGAAATGTATTTTTAAATTTTGTTTATATTTTTATAAAGATGCATTAAAATCTTTCTAATTATCTTTCAAAGATATTTTTTTTCACTAGCTTTGCTTTGTTTTTCAAAAATAATACAGTCATTTATATCGAAAATAAAATAGAAAATTCATGATAAATAATGACTGAAGTGTTTCTTTCAAATGTTCTGATTGGATCGGAAGCGTTCCTCTTATGCCGTAAATTCTTTACTGTAAATCCCGTGACATTAACAAGGTGGTGTAACGTCCCAGCTCTGCTTTATATCACTGGAGATGCGGCCATAATTAGGCACCCCGCACCCACATTCGCCAGCACAGCCGGCCACCTATTCACATGATATCCTTTGTTAATACAAGTGTGGGACTCCCCAATGAATCCTCGGCCCCCTCGCTCTCCTGGGCTCTCATTGTATTCTGCTCTTCTTCTTCCTCCTGGATCGGTACCACAGAGGTTATGGAGAAGAAATCCTGCAGCATACTGAGGAGCAGGAACCGGCCTTGTCCAGCGTCAGACTGGGGTGCCTAGGGGCCACCAGTGGAACTGATCCTGGGGGCCCAACCTGATCTTTTTCCAGTCTTGTGCATAGATGCAGCATCACTCCCATCAGTCATTTCCATAGCATTTGCATGGGGGTGGGACTATGCAAAAATGGATGGAGCACTGCTCAGGGGTGCAAAAGGCAGTGGGATCCTACAAAGAGAGCATGTCCATACCCGTTGTAGGCAATCATTATTTTCTGGCCAAAAGCATCCGGATCACCGCCACACCCCATTAAAGTCATTGGAGAACCGGCAGTGAATTGAAGAATCTGACACTGGAGGATCCGGTGTCCCCCAGGCGGATCCGGTATTGCTGGATTCTTCAATTCACCGCCGGATCACCATTGACCCCCATAAAGAGGACAATTAATATTCTGAATGAACAGACCAGATCTTGTCCGGCTCGGCTCTCACAAATGATCCCAGCCGTAGACTGAAATGTAAGCTTATTCATCACCGTGTAGACGGCGGCTACGTGCTGTGTGCACGGGCTGGGACGCTGGGGCTGGGTGGGGGATCAGATGTAAGTGACTGAGACACTGGATCAGCAACCAATCCCAGGCAATAACACATAAGGAACCTTTAATTATTAGGATACCGTTGTTTTCGGTCCGGGAATAGAATGCGAGAGTCACTTGCTATGCATGGTAAACAGTCACAGCAAAGTCATTCAGAGGGGAAGCTAAATGCTGCATCAGTCACAGCTGCACTGAGTTGGATAACTCTGAAAATTCCTTGCTCTTCTAACTAGAGTTTGTATTCGACTCCAGTCGCATTCAGAGCTGCATTCAGAATTCTGCTTCTTTCCTGGTTTTATACTGCAGGGAATAGTGTGGGCTCAGTTAGACAAATAAACCAAAAAGATCACAAAAGTAACTAATCATGCTCTGGATGTGAACTGAGGAGATTCCAGGATGTAACTGAACATCGGAAGAAGACTACAGAGTGTTTTTTACTGACGACCTGTCCTCAGGATGTGATTTGTCAGGGTCCAAAGCCCGGCACCCACCACTGATCAGCAGTTGGAGGAGGCTCCGGTGCTGCGGTGAGCTCTGTGGCCTCCTAACAGCATACCAAGCACAGCGCCGTCCATTGTATAGTGGCTGTTATTGGTATTGCACTTGAATGGGACTGAGCTGCGCCAAGATCACGTGACGTCACTGGTCTAGAAAGAGGCCCTGGTGCTCACAGGGCACTGCAGTCTCTTTGAGCAGCTGATCGGGGGGCCAGGTGTGGGACCCCCACTGACCTACCCTGAGGATAGGTCATCAGTATTGATCACTTGGAATACCCCTTTAAGATTCTGCGACTTGCATGCATTACAGGTGGAGTTTTGGTGAGATTCTTAGATGACCAGAAGCTTCCCTATCACCATTTTTAAAATCTCTGCTTGCTGTCAGTGAATGGGAAAACCCTGGTTTATGTGAAAGGCAGGACCTAATAAGCTTATTCCAATTGCACGCGGTCTCTTCTTAACATGTTTGCCGGGTTGCGGCCGGTCTCCATTACAGTGAATGGGGCCAGCGGGTGTCCGTTAGCTTCCAGCAGTGCTGAATCCGAACATCTCCCCGGCTGGAACACCCTGCCGGAGATCAGAAACGCCAGTGTGAAACTAAACGTATCTGAAGCCCAGGTCACTGAGCATTGTCCACACTGGATACAACTGCAACAAACCCTCCGTTTTGAGAAGCATTACATGTGTGTAGGTTTTGATCTATTCACTAACTGCAAGAAGAGGTTGAGGAACTGTAATAGAAATCTATTGGAAAGTTGCAGAACTTTAAAACACATACTGTAGGCCCTGATGTATCAGACCTTCACTCCAGAATTCTGGCGTCAAAAAGTCACAAAAATAGAGCTTTTGCCACTTTTTTGCACTCATGCAAAATTTTGGGACTTTTTGCATTTTTACACCACTCATTTCAGTTTTGTAATGTCAGTGGGAAAGTGGGTGTGGTCAGATATGTTAATTAATTTCACTCCAGATTTATCAATCTCAGGAGGAGGTGGAGCAGGAAAACTGGAGGAGCTTCTCTGGACAAAGGTGTCAGGTCACAAAGGTGTCAGGTCACAAAGGTGTCAGGTCACAAAGGTGTCAGGTTACAAAGGTGTCAGGTCACACGTCCGTGGTGTGCTGCGGACCCACAAATTGCGGATTCGCAGCACACCATGCCGGCACTCTCCATAGAGATTCCTATTCTTGTCCGCAGGCTGCAAAACTGATTTCAAATATTCCCCTCGTGATAAATCCCCCCATAAACCTCATGAAAGATTCTTCTTCTTTGAAAACCCCTCAGAACTGGAAAGGATGGATCACGTCTTATGGCCAGTCACAAGGAGGATGCAGGATTCCCCGGGTTGTGAAGTCATCACTAGGAACGTTCTGTCACCATCAGTCATACATTGAGTTCTGTGAAAAGCTCAGTCATTTACTGTCCGTACAGAGAGGCCTGTACTGTCCAATTAGTGTATCGCCGGCGCTGACCTGACAACTGACACCTGCTGTTTGTACATTACAGGTTCTGGTGCAAGAAGAGAGACCCCTGCTGAGAGGACGTTAATAGAACACTGATGCAGATTTACTTACCCGGAAGTATCTATCTATCTATCTATCTATCTATCTATCTATCTATCTCACATCTATCTCACATCTATCTATCTATCTATCTATCATCTATCTATCTCATATCTATTTATCTATCTATCTACTATCTATCTGCAACATGCTGCCCCCCTGCCAGGGCCGATCCTGTTCCACCCCATGCACATTTCTCCCCCTCCACGGGCCTGGCAGCGCAGCAGCCTCACTTACCTCTTACATCCAGTGACGTCTCCTTTGATGTTCTCTTTCCTCATCTTCTCCTTTCCGACCAGACCACCATTTTTCATCTCTGCAGTTTGACAAAAAAAGAATAATCTTAGTTTACTACTTTTCCATCATCCTCCCATCTTCTTCACAAATCATCCTGCTACCCCCAATACTGTGCCGCTGTGCTCCCCAATACTATACTGCAGAAACAGATAATACTAGTACCACACAGAGCCCCCATATAAAATACCCCTTCTTTGTGGCCTCAGTAGAAGCCCCCATAGTGCCCCATAATAATGTGCCAGTAACAAGTGCCCCCCATAGATGCCCCCCAATCATGTGCCAGTAATAAGTGCCTCTCCAGCCCATGTGCCACCCAGTAATAAGAGACGCCTCTCCCTCCCCTGCCGCAGCACAGCCATCTGTACCGCTGTCCTGAGGACGGAGATACAGATCACTATGGGAAAGCGCTCATCTCCCTGTGCCCTGCCGCCTCCGCCATTGCTGCCCACATTCTAGGGGGGGGGACAGCATTTAAAAAAAAGGGCAATAAGGGGGCAGAAGGGGGCATAGGCTCAAGCCTCCTTTGAGCCCTATGTGTGCCCGTCCCTGCCGGGCAACAATAAGAGTGTACAGTGTAACAGGACCTGCAATAAATACACAGATGACATTATGGTTAGCCCATTAGAGACAGTAGCAGGGTGCAGGAAGGGTAATACCACGCTGGGGTACTAAACATCTATCTCATATTTATCCATCCAATATCTATTTATCCAATATCTATCTATCTATCTATCTATCTATATCATGGAAAAATGCCAGCAGCACTCCGGTGTCTTCAAAAAAGTGTAAAATTTATTCACCCATTCGTCTAACAGCGACGTTTCAACCGCTCCTTGCGGTCTTTCTCAAGCTATGCATACAAGTGCTCCATACGTGTCATATAAAGACCAGACAATTAAACATCATAATTGCATTAATTATCAAAAAGTGCATAATATTGTATCAAATTGGTGACATAAATAATTTCTCTTATTAAAATTCATTCCATCTCATAAATCTCATCAATTCATGTATAATAATAAAGTGCTTGTGCATATACATAAGTGTTATAGATCCACATAAGTGTATAACAATACATAATTAGTCATATCATGTGCTCAGGTGTAACAGTGTTGGTGATTAAAAACCTGCAATCACTAGGGGTAACCCTCATGGCGAGTCCAGGAAGACAGGGATCCCACGGCGTCATATAATCCACATTGCGCTTGCGCGCGTTGACAATTAACTCCCTTCACTATACCATAACAAAGATGGCTCAGTCAGTCAGCACTCCTCACTGCGCATGTCTAACCTGCGTCATCGCTGACACAGCCATCACATGTGTTAATTGTTGTTTATTATTGAAGGGTAATACATTTTATAGCCCTGTGGTCAAGAAGACTTTTAAGATAAAACAGTACCTAACCTGTGATTCATCGTACGTGGTCTACCTACTGACCTGCCCTTGTGGCTTATGGTATGTGGGGGAGACCACGTGGGATGTTAAAACAAGACTTAACCAACATAGATACTCGATAAGAAAAGAAAAAATGAACTTACCTGTCTCAAAACATTTTAAGGAGGCAGGACATACTGAGGGAGATCTCAGATTCAGGATTCTGGAACAAATACAACTGGGCAGACGTGGTGGAGATAGAAGTAAGGTGTTAAAAAGCGAGAACTATACTGGATTTTTACATTGAGAACACTGAGACCTATGGGACTTAATGTAGACTTTAGGATTGTATGAGGTTGTTGCTCATGGTATTTCCGCTGTTCCTTTGCTCCTCCTATCTGATATATGTCATGTAGCAAGTGCACATTTGTATGAGATAATAATTGTGTCCTTGTGTGATTTTTTATAGATGGATCCAAGCTACAAATTCCTTCTGCAATCTAGGAGACTTCAGGAACACCGGGAATCCCAGAAGGCGTAGAGATATATTTTTATAATTTTCTTTATTTTTATAAATACTTGGATGATTAATAAGAATAATGTTGATGGTGAATTAATTATTAAATAATTCCTATATCTATACAGATGTGGCTCAGCTGGTCGGCACCTCTCTTTATAGTGATTTTTAATTGGTCACATGACAATATATCCCTACATTCTCCTTTTACAAGATAGTGAGCTGAATGTGATAATACTAAAAGTGGATAAAATGAGGGTAAAGGGTATGGTGAGCACGATTCATAGTGATGATCACTGATGACGTATGAACCATCCTCGGGTATAGATCGCTAAATCAAGGGATTGAGATAGCGATAATAATGCCACCCCAAATTGAGATGTCCATATTAAGTATAAGTTGATTTTGAGATATAAACAAAGGAGCTGATTAAGTCATCTGATATGACGTATAGGGAATTGATCATGTGATATAGTTATGGCTAGAGGTAGCAATTGAACAATATGTGATGGCTGTGTCAGCGATGACGCAGGTTAGACATGCGCAGTGAGGAGTGCTGACTGACTGAGCCATCTTTGTTATGGTATAGTGAAGGGAGTTAATTGTCAACGCGCGCAAGCGCAATGTGGATTATATGACGCCGTGGGATCCCTGTCTTCCTGGACTCGCCATGAGGGTTACCCCTAGTGATTGCAGGTTTTTAATCACCAACACTGTTACACCTGAGCACATGATATGACTAATTATGTATTGTTATACACTTATGTGGATCTATAACACTTATGTATATGCACAAGCACTTTATTATTATACATGAATTGATGAGATTTATGAGATGGAATGAATTTTAATAAGAGAAATTATTTATGTCACCAATTTGATACAATATTATGCACTTTTTGATAATTAATGCAATTATGATGTTTAATTGTCTGGTCTTTATATGACACGTATGGAGCACTTGTATGCATAGCTTGAGAAAGACCGCAAGGAGCGGTTGAAACGTCGCTGTTAGACGAATGGGTGAATAAATTTTACACTTTTTTGAAGACACCGGAGTGCTGCTGGCATTTTTCCATGATATTATTGTCAGACCGAGTGCTGGTCGAATAGCCGGAGTTGCACCCACTTGTGATTGTGTGCTGCCTTCCTACCTTCCCTACTCTATCTATCTATCTATCTATCTATCTATCCCATATCTATCTATCTATCTAATCTCATCTATCTTACTTTCTATCTTTCCTGGCCAAGAACACTTGTGTCGCTCTGGCCATCCATCTTCCACTAATATATGGAGGTTACCTGCTTGACTATCAACAGCTAGAAAATAAAACCCTGTCAGACTTGCAGAAGTTTGTGTCCATTAATAAGACCTGTCAGACTGTAGAGCGCCCCCTCCCTGAGCGGATGGCACCTGCGCTGACCTTTGATCTCATGAAAGTGCTTATTTGCAGACACCGCTGCAGCTGCTTGTAATATCATAAAGCTTTTACGGATTGTGCTGCTCTTGCACATTTCGAGCACTTTAAGGGGATGCTGGTCCAGCGATGTCATCTGATGATTTCACTTTCCGTATTCGGAGGCCAATTTGAACGTTTTATGGGCTGCATATTGAATAAGAATTGTCACATTTTCAAGTCACAAAATATGCAAAACAGAGCAAAGTAACACAGAGAGAGAATGCAAAGCAGGCAATCAGAAGGTGCAAGACGGCAGAACCCGATGGGTGGAAATTTTGGAAAAATGGAAATGTTAGTGACCCGATTCATTAACAGTAATGCACTCTTTATACTATTAATTGATAGAGAGATTGCAGCGCGGTATAAAACGGTCAGTGCGTGCAGCGTGTCAGATAGAGAGCGCTTTATTACCTTCTTAATGTCAGAGGAGTAATATTTACATAGAAGCAATTAATACAATGTAGTCCTGAGGTCAAAGGAGTCACAATGAAATACAAAATTACCATTTCTCTTAAAGGGACAGAACAAGCAGAAAACTGACAGACCCTCTATACTACACCACACAGGAGAGCCGACAGATCCTCTATACTACACCACACAGGAGAGCTGACAGATCCTCTATACTACACCACACAGGAGAGCTGACAGATCCTCTATATTACACCACACAGGAGAGCTGACAGATCCTCTATACTACACCACACAGGAGAGCTGACAGATCATCTATACTACACCACACAGGAGAGCTGATAGATCCTCTATACTACACCACACAGCAGAGCTGACAGATCCTCTATACTACACCACACAGGAGAGCCGACAGATCCTCTATACTACACCACACAGGAGAGCCGACAGATCCTCTATACTACACCGCACAGGAGAGCTGACAGATCCTCTATACTACACCGCACAGGAGAGCCGACAGATCCTCTATACTACACCGCATAGGAGAGCCGACAGATCCTCTATACTACACCACACAGGAGAGCTGACAGATCCTCTATACTACACCACACAGGAGAGCCGACAGATCCTCTATACTACACCACACAGGAGAGCTGACAGATCCTCTATACTACACCACAAAGGAGAGCTGACAGATCCTCTATACTACACCACACAGGAGAGCCGACAGATCCTCTACAGTACACCACACAGGAGAGCCGACAGATCATCTATACTACACCACACAGGAGAGCCGACAGATTCTCTATACTACACCACACAGGAGAGCTGACAGATCCTCTATACTACACCACACAGGAGAGCTGACAGATCATCTATACTACACCACACAGGAGAGCTGACAGATCCTCTATACTACACCACACAGGAGAGCTGACAGATCCTCTATACTACACCACACAGGAGAGCTGACAGATCATCTATACTACACCACACAGGAGAGCCGACAGATCATCTATACTACACCACACAGGAGAGCTGACAGAACCTCTATACTACACCACACAGGAGAGACGACAGATCCTCTATACTACACCACACAGGAGAGCTGACAGATTCTCTATACTACACCACACAGGAGAGCCGACAGATTCTCTATACTACACCACACAGGAGAGCTGACAGATCCTCTATACTACACCACACAGGAGAGCTGACAGATCCTCTATACTACACCACACAGGAGAGCCGACAGATCATCTATACTACACCACACAGAAGAGCTGACAGATCCTCTATACTACACCACACAGGAGAGCTGACAGATCCTCTATACTACACCACACAGGAGAGCTGACATATCCTCTATATTACACCACACAGGAGAGCCGACAGATCCTCTATACTACACCACACAGGACAGCTGACAGATCCTCTATACTACACCACACAGGGGAGCTGACAGATCCTCTATACTACACCACACAGGGGAGCTGATAGATCCTCTATACTACACCACACAGGACAGCTGACAGATCCTCTATACTACACCACACAGGAGAGCCGACAGATCCTCTATACTACACCACACAGCAGAGCTGACAGATCATCTATACTACACCACACAGGAGAGCCGACAGATCCTCTATACTACACCACACAGCAGAGCTGACAGATCATCTATACTACACCACACAGGAGAGCTGACAGATCCTCTATACTACACCACACAGGAGAGCTGACAGATCCTGTATACTACACCACACAGGAGAGCTGACAGATCCTCTATACTACACCACACAGGAGAGCTGACAGATCCTCTATACTACACCGCACAGGAGAGCTGACAGATCCTCTATACTACACCACACAGGAGAGCTGACAGATCATCTATATTACACCACACAGGAGAGCTGATAGATCCTCTATACTACACCACACAGGAGAGCTGATAGATCCTCTATACTACACCACACAGGACAGCTGACAGATCCTCTATACTACACCACACAGGAGAGCCGACAGATCCTCTATACTAGACCACACAGCAGAGCTGACAGATCATCTATACTACACCACACAGGAGAGCCGACAGATCCTCTATACTACACCACACAGGACAGCTGACAGATCCTCTATACTACACCACACAGGAGAGCTGACAAATCCTCTATATTACACCACACAGGAGAGCTGACAGATCATCTATACTACACCACACAGGAGAGCTGACAGACCCTCTTTACTACACCACACAGGAGAGCTGATAGATCCTCTATACTACACCACACAGGAGAGCTGACAGATCCTCTATACTACACCACACAGGAGAGCCGACAGATCCTCTATACTACACCACACAGGAGAGCCGACAGATCATCTATACTACACCACACAGGAGAGCTGACAGATCCTCTATACTACACCACACAGGAGAGCTGACAGATCCTCTATACTACACCACACAGGAGAGCCGACAGATCCTCAATACTACACCACACAGGAGAGCTGACAGATCCTCTATACTACACCGCACAGGAGAGCTGACAGATCCTCTATACTACACCACACAGGAGAGCTGACAGATCCTCTATACTACACCACACAGGAGAGCCGACAGATCCTCAATACTACACTCACACAGGAGAGCCGACAGATCCTCTATACTACACCACACAGGAGAGCCGACAGATCCTCTATACTACACCACACAGGAGAGCTGACAGATCCTCTATACTACACCACACAGGAGAGCTGACAGATCCTCTCTACTACACCGCACAGGAGAGCTGACAGATCCTCTATACCACACCACACAGGAGAGCTGACAGATCCTCTATACTACACCACACAGGAGAGCCGACAGATCCTCAATACTACACCACACAGGAGAGCTGACAGATCCTCTATACTACACCGCACAGGAGAGCTGACAGATCCTCTATACTACACCACACAGGAGAGCTGACAGATCCTCTATACTACACCACACAGGAGAGCTGACAGATCCTCTCTACTACACCGCACAGGAGAGCTGACAGATCCTCTATACTACACCACACAGGAGAGCTGACAGATCCTCTATACTACACCACACAGGAGAGCCGACAGATCCTCAATACTACACCACACAGGAGAGCTGACAGATCCTCTATACTACACCGCACAGGAGAGCTGACAGATCCTCTATACTACACCACACAGGAGAGCTGACAGATCCTCTATATTACACCACACAGGAGAGCCGACAGATCCTCAATACTACACCACACAGGAGAGCCGACAGATCCTCTATACTACACCACACAGGAGAGCCGACAGATCCTCTATACTACACCACACAGGAGTGCTGACAGATCCTCTATACTACACCACACAGGAGAGCTGACAGATCCTCTCTACTACACCACTCAGGAGAGCTGACAGATCCTCTATACTACACCGCACAGGAGAGCTGACAGATCCTCTATACTACACCACACAGGACAGCTGACAGATCCTCCATACTACACCACACAGGAGAGCCGACAGATCCTCTATACTACACCACACAGGAGAGCTGACAGATCCTCTCTACTACACCACACAGGAGAGCCGATAGATCCTCTATACTACACCGCACAGGAGAGCTGACAGATCCTCTATACTACACCGCACAGGAGAGCTGACAGATCCTCTATACTACACCACACAGGAGAGCCGACAGATCCTCTATACTACACCACACAGGAGAGCCGACAGATCATCTATACTACACCACACAGGAGAGCTGACAGATCCTCTATACTACACCACACAGGAGAGCTGACAGATCCTCTATACTACACCACACAGGAGAGCCGACAGATCCTCAATACTACACCACACAGGAGAGCTGACAGATCCTCTATACTACACCGCACAGGAGAGCTGACAGATCCTCTATACTACACCACACAGGAGAGCTGACAGATCCTCTATATTACACCACACAGGAGAGCCGACAGATCCTCAATACTACACCACACAGGAGAGCCGACAGATCCTCTATACTACACCACACAGGAGAGCTGACAGATCCTCTATACTACACCACTCAGGAGTGCTGACAGATCCTCTATACTACACCACACAGGAGAGCTGACAGATCCTCTCTACTACACCACACAGGAGAGCTGACAGATCCTCTATACTACACCGCACAGGAGAGCTGACAGATCCTCTATACTACACCACACAGGACAGCTGACAGATCCTCCATACTACACCACACAGGAGAGCCGACAGATCCTCTATACTACACCACACAGGAGAGCTGACAGATCCTCTATACTACACCACACAGGAGAGCCGACAGATCCTCTATACTACACCACACAGGAGAGCTGACAGATCCTCTATACTACACCGCACAGGAGAGCTGACAGATCCTCTATACTACACCGCACAGGAGAGCCGACAGATCCTCTATACTACACCACACAGGAGAGCCGACAGATCCTCTATACTACACCGCACAGGAGAGCTGACAGATCCTCTATACTACACCGCACAGGAGAGCTGACAGATCCTCTATACTACACCACACAGGAGAGCCGACAGATCCTCTATACTACACCACACAGGAGAGCCGACAGATCCTCTATACTACACCACACAGGAGAGCTGACAGATCCTCTATACTACACCGCACAGGAGAGCTGACAGATCCTCTATACTACACCACACAGGAGAGCTGACAGATCCTCTATACTACACCACACAGGAGAGCCGACAGATCATCTATACTACACCGCACAGGAGAGCTGACAGATCCTCTATACTACACCACACAGGAGAGCTGATAGATCCTCTATACTACACCACACAGGAGAGCCGACAGATCCTCTATACTACACCACACAGGAGAGCCGACAGATCATCTATACTACACCACACAGGAGAGCTGACAGATCCTCTATACTACACCACACAGGAGAGCCGACAGATCATCTATACATCACCACACAGGAGAGCTGACAGATCCTCTATACTACACCACACAGGAGAGCTGACAGATCCTCAATACTACACCACACAGGAGAGCTGACAGATCCTCTATACTACACCACACAGGAGAGCTGACAGATCCTCTATACTACACCACACAGGAGAGCCGACAGATCCTCTATACTACACCACACAGGAGAGCTGACAGATCCTCTATACTACACCGCACAGGAGAGCTGACAGATCCTCTATACTACACCACACAGGAGAGCTGACAGATCCTCTATATTACACCACACAGGAGAGCCGACAGATCCTCAATACTACACCACACAGGAGAGCCGACAGATCCTCTATACTACACCGCACAGGAGAGCTGACAGATTCTCTATACTACACCACACAGGAGAGCTGACAGATCCTCTATACTACACCACACAGGAGAGCCGACAGATCCTCTATACTACACCACTCAGGAGTGCTGACAGATCCTCTATACTACACCACACAGGAGAGCTGACAGATCCTCTCTACTACACCACACAGGAGAGCTGACAGATCCTCTATACTACACCGCACAGGAGAGCTGACAGATCCTCTATACTACACCACACAGGACAGCTGACAGATCCTCCATACTACACCACACAGGAGAGCCGACAGATCCTCTATACTACACCACACAGGAGAGCTGACAGATCCTCTCTACTACACCACACAGGAGAGCCGATAGATCCTCTATACTACACCACACAGGAGAGCTGACAGATCCTCTATACTACACCGCACAGGAGAGCTGACAGATCCTCTATACTACACCGCACAGGAGAGCCGACAGATCCTCTATACTACACCACACAGGAGAGCCGACAGATCCTCTATACTACACCGCACAGGAGAGCTGACAGATCCTCTATACTACACCACACAGGAGAGCTGACAGATCCTCTATACTACACCACACAGGAGAGCCGACAGATCCTCTATACTACACCAGACATCAGAAGTTTGCATGTCCATCTGCCGCTGATGCTCGCGTCAGTCACCCAGATGCATTTGATTATCTTATATCTAATTTTTCAAATTTGCCTTTCAACATTCTGTAAAGTATTTGGGCTTTCCTCCATTGCTTGACTTGATAAATTCCTCTTCTAACAGGTTTATTCTGGCATTAATTATTTAGATGGTGCTCGGTCTTACATTATTGAAGAATTATTGTTTCATTATCTTCCTAAGAACAGGTTGCCATCTTTCCATGTAATGAAGGATAGGCTTGCTCTCTATTATATTTTCAATCTGCTGTAATAGGAAACATTTCACTCATGTAAACAGATTCTGCGTCTGACAGGGCTTTACTTACGGATGAGATTTACCGATTGGTTTAGTCTACTTCGCGCTCTGTGCCATGAAATTGGCAAAAAAATGGCGAATGCTGCAGATCAATGAAGACCTGGTGCAGTATATTGGATCTAAGAAAATGCATTGATTCGTTAGCTGAGGATAAAATATGAAATACTCTTCCTGCCAAGATCCACTTAGGCTGCCTTAAAGTCTTTGGAAATGCCTGACATGAAAAAAAAAAGATTTTTCATATGTTCGTATTTACTTTGAGTTTTAAAAAAAATGTTGCACTAAGTTTGAGGCCGCAGTCTTCACTACTTTAGTCATTTTCATACCCCCTGATATACAGTTTGCAGCCTGACCTTCATTTTAGACTTTTCTCATGTGGACATGTTCCTCTTAGTAATGCATGCTCGATCTGACTGTCCATGATGCTGCTTTTATCTCCCTCTCTATAGCTTCATTGGATGCTTTCCCCTTTCTCCACTCTTTGATCTGCTTGTGTACATCCTCCTCCCCCTCCTTGCTGCTGTCTCATGTATCAGCTGAGCTTAATTCCTAGACTGAGTTGTCCCATGAGATCTCTTACATCTACTGACAGTGGCTACTCTGCTTTTCTCTCTGCACTTTCTACAGAGTGTTTGAGCTGGCCTCATAATTATCTCCTCACTTTTCCACTCTACTGCTATCTCTAACACTGAGAGCATGAAGCAGCCCACTTCTAGTTTCAGACCTTTCTTATGTGGTCTGAAACTAATATTTGGTGGCTCTGTGTGTCCAGGACTCCGCTGCCTTCCTCTGCAAACTGCCTTGTGTGTGCTTTCCTTTTCATCCACACCCTGTGTGAGCTGTCTCCTTTGAAAATTCTGCCCCCTTCAAACTCTGATCTGCCCTGTACAACCCACTTTTCTCCCCTGTTGCTTTCTCACAATGAGAAAAGAGAGCACAGAGATCATCAGAAACATGAGCAGAGCTCTGACAGATTTATGCCATATTCAGCAGCACCAGTGGCTATGTGAAGGACTTGCACATGCTTTGCAGAAACAACATGGTGAAAAATTTTTTATTAAAACTATATAGAAAGTTACTCAATTTTGCATTCAGAAGTCAAATGAAAAATTATAAAATCAGTGTAAAGCTGATTTGAGAATGTTCACAAAATGTAAAGGAAGCTTTCGATTATTAGATAAGGCTGCATTAACGACAACCATGACAATGAAAGGTTTATGTATACACACCCAGCATGGAAATTATAGGGTATCCATCTCAATTACAGTAAATCTCCATCATTAATATCATAATATATCAGTTTCTGTTTTTAAAGGGAACCAGTTGGGTCCATTATGCTGCTCCCTCTGAGGACAACATTAACTAAGGACACGCTAATTTCAGCAGTCGGTCACTTCTCAGCAAATTTTGAGAACGTACATGTTTACCTTTTGCAGTTTGCATCCAGAGCTGCCAGCAAGGGGTCGTATCACATTCATTATATGCAAGCAGTGTCATAACAGGCCTGAAAGTTTCCTTTTGATAAATGATAGAATTCTGCTTTCCTGCTGCCACCACTAGGGGGAGCTCACTACATATGGATTTATATAGCTTGTATTGTATTCAGTGGGAGCTGTATAAATCTGTATGCAGTGAGCTCCCCCTATTGGTGGCTGCAAGTAACCACTGCAAGAGTGGCATGATTAGCAAAAGAGACATTAGTTTACATTTTGATCAAAAGGCAGTAAGCCCACTCACCCCTTCACGGTTGTCTCCTAGAGTGGGTACTAACGCTAAATCTGACCTGCAATGGGCCAAGCCAGTCACATAAAATCCTCATAGCGCTGAATATTACCTGTTATGGGCCACGACAGCCACATAAAATCCAGGGAGTGTGGGTCCAGCATGCATGCTGGAACAAACCTTACTTATTAACCCCTTCTGGTGCTGTAACAGCCTCCATTAGATCCAGGGATGCAGGTACCAACATGCATGCTGAGCCCACTATGCACTCCTCCTGGAGCCAGAAGGCTACTAGCAGGTAATGTGAGTACGCATTCAGCTATATACTCACTCTGATTAAAAACCAGCAGCTAGGGCAGAGAAACCAGTCAGGTGTGCACGGCTGAAGTGGAGGCTGCCACACCTCCACACATATTAATCAGAAACACAAGGGGGTTTCAGTCAGCACTCCCTGTATGCAGGTGCACGTAGCCAATGGCAGGTATACATACAAACAAAAAATGCAACAGCACTCTGCAACTAGAACTCTGCCCAAGATACATGCTATAAGAGGACATAGTGTACTCATACACGCCTACAAACAGTGGAGACATTAGTTTACATTTTGATCAAAAGGCAGTAAGCCCACTCACCCCTTCACGGTTGTCTCCTAGAGTGGGTACTAACGCTAAATCTGACCTGCAATGGGCCAAGCCAGTCACATAAAATCCTCATAGCGCTGAATATTACCTGTTATGGGCCACGACAGCCACATAAAATCCAGGGAGTGTGGGTCCAGCATGCATGCTGGAACAAACCTTACTTATTAACCCCTTCTGGTGCTGTAACAGCCTCCATTAGATCCAGGGATGCAGGTACCAACATGCATGCTGAGCCCACTATGCACTCCTCCTGGAGCCAGAAGGCTACTAGCAGGTAATGTGAGTACGCATTCAGCTATATACTCACTCTGATTAAAAACCAGCAGCTAGGGCAGAGAAACCAGTCAGGTGTGCACGGCTGAAGTGGAGGCTGCCACACCTCCACACATATTAATCAGAAACACAAGGGGTTTCAGTCAGCACTCCCTGTATGCAGGTGCACGTAGCCAATGGCAGGTATACATACAAACAAAAAAATGCAACAGCACTCTGCAACTAGAACTCTGCCCAAGATACATGCTATAAGAGGACCTAGTGTACTCATACACGCCTACAAACAGTGGAGACATTAGTTTACATTTTGATCAAAAGGCAGTAAGCCCACTCACCCCTTCACGGTTGTCTCCTAGAGTGGGTACTAACGCTAAATCTGACCTGCAATGGGCCAAGCCAGTCACATAAAATCCTCATAGCGCTGAATATTACCTGTTATGGGCCACGACAGCCACATAAAATCCAGGGAGTGTGGGTCCAGCATGCATGCTGGAACAGAGTTCTAGTTGCAGAGTGCTGTTGCATTTTTTTGTTTGTATGTATACCTGCCATTGGCTACGTGCACCTGCATACAGGGAGTGCTGACTGAAACCCCCCCTTGTGTTTCTGATTAATATGTGTGGAGGTGTGGCAGCCTCCACTTCAGCCGTGCACACCTGACTGGTTTCTCTGCCCTAGCTGCTGGTTTTTAATCAGAGTGAGTATATAGCTGAATGCGTACTCACATTACCTGCTAGTAGCCTTCTGGCTCCAGGAGGAGTGCATAGTGGGCTCAGCATGCATGTTGGTACCTGCATCCCTGGATCTAATGGAGGCTGTTACAGCACCAGAAGGGGTTAATAAGTAGGTTTGTTCCAGCATGCATGCTGGACCCACACTCCCTGGATTTTATGTGGCTGTCGTGGCCCATAACAGGTAATATTCAGCGCTATGAGGATTTTATGTGACTGGCTTGGCCCATTGCAGGTCAGATTTAGCGTTAGTACCCACTCTAGGAGACAACCGTGAAGGGGTGAGTGGGCTTACTGCCTTTTGATCAAAATGTAAACTAATGTCTCCACTGTTTGTAGGCGTGTATGAGTACACTAGGTCCTCTTATAGCATGTATCTTGGGCAGAGTTCTAGTTGCAGAGTGCTGTTGCATTTTTTTGTTTGTATGTATACCTGCCATTGGCTACGTGCACCTGCATACAGGGAGTGCTGACTGAAACCCCCCCTTGTGTTTATGATTAGCAAAAGAAGCATTTCAGTACTGGGTTCCTTCACACCACAGGCCCCAGGGCAGTATGTACACTGCTAAAATTCTCAAAGTACAGTGAAGACTGACTCTGACAGTAGCAATGCAATTGTAAAGGGGGAGCAGCAGGGAATGATTTATAGGACATTGAGGGTCTGTGGAAAGCTGGGTGACAACCTTTATGGCCACTATCTGTACTAGTTGTCACTAGGGTCTGAATGGGTAGCCTTTGCACCGAGGCTGTGTTTCTGACAGATCTCACTGCTCTTCTATTCCATTTTCTATCAGCTCCGCTCTTCGGTGATCATTACAGCTTTCACCGCTGACCTGCAATAAATTAATGCAAATAGTATACAGAGGGCAGCGGCAGAGCCGGGTCTGATTAATAAACTGTAATTTATTATTTCAGAAGGTTCAGCAGGTGCCTCGTATTTCAGGACACAAATTGCAGCTGACTGAGCAGCAAAAATACTGAAGATCATCAGGCAGGAAAATACCATCAGTCTGAAAGAGAATGAGGGCATGAAAAAGGCCTCCCCCCATCGGGTTCTTCTTCTGCTGAACCTGTAGTCCACAATGCAGTTCTTCTGTGTTCAGGCACAGCTCTCTCTTCCCCTATTACAGCAAAAGACTTCCAGCACGATCTGACCACTCAACAGCTGGTCAATCAGCTTCAGGTTGGCAAAATCATATCTCCACGATTATTGTAGATTATAATTTCCTTCCACATTTAACACGGTTCTGGTGGTCGGCAAAAAACGTTGTCATAAAAAGGGACATTGATTTTTGATTGGAGCTTGTAGTAAAGTCCAGAATCTGCATTGAATTTAGAGCAATCTCAATTTTTTTCCTCCTGACATTTCAACGTGTATGAATTCATTTCTATGAGCTGTAACTTGGTATCTAACAGGAGTACAGACTGGTCTCCCGGTCATCTCTCTCAAATCGCAAGCCTTTAGTGCAGGCATCCTCAAACTGCGGCCCTCCAGCTGTTGCAAAACTACAACTCCCATCATGTCCGAACAGCCTACAGGTTATCAGCCTACAGCAGGGCATTGTGGGAGTTGTAGTTTTACAACAGCTGGAGGGCCGCAGTTTGAGGGTGCCTGCTTTAGTGTGTTCTCTGCGCTCATGTCCTGGGAATTAGTGTGCATTCTCCTTCGTCTTGCTTCCGCGTCCACACTGTGCCGCAATAACCAAATCCCAAACCAAGTAATGCAGGGAGCCCTAATTCTATGCTGACCGGGGGGTGTCCTGGCAGGGCAGTATCTAGATATTCACTATTATAATGTCTGGAAATATCCGTTTTGTTATGGACTATTGAAACAGTATGGATACCTGCTTGTTTATTGGTTTTGCATCACACTGCTCAGCCTCCATTTAGTAGGAAACTCCTGCTTTCTGGATGTACAGGCACACACAGCTTTCCCACTAGGGCCGGGGGCAGCAACCTTCGGCACTCCAGCTGTTGTAAAACTACAATTCCCAGCATGCTCCATTCATTTCTATGGGAGTTCTGAGAAGAGCAGAGCAAGTATGCATGCTGGGAGTTGTAGTTTCACAACAGCTGGAGTGCCGGAGGTTGCCTACCCCTGCCCTAGGGTATATTCTGTGTGAACACTAAACAATAAACTAGAGATTGACTTTGACTCCGATGGGTCAGAGTTTGATTTCTCCTGCATGTTAAGACACCTTTAAACTAATTTGGAGCAGAACATCAACCCCCCTGGTATCTTGACCCGAACCAAAACAGTTTCACAACACTTTTAGTGCAAAACCCCCCCCCCCCACTTATAATGCTTTAATTATACCATGTAGTTAGGCCTCATGCACACAAACGTATTTTGTTTCCATGTCCGTTCCGTGGTTTTTTTTGCGGATAGGATGCAGACCCATTCTTTTCAACGGGTCCACAAAAAATACGGACAGCACACCGCGTGCTATCTGCATCCGTACGTCCGTTCCGTAGCCCCGCAAAAAAAATATAACATGTCTTATTCTTGTCCGTTTTAGGCGTTGTTACAATGGTTCTGCATAAAAAAACGGATGGCATACGGATGTTTTTTTGGGGGGATCCGCAATTTGCGGACCGCAAAACACATACGGTCGTGTGCATGTAGAGATAGATAGATAATAGATGGATACGAGATAGATAGATATAAGATAGATAGATATAAGATAGATAGATATAAGATAGAAAGATATGAGATAGATAGATAGATAGATAGATAGATAGAGATATAGATAGATAGATAGATAGATAGATAGATAGGAGTTAGATAGATATGAGATAGATAGATAGATAGATATGAGATAGATAGATATGAGATAGATAGATAGATAGATAGATAGATAGATAGATAGATAGATAGATAGATAGATAGATAGATATGAGTTATGAGATAGATAGATATGAGATAGATAGATAGATAGATAGATAGATAGATATGAGTTAGATAGATATGAGATAGATAGATATGAGATAGATAGATAGATAGATAGATAGATAGATAGATAGATAGAGTTAGATAGATAGATGGATAGATAGATAGATATGAGTTAGATAGATATGAGATAGATAGATAGATAGATAGATAGATAGATAGATATGAGATAGATAGATAGATAGATAGATAGATATGAGTTAGATAGATATGAGATAGATAGATAGATAGATAGATAGATAGATAGATAGATATGAGTTAGATAGATATGAGATAGATAGATAGATAGATAGATAGATAGATAGATAGATAGATAGATAGATAGATATGAGATAGACAGACAGATAGATAGATAGATAGATATCGTGTTATACTCCAATCACCTCCAAAGCTGAATTCTAACTCCAGATTGTCACTTCTCCCCAAAGTACCGCGCATTATAGGAGCTCAGGTGAAGATCATACGGTCAAATCAAAGCAGCTGAATCATCTATTTGGCCGAGCAGAATAACAGATAAACTACAGTTTTCTTTCAGTGTAAATTTGAATGCAGCTTCTGCTGTGAATGGAGGAGAGGACATTGGTTTACTTAACAGGTACAAAGTAAAGTTACTCTATATGCCAGGTAGATGTAATGAATGACGTTTTGCTCTATGTACTTTAATGGGAAATTAACCTCACTGACGCCGATTCTGTGTTATCAGTGCGTTTCGTGTTATTGGTTGGTGCTCCTGCCCCCGGCCACTGCACACGACCTTCACAATCGACTGCATTGCGATGCCTTATTGCACATTTCCTACACAAATCTTCATGCACCAGATTTCAGAAATGTCCCTGATTTTTTTAAGCCTCAGGGAAATTATTTCCGGCAGAAGTTTTGGATTGTTTTTCCTTATTGTACTATTTGCTATAAAGGATTTTAAAAATGTATAGCCTGGAAACCTTGACAGTTCCAGCTCAGGCTCTTAACTCAATTTTGGATGAATAATTAGCAGAATCCATCTGGCTAAATATTCATTCTCTTGTAAATTTAGGAGTCTGATGAAGGATACTAGGAGGGGAAGAGACAGGGAGACACCTAGTGGTCGCTGACGGTAACTGCAGCTGATCCTTAGGAGGCGCAGATTACAAAGCAAAGCAAGCTGTTAGGTTTGGGAAAATTTGCAGAAAATTTAATAATTGCTTAATCTCTTATTATGATGTTGTTTTGCTGACAATGAACTATAATAAAACTATGTTATTAATTTTAATAGGAGCAATGGATCCCAACCCAGCAGCGATCACCAACCTACGGCACTCCAGATGTGCTGAAACTATGACCCCCAGCATACAGACTTGTACGGCGCTGGCCAGGTCTTTAAAGATGGCACCCCCTCCTGAGTGCTGCTTCTTATAGCAGACACCCGCAGCTCATGTCCGCAACCGGCAGTAATGCCAATCGTGGACATTTAACCCCTCAGGATTGACCACGGCATCTAAACGTGCTGAAAACCAAAAGTGCGTGCTTCCAGTGGTGCTCCGGCTCCCTCGTGCGGAGATCGAAGGAGCTGGCGCTTGTGTGCAGCAGCCCCTGTCTTTGTGAATGACACGAAGCTGCTGCATAGTATTTCCTATAGAGCCCTATTACAGGAAACAAGCAATTTCTTTAGGCCCCTTTCACACGAGCGAGTTTTCCGCGCGGGTGCAATGCGTGACGTAAACGCATAGCACCCGCACTGAATCCTGACCCATTCATTTCTATGGGGCTGTGTACATGAGCGTTTTTTTTCACGCATCACTTGTGCGTTGCGTGAAAATCGCAGCATGTTCTATATTCTGCGTTTTTCACGCAGCTCTAGCCCCATAGAAGTGAATGGGGCTGCGTGAAAATCGCATTGCATCCGCAAGCAAGTGCGGGTGCGTTGCGTTTTTCACTGATGGTTGCTAGGAGATGTTGTTTGTAAACCTTCAGTTTTTTATCACGCGTGTGAAAAACGCAACAAAACACATTGCACCCGCGCGGGAAAAACTGAACAACTGAACGCAATCGCAGGCAAAACTGAATGGCTTTGCCTGTGAAATCGCACAGCTTTCACTGAACGCATCCGCAACGCATCCGGACCTAATCCGGACACGCTCGTGTGAAAGGGGCCTTATAGTCTCCAATGCTAGTGCATTAGAGTCTATGAGAATAGCAATCTAATGATTGCATGTTAGAGTTCCCTATGGGAACTATAAAAAAAAGTGCAAAAAAAAAAGTTTCAAATAAAAATAAATAAAAAACATAAAAATTCAAATCACCCCCCTTTTCCCAAAATAAAAAAAAAAATAAAAAAAAAAAATAATACACATCATGTGTGTCGCGATGTGCGAAAATGCCCATAGTATAAAAATATAAAAATATATTCCCCATACGGCAAACAGCAAAAGGGAAAAAAGCGTCTAAATGGCCAATTCGCCGTTTTTGGTTTCTTCACTTATAAAAAGTGATCAAAAAGTCATACACACCCCATAATGGTATCAATGAAAAGTTCGGATCCCCCCGCAAACAATGAGCCCCAGCACAGCTCCGTACACATAATTATAATAAAGTTATAGAGGTCAAAATATGTCGACCAAAAAATAAAACAGATTTTTCTTTCCCACTTTTTAGTTTTTTTTATCACTATACATATAAGGTATCGCCGGATTCATACTGACCTGTAGAATAAAAGAAACCGGTCTGTTTTATCGTACAACGAATGTCGTAAATTAAAAACCCGTAAAACTGAGGTGAAATTGCTTTTTTTGTTTGCAATTTCACCCATTTGGATTTTCCCCCCCGCTTCCCACTACATCATATGCAATATTAAATGGTGGTGTTGGAAAGTACAACTTATTCCTCAAAAAAACAAGCCCTCATATGGCTATGAGAACAGACAAATAAAAAAAGCTATGGCTCTGGGGAAAGGGCAAAATGATTAAATATCCGCTGGGATTCTTGGGAGCTTCCATTAGATGGAAAATATGACCTGTGCTTGAAGTAATAAAAGAGGAAAATTTCACCTTCAAAAAGGGTTCTTTGACCTTGTCAGTAACGGATTCAAACAGCCGCAGTGAGATGCCATCTACTCAGAGTCCGCAAGCTGATAGAAAGTACAGCCTCACCGCCAGGCTTCCGCATGCAGTTCTGTCCCTCATACGGTCTCTCTTCTTATCATCCACTCCTGATTTTGGCCTCTCAGCTCTAAGCTTCAGTGAGCGGCCGGCGCTGGCACGGGGCCCCCTGGCGGAGGCTGCCTGTGACTCCACGAGGCTGAGGTTTTTCAACACCTATAGGGGGTCTCAGGAGTTTTCACTATTGCAGAAAATCAGGGGTCCCACTGCAAGCTGCAAAAATACCGACAACAACATTGCAATGAGCAGGAACATACTGTATAGCTGTCGCCTCCACATACCTTCCTCTCCTGAAATACTCTGCGCTGCTGGGAGCACCCTGCTCCTACTTTGCAATGCTCAGTCTGTGATCTACCAATAAATCAATTTCTGTCATGAAATAACTTGTGCTGCAGCCCCCAGTATTCACTGATGCCCACTGCTCCCCTCCCCACTAATCAGAAAGCTATGATATATATATACCGGATGGGCTCTACAGTACGCAGGGATGGGCGCTGACAACACTGGGTCCCTGTATAGGACACATGTAATGCGAGAGCGGTGCGAGCCATAGAAAATCCCTAAATCAGGGGTGGCCAACCTTACAGACACAAAGAGCCCTATAAGATGGTTTTAGCAGAAAAAAAAGAAAAAAAAATATTTTTCATCTAATCTAAGTTTTTTTCTTATTTTTCATTAGCAGAGAAGAAAAGAAAAAAGTTATTTTTCATCAGACCCCCAATGCTTATCAGAACTCAAAATCAGACCCCAAAATAAGACCCCCAATGCTCAGAGCAGACAACACAAATCAGACTCCCAGTGTCAGACCCCCAGTGCTCAGATCAGACCCCCCATACTAAGATTGGACCCCCCATGCTAAGACCAGACTCCAATGCTCAGACCAGACTCCATTTCTCAGATAACCCCCATGCTCAGATCAGACCCTCCATGCTCAGATCAGAACCTCTCACGCTTAGATCAGACCCCCATTGCTCAGATAAGATCCCCCCATGCTCAGATAATACCCCTCCCCCATGCTCAGCTCAGACCCTCCACGCTTAGATCAGACCCCCATTGCTCAGATAAGATCCCCCCATGCTCAGATAATACCCCTCCCCCATGCTCAGCTCAGACCCTCCACAATTAGATCAGACCCCCATGCTCGGGTACTATAATTTAAAGAAACCGCCTACCTCTCCTGATAGGGCTTTGGGCTCCTGATCAGGCATCTGCTACCCTGCAGGTCTGACACGGTCTCCACTGTGACGTGATGCGCACAGCGTCAGATCATAGTGCGCGTCTCCACCTACTACGTTCTGACACTGTGCGCATCAGGACGTAGTGGCGAGCGAGCTGGAGCTGCAGAGTAGCAACAGTGCCCGATCAGGAAAGGAGATCTGAGCCTGGAGTGGAGAGTGCGCCGGTCTGGCTGCTTCCCAGCTTTACCGCTAGAGCCGCACTTGAAGAGGCAAAGAGCCGCGGGTTGGCCACCCCTGCCCTAAATGGTCATTGGGTGCCATGGATGAAAGTGTTTAGTACAGCCCTTTCTGTGCAGTCTAATGGGCAGAAGGGGACCCCAAAATTACCATGAAAGTAGTTGTGGGCCCACTTGCAGCAGCACAGGTCACATATGTGCCATTTCCTCGCCCGGTGGTACAAAAAGCCTTGATTGCCCCAGACATTGTGGTAAATGACCCCCCTCGGTAATGTTTTCACGCCATAGTTAGATTGTAGCAAACAATGTAACAATAAATACCTTCCTCGACTGAACCCCCCCCCCCCCCCCCCAATGCACGAGGCAGGAAATCAATAGATTTCAGGTAGTTTGAGGCCATCTGGAGGAGCTGCCTCTCCAATCCTAATGCATGGATAAAAAGCTCTTATTAATGGAGAGGCACTGAAGTGCTGAACCGCGTCAGTAAATAAAGGCCTATAACAGGGATCAGCAACCTCCGGCACTCCAGCTGTTCTGAAACTACAACTCCCAGAATGCTCCATTCACTTCTATAGGAGTTACAAGAGCAGCTGAGCCTGTGTGAATGCTGGGAATTGTAGTTTCACAGCAGCTGGAGCGCCGGAGGTTGCTGACCCCCTGGCCTATAACAAGCGGCCTCATTAATCCCCTTACATTCATTTATAAAGTGGGTCATTTAAAGAGGAGCGCTGCAAATCTTTCCTCTAAGTTACCTGGCCGTGGTCTAGGACTTTAGCTGCATTTATATTCCTGCTACTTACCTTAATAGGTACTTACCTTAATAGTGATATGGAGCATGCTGGTATAACCTGGGCATCTCCTGTATATAATTATATATGTACAGCCGGTATAACCTGGGCATCTCCTGTATATAATTATATATGTACAGCCGGTATAACCTGGGTATCTCCTGTATATAATTCTATATGTACAGCTGGTATAACCTGGGTATCTCCTGTATATAATTATATATGTACAGCTGGTATAACCTGGGCATCTCCTGTATATAATTATATATGTACAGCTGGTATAACCTGGGTATCTCCTGTATATAATTATATATGTACAGCTGGTATAACCTGGGCATCTCCTGTATATAATTATATATGTACAGCTGGTATAACCTGGGCATCTCCTGTATATAATTATATATGTACAGCTGGTATAACCTGGGTATCTCCTGTATATAATTATATATGTACAGCTGGTATAACCTGGGTATCTCCTGTATATAATTCTATATGTACAGCTGGTATAACCTGGGCATCTCCTGTATATAATTATATATGTACAGCTGGTATAAGTTATACATCTTCTTGTATACAGTGATATGGACCATGCTGGTATAACCTGAGCTCCTTCATACCATTTTCCCTAAAATGCCTCAATGCGAGTCAGGACTGTGTGGGCTGCTGTTATGGTCTGTCCTCTGCAGAACATTTCAGATACTGTGTTGCATCACGTACACAATGTAACGTATATTTTAGCTCCAGGGAGTTTGAGGAAAGTAACATAATGTTTCACTTCTCCTAAAACCCTATAATGACTTCTGGAGAGGCGTTAATGAAGGCCGTCCTGCGCTCCTGAGCTGCTTTCAAGTTTATTCTGTATAGAAACAACGACCTAAAAGAAATCTTGAGAGAGTAATTACCGCAGACATTTACTGGGATGCGTGTCCGCCTGTACCGTAAAGAGCATGCAGTGCCCTATGTGTGGCCTAACATAACAACCCCCTCCTTTGGCATTTCAAGGCGATGGTCATGGTAAAAAACATAATGGGATAAAGTAATAGCTTCACGTTTATGAAAGTAACACGAACTACAATATAGCAATGGATGTGTCCTGCGGGACTGGGCAGATTTAGATTGCAAGCTCTGTGGGCGATTTAGGTCTCATTGACCCTCATCTTCCTTGTTTAAAGAGGAAAGAGCAACATTGTTGTAATGTGACAAATTCCTCCAGGAAAACCGAGAGTGATCCACAGGTGACCACATTATGGTCACCTGTGGATCAGTAGGCGTTGCGTTCAATTTAAAAGGCGGCGCTCTACCTCCAATAGGAAGTAAGGAGGGGCCTGTATTGCCAGTGACCACCTGTGTGCACCGACTGTTGGACCACGTGTGTTTTAGAATCTAGTGTGCATAATGCATAAGCAGAAGTGGAGATGATGTGGGGGATATTTGGTGTACTTAGGGTGGTGCATCTATGGTGTATCAGACCCCTGATAAACCAGCTAACTGTTCGAGAAACGCGTCGGGACACTCTTGGAATTGAATCATTGACGGGTCACTGCAGGACTGTAATAGTGTTTAGCCACCAAGACTGTTGGGACTGGTGCTCTGCCTGTAGGAAGGGGTAGCGTTGGGACACCTTAGGGACAGAAGGGGGTGATCCCGACCGTTATTATGATGTTTGATCCCACAGACCGAGGGTACTGTACGTAAGACACACTGCGCGCATGGTTTCTACTCATGTCCCATATGGATAACCCTGTACATCCTCATACGATATTTGGGTGATTACTGCTATCACCTTTCTGCTGGCAATCAGCGTTTTTTTAATCTGTAAACTATTAGAGATTTTTTAAATCTTCATGTCTGCAACTCTGCAACGGGATCCGCACATAATTTGACCTGTTACGGGTTTTAACTCCACAGTAAGTCAATTTATGCTGCAGATTTCAGCCACAGACTAAAGCAGAGGGTGAAATCCGCAGCAAAATCCACGTTAACTCTTACAGATTTTGTCGCGGCTTCATGTTGCCGTACCTTACATCTTGCCATATAGTGTTGGTGTGACTGTGTTAGACCGCAACATACCAATCGATCATCACTGCTGAGGCAGCGACTTCACTTTCCACTGTATTTTAGAAGAGGTTGAAGCAAGAGCCGACGAGACGTAAGCAAAATGCATCTTTGCTTTTCAAAAAAACTCCTCGGCAATGACCGAGGCACCGTAATGCAGACCGCCATCGCGATGATGAAAGCTCTTACCCATGAGGCCATCTCCCCGCTAATTCACCATTCTAATGACAGAAGATTATTTATATTTCGTTCCAATTCCATTCCGTTACTTGATCGCTCCCTTGACCTTAGCCTATTTAAGAAAGCGATAGGAGAAAGTGATCTGTGTGGGATGTGGGAAGTACGATGTATTCGGTAAATCGACTTGTAATTTGTTTCAGTAATAGAAGCTAAGGTAGCGCCATTCTATCTGAGCGGTATCGATGCAGCTGGCGGTACAGACAGCACGTGGGAGCGCTGGTCCGGGCGTGGGGACACGGTGGTCTGATTACTGACACAAGACATGCAGAAAGGTCAAAATAGTACAGATAGGATACAAAAGATTAGGGGGTTCAAAATGTGTCGATACCAGCAGTGCCCACCCCCTCATTCTACTTATTGACAACTTTCTACATTTCTTATACATTTTTCTATAATTTATGGGTCACTGATTTTATTCCTGATATGCTTGAGTGGTTTAGAGGGTAACATCCAATAGGGGTTAACAGCGATATCCATTGTCCATGGTGGTCTAAGCTCTTATGGGATAAATAGCAGGGACGTCTATGGTGGTTAAAGGGGTAACACACAGGAAATGGCTGCTCCTCCAACCACTGGCACCAATGTGCAAGAAGGAACCAGGAAGTGGAGACTAGCGGCGATCTGGTTGGAAGGGGAGCGTTGGGGGAATCGATGAGGTGGGGTATCAGTTATATTATTTTTTAAACCCTTGTAACCAATGCCACCAATAATATTTTCCCCACTGGAAAACACCTTTAAGAAGAAAAATTCCTTTATGGGAAGTAATCCGTGGTCCTGATGTCCACTATGGCTAGACCTGTCCCTTATGGGAAGTCATTCAAGGTCCTGATGTCCACTATGGCTAGACCTGTCCCTTATGGGAAGTCATTCAAGGTCCTGATGTCCAGTATAGCCAGACCTGTCCTTTATGGGAAGTCATTCAAGGTCCTGATGTCCACTATGAATAGATCGGTCCCTTATGGGAAGTCCTCCATGGTACTGATGTCCAGTATAGCCAGACCTGTCCTTTATGGGAAGTCATTCAAGGTCCTGATGTCCAGTATGGCCAGACCTGTCCTTTATGGGAAGTCATTCAAGGTCCTGATGTCCACTATGAATAGATCGGTCCCTTATGGGAAGTCATCCATGGTACTGATGTCCAGTATAGCCAGACCTGTCCTTTATGGGAAGTCATTCAAGGTCCTGATGTCCAGAATAGCCAGACCTGCACCATATAAGAAGTCATCCAAAGTTCTTATGTTCGGTATGACCAGACCTGTCCCTTATGTGAAGTCATCCATGGTCCCAATGTTTGTTATGGACAGATCTGTGCTCTGTATGGCAGTTGTAACTGTACTAGTGATAATTGATATGTGTTATAACAGGGATGCTCAACCTGCAGCCCTCCAGCTGTTGCAAAACTACAACTCCCAGCATGCCATAATAGCTATAGCTTGACCACTTCATTCTTGAGAGTTGGATGACCCCTTTAAATCAAAAACCATCTCTATGTTGATATACAAATTCCTCCAGAATAAACCTCTTTACAAGTGACAGCTTCGTTCTGACTGGTGACTTGCTCAGGGTGGCGTGAAAATTGCATCAGATGACGGGGAACATTGACCTTTTCCCTCCGCTCTGTTCTAACATTAATCATAGAATCTGTGTCGCGGGAGCTTTGATCTCCAGACAGGGAGAGCTTGTCTGCGAAGGACGACCAATGTCACAGGACAATTCTGCTCCAGAGAAATACAATCTGAATTTTATGAAGTCTTTGTCAGTCATCTGGTGTCGCAAACGCTCGCTGTGAAGAGTTTTAGTTATATTTCGTCCCGGTTGGGGAGGGGGCGATGGTTTGGATAATGAAGCAGCCATTATCACAAGGGTCGAGGAGCGTTGTCAGGATGGTCACTCAGTCAAGGGGTTGTCCGCCTTTTACTATATCCTCTGCTCTGTTTACCTGCTCGCTGCAGTAATTGTACCAGTGAGCAGTGTAATTACAAGTATGGCGTCCCCGTTCACTTCTGTCTATTCAGATGAATGCAACAGAGCCGTCCCATAGAAGTGAATGGGGACGCCATACTTGTAATTACACTGCTCGCCGCTACAATTACTGCAGCGAGCAGGTAAACGGAGCAGAGAAGGCAGCGCTTGGATGATCAAACAGCTGATCGGCGGGGGTTCTGGGAGTCAGACCCCCGCCGATCTCATATTGAGGATCTATCCTGAGAATAGGTCAATAGTAAAAAGTGGACAACCCCTTTAAGTTCAAACATAAACTCACAAAGTGGCCCTTCTTCTGGTGCAAGTGTTACCCTAATAATTCGATTTTTAAAGATGGGACACCCTGTGTAGGTTTCATGGAAAGAAGGACAGAGGATGAGCCCCAAATCCTAATCCTCAGCAGGACTTACAGCAACAATAGTCAGGAGATGGAGCTGCCCCTCTTGAGACTGGTCCAGTGCCTATTACTTCAACAAAGTCATTTTAGGCATGAACTACAAGCAACAACTACTCTTATCATTGTCCTGTAGAAACTGGAGAGTGAGATGAAGAAGTGATCATGAAGACAAGGATTGTACAGCACAGAGCTACAATTAAAAGGGCTTGTCCAGGATTTGTTTTTGGAAGAAAGAAGCCAAGTTTTTTTAAATTCCAGACAAACGTTTTAATGAAAAATTTTAATTTATAGAGCAGAATGGGTTAAAAACAAAACAAAAGCATTACTATTATTGTTTAATCAAGACTATCTGATACTCTCCGGATAGGGTTGAGCGAACTTGTGTTTTAAGTTCGGCGTCCGAAGGTCGGGTTCGGGTTATGGCAGAATCACGTTATGGATTTCGCTACCACGGACCATAACGGAATTTGGAAACCATAACGGCCCTTGTGGTTTCCTAATTCCGTTATGGTTCGTGCTAGCAGAATCCATAACAGGATTCTGCGATAACCCGAACCCGAACTTCGGACGCCGAACTTAAAACACAAGTTCGCTCAACCCTAATGCCGGATGAATAGGATTTTATCACACAGCATAATCATAGAAACGCTGTATCCACATTGATACACTGTAAAAAAAATAACTGAAGGAAACAAATATGTTGAAGTTCTGCCGAGGAGACAAAGGATGAAGTGTTCCTCATTAAACTCGCCTATTTATAAATGCTAATGAATTTATACTGACGGCTGCGCCGCTGATGCTTCACATTTTAGGATAAACTGAAATCCAATACTCGTTACACAGTTTCATTTTAACGCACAGCAAGGGGTCGTTCATCACAGATCCATGTGTGACGCCACAAAGGAGCTAATTTAGGGCTCATGCACAGGACCATTGTTTGGGTCCGCAAAATGCGGCTCGGGTGCGGACCCATTCACTTCAATGGGTTCACAAAAGATACGGACAGCGCTCTGTGTGCTGTCCATATCGTATGTCTATTCCGTGGCCCCGCAAAAAAAAAAAAAAAAATAGAACATGTTGTATTCTTGTCTGTTTTGTGGAGAAGAATAAGCATTTCTATTATGGGCAGCCTGCACACTGGCAGAATGCACACTGGCAGCATCCGTGTTTTACAGATCTGCAATTTGCGTACCGCAAAACACGGTGCAGTCGTGTGTATGAGCTCTAAAGGGGTATTCCACTAGCTGATTAAAGGGGTATTCCGCTGGATAGGGGATAACTCTTACATTGGTGGAGGCCCAAACTCTGATCATCAGATTAGGGGTCCTGAGCTCCCTGGTATGAATGGATCGGTGGACGAGCATGTGCATAGCCAGCCTGAAAACGCTCTTCAGTTACATTCATAAACAGGTCTTCTGCCACTTTAGTGTACATACCGTATCATGTCTCATGCTGATTCGTGGGGGTCCCGGAGGTTGTAGATGGAATAAGGCCATCTGTATAAATCACTTTAAAATTGGAAAAACCTTCCCCAAAAATGTCACTTTTTTATTGTAGCTTTTTAATGTGTGTCTGCAGTAAATCTTGTTGGCGCACAACTCGGGGGAGACGATTGCATTTTCAACCCCTTAGTGACATAATTAATTTTAATCTTACGCACCAATAATATGTTCCCCTTTTGTGTTCCAGAAGTCATAACTTTTTAATTTTTTCTTCTAACTTCTTTTTTTTACTTTGCGGGATTAGTTGTAGGTTTTTTAGGAACCATTTTGGGGTATATATGGTGTAGTAAACAGCTTTTATTATATTATTTTTAGGGGAAAAGATAAAAAAAACTACAGTTTTAACATTATTTTGTGTAATTTATTTACGGCGTTCACTGTGTAGTACAATAATAGTAAAAATATATAGAAATGTGGCATTATTATTTTTTTTCTCCTCCTGCAGCCTGTCAGCTCTGCAACTGCTCACCCTCCTCCTCCAGACTGACAGGGAGGGGGGCAGCTGCATTATCTGCTCATATCTCTGGTTTGACAGCAGCTAGAGATATTGTTTGAAAGCTCGCATTCTAAGCTTTCAAACAATACCAGAATCAAAGCATTAGCTTCACGACATGGGAAGATATCACTGTTAGAAATGTAGATGTAGTGAATGTAGCTGAAACAGAAAATAAAAGCAGGTTTTATGCAATTATTCCCGACCTGATTTCTAACAGTGATATCTCCTGCGTATCTTGAGCTAATGCTGTCATTGTGGTCTTGTATGAAAGCCTGGAATGTCAGCTTTCAAACAAGACCGGGGCCTGTCTCTAGTTGCTACCAATCAGGAGATATCAGCAGCTAAAGCAACCTCGGACAAGCTCAGCTGGGACAAAACAGTTAGATGGTTAAAGGGGTTTTGTGAGATTCTGATATTGATGACCTAACCTCTGGACAGGTTTTCAATATCAGATCGATGGTTGTCTGAAACCTGCCATCCCCAGGTTGCTTGAGGAGGCCGCAGCACTTCATTGAGCACCTTCACCTCCTCACGTCTTACTAAGCATAGTGCCCTCCTGTAGATAGCACCAGTATTTGGTAAGGAAGTTCAGTCCCATTGACTTGAATGGGACTGAGCTGCATCTCGGCCATGTGACCAATGAACGTGCTGTCACTGGCCTAGGAAGAGGCCACAGTGCTCCCCGGAGTGCTGCAGCCTCTTCAAAACATCTGATCGGTGGGGGTGCTGGGAGTCGGACCCCGCCGATCTGATATTGATGACTAAACCTCGGAGAACCCCTTTAAAGAACCACTGTAAGCAAATAATTTTATCGTGCTGTCAGCACTCTACTACAGAACTCCAGCAAAGTTTGGAATGCAGCTCTGGATGTGACTGGAGAGTGTGATACAAGATGCAAGCTATCAAATAACATTGTAAAGTAAAGATTCAGCGATCTTGAATTTTCCACCCCAAACCTCAACGCTCACACTTTAAAGAGGTGGGCCCATCTCAGACATTAGTGGCATATCATTAGGATATGCCATCAAAGTCAGATACAGTAGGTGCGGGTCCAAGCTCTGGGACCTGCTCCTATTTCCACAACACGCCCCAAAGTGAAGGACGCCACTCCATGCATGTATGGGTGCCCTCCATTCACTGCTATGAGATTTCAGAAAACAGCTGAACAAGTGCTCAGCAATTTCGGGAACTTCTATAGCTGTCAATGGAGGGCGAACGCACTCATTTACTTCAGAGGGGCCATTCTGGTGATAAGGGCAGGTCCCCGAGGTGCACCCAATGTCCTAGCAATGAGACAACCCCTTTAAGTGTCTTATTTGTGTTCTAAAAGTCTGAAAATGTCTCTCCTAACACCAGTTTATCTTCTAACTTTCCCAAATTCTCCACTAAATCCAGCTCCGCCACCGCATAAGTTCCCTCTATCCTTCCTCCATGTTCCTGCATCAGAGGCAGCAGATTGTCGGAAACTTAATCTGCAAGCGCTTTGACTTTGTGAATAGCAATAAGGAGGCGGCCGGAAGATTTCACCTAATTCCAGGATCCCCAGAACATTGCAGCATAAACTGCACGAAAGATGAAAACTTTCACTGCCACAGAGGACTTTAAAGTTTATGAGATGTCATGTGACCAGAGCCGCAGGAGAGCAAGATGGTTCTCTTCAATAAAGGGCAATTAGACTTTGTCCTTCAGACGACCACAGGTGATGAACTCCCCCAGAATACCATACCTTGTATCTGAACAGGAGTGTCATGTACACAGTGACTGCACCAGCAGAATAGTGAGTGCAGCTCTGGAGTATAATACAGGATGTAACTCAGGATCAGTACAGGATAAGTAATGTATGTACACAGTGACTGCACCAGCAGAATAGTGAGTGCAGCTCTGGGGTATAATACAGGATGTAACTCAGGATCAGTACAGTATAAGTAATGTATGTACACAGTGACTGCACCAGCAGAATAGTGAGTGCAGCTCTGGAGTATAATACAGGATGTAACTCAGGATCAGTATAGGATAAGTAATGTATGTACACAGTGACTCTACCAGCAGAATAGTGAGTGCAGCTCTGGAGTATAGTACAGGATGTAACTCAGGATCAGTACAGGATAAGTAATGTATGTACACAGTGACTCCACCAGCAGAATAGTGAGTGCAGCTCTGGAGTATAATACAGGATGTAACTCAGGATCAGTATAGGATAAGTAATGTATGTACACAGTGACTCTACCAGCAGAATAGTGAGTGCAGCTCTGGAGTATAGTACAGGATGTAACTCAGGATCAGTACAGGATAAGTAATGTATGTACACAGTGACTCCACCAGCAGAACAGTGAGTACAGCTCTGGAGTATAATACAGGATGTAACTCAGGATCAGTACAGGATAAGTAATGTATGTACACAGTGACTGCACCAGCAGAATAGTGAGTGCAGCTCTGGAGTATAGTACAGGATGTAACTCAGGATCAGTACAGGATAAGTAATGTATGTACACAGTGACTGCACCAGCAGAATAGTGAGTGCAGCTCTGGAGTATAATACAGGATGTAACTCAGGATCAGTACAGGATAAGTAATGTAATGTATGTACACAGTGACTGCACCAGCAGAATAGTGAGTGCAGCTCTGGAGTATAATACAGGATGTAACTCAGGATCAGTACAGGATATAAAAAGACACCTCCTCCAAGGGACCACAGCTGAAAGGACTTTCTGTCCAAACGCCAGATCCTGGTTAGCCATAATATCAAGTTTATAATGCCTGAAGAAGGTCATGGGGTTGACCACGTGGCCGCCCTACATATCTGATCCACAGAAGCAGATCCCCTTTCCGCCCAGGAGGTGGACCGAGCCCAAGTGGAATGGGCCTTCAACCCTAAGGGAGGAGAAACGTTTTTCTCTTTATAACACAGGACTATGGTTTGTTTTATCCATCTATCTATTGAAACCTTGGAGGCTCCAAGACCCCTTTTTTTTCCTTGAAACTGGACCAGGAGATGATCAGACTTTCTAAAGGAATCTGTGGCCTGAAGGTACTGTAGAAGAGAACGCCTGACGTCTAGATGATGAAACGTTCTTTCCTGATCTGAAGCTGGAGAAGCACAAAAGGAGGGTAAAACTATTTCCTGCTGGCAATGAAACCTAGAGAAGACCTTCGGCAGGAGAGACTAAGAATTACCGTATCCTCCAAAACCGTGAGGTAAGGTTGCTTACAGGAAAGGGCCTGGATCTCCCCCACCCTCCTAGCCGTGGTTATTACGATAATAAAGGTGGTTTTTAACGTCAACAATCAGGGATATCTCTGAAAGAGACTCAAAGGGCATGGACAGAGCAGAAAGTACCAGGTTTAGATCCCAGGGGGGACGCAGCCTGCTTGCGGCCTTAAGGAATCTCCTAACTGGCGGGATTTCTGCTACCCTGATGTCCAAAAAAGCCGACACTTGAACTTTTAGGGTACTGGTTCTGAGCCCCTTATCAAATCCTGCCTGCAAGAACTCTAAAATCAGGCTTACGTTCATACTACTTTGATGATCCTAACAGTCCTCCGCAAATAACAAAAAGGCTTTCCAGGTTCGCAGATAAATTTTGGAAGTGATCTGCTTTCTTCTATGTAACGAGGTCGAAATGACAGCCTCAGAAAACCCCTTTCTTTTTAACAAGATCCGCTCAGTCTCCAAGTGTAGATGTTGTATGTTGGGATAAAGGGCCGGACCCTGATGGAGGATGTCCGGAATCTGAGGCCGAAACCAGGGTTCTCTTGTCGCGAGGATTTGAAGCAGAGGGAACCAAGACCTTTTTGGCCAATAAGGGGCAATCATTATGACTTGAGCCTCTTCCTCTCGTATCTTCATCAGAGTCCTTGCAATCAGAGAGAATGGAGGAAATACGTAGAGAAGACCCCTGGGCCATGGCCGTGAGAGAGAGCAACTATCTGATTTAGATTCTCCTTGGGGCTGATGGAATAAAATTTCTCTACATTCCTGTTCTGTTTTGTTGCGAACAGATCCAACACTGGAAGCCCCCACCTGCCTGTGATCTGACGAAGATCTTCTGATTTAACGCCCATTCTCCTTCTCTGAGAGACTGTCTGCTGAGAAAATCCGCTAGAATATTTTTTTTCCTCTTAAGTGAACCGCTAAAAAAGATTTTAGGTTCTCCTCTCCCCACCTGAAAATTCTTCTTGAGACAGCCGCCAAGGATTTGCCTCTCGTCCCTCCTTGACGGTTTAGATAATGCCACTGTCGTCGCATTGTCCGAGAATACCTTGATATGGTGGTGTTGGATAATTGGTTTCAAACTTAGGAAGGCTTGGAAGACAGCTGTCAATTCTCTTAAGTTTGAAGACGCTAGAGACAGACTCCATGTTCCTTGTACCAATTCCTGCAGAGCATGTGCTCCCCAACCTTTGCTGCTTGCATCGGTGGTTACTGTAACCTGATTCTTCGGCCGCCACTGAACCCCTGCTTGTAGATGTTTCTTCATCGTCCACCAACTCAGGGATTTTTTACGTGGTATGGGATTTTTCTTTTCACAAGTCAGGGTTTCTTTCACAATTCTGAGATGGTCCAGAAGACGAGAATAGGAATCTGCAGCGATTAGAAAGTTGTACAGACAGGGGACCACCATTATTCCTTCTAGATGAAAATAGGCCTCAACATCCGCCATAATCTTTGTGAACAGACGTGGCGCACTGGAGGGGCCGAAAGGTAAAGCCCGATATTGGAGATGACAGAGCTCTCCCTCTATGTAGACAGCGAACCGGAGATATTTTTGACTCTCGCTCTGAATGGGCACATGATAATAGGCATCCGCCAGATCGACCGCTATCATGTAATAATCCTGAAAGAGGAGGTTCACTGCTGATTTTATCGATTCCATTTTTAATTTTTTGTAAATGACCAGGTGATTTAGGTTTTTCAGATTGAAAATAGTTCTGAACGTCCCACTTGGTTTTTTTTATGAGAAAAAAGGGAGAGTAAACCCCCTGACCTCACTCGGCTATCGGGACTTCTGAAACCTGCCGTTTCTTTAATAGGGAAAGCACCTCTGACTCTAGGGCCTTTTTTTGGGGGGGGGATCTGAAAAAAACTTGTTTGTAAGGAATCTTGCGGGTGGCAAGGAACGAAATTCTATTTTGTGACCTGATACTATTAGTTTTAGGAACCAGGGGGAGATTCCTATAGAATCCCAAGCTTGGCTGAACCCCCGAAAGCCTGCCCCCTACTGGACTTCTGGCGTCATTGGGACTTCTTGGAAAAGGGTCGGGGTTGAATAAGAAATCCTAAGTTACCCCGTCCTCTAGAAGATTGCCATCTACCTGAAGACTCCTTTTTGTTTTGAGTCTGCTTAAACCTGTTTTGGGAACGAAAATTTTGTCTTTGTTGGAAAAAACGTGATTCAGAAGGAAACCCTCTTTATCTGTCCGAGGCTTTATCCAAGATGTCGTCTAATGCGGATCCAATTAGCCTATCACCTTGAAAGGGGATAGCACAAAGGCAACTCTTTGAGCCCGCCTGCCCTGATCAAGATCTCAACCATATAGATCTATGGGTGGCGGTCGATAGAGCTGTGGACCTGGCCGAGAGTCTCACCAGGTCTGCAGAAGCATCAGCCAAAAAGTTTGAGGCCTGTTTCAAAACCGGGAGAGAGGATATAGTTTCCTCCCGGGAGGTACCGGCTGCTAAGTGACTTTCCATCTGATGGATCCAGACACAAAGGGACCTAGCAGCGCAGGTGGCTTCGATAGCAGGTCTGAACATAGTCGATCCCGTCTCCTAAGATTTTTTACGAAGACTCTCTCATTTTTTGTCCATGGGGTCCTTTAGTAACCCCATGTTTTCAAAGGGGAGGGAGGATTTTTTGGAAATTTTAGCTAATGGGGAATCAATCCTCGGGGTGTTTTCCCATGTTTCACAATCAGACTCAGCAGATTGATATTTTCGTTTGAAGGCCTTTGAAATAGCGGGTCTTTTCTCTGGGTCTTTCCATTCCCTAGCTATAATGTCCTTTATATTTTCATGAATAGGGAACACCCGTCTTTTCTTTTCACCCAAACCCTGAAACATCTGGTCGGGGATAGATAAGGGTTCTTTAGTGTCCTCTATTTTCATAGTTGCCCGAATAGTTTTTAATAGAAAGTCTGTATCCTCCGGGGAACATAATGGACGGCCGGAGCCGTCAACTGAGGAGTCAGAGTCACCAGAGAAAAGTTCTCCTTCATCTAAGTCAAATATGTCCGAGAAAGGACCCACGGATTTTGAAGTAGATGGATGGGGAGAGGAGGGAGTCATACGTTGGTCTATCGCAGAATTAACCTCATCCCCAATAAGGGTTCTAAGGTTTTCCATATAAGATGGTGACTCTTCCGCCACCACCTTTTCCGTGCATCGTGGACATAGCGGTTTATTACTAGAATGGGGGAGACCCTTTCTGCACATCACACATTTCTTTTTTGTGGGTTCACCACCTGAGGATTTTGCAGGGCCTTTTACCTAAGGAATATAATATAATATATTAGGACTAGACCCACACCAGCACCCGGGTGGTGATCATGGGATAGGAGAATATCCATCAAACCGGGCTGAGGGCCTTGCAGGGATCAGCAGGTCTACGTGGGGCGGCAGCATCAGCGGAGGACATCATTGCAGGGATCAGCAGGTCTACGTGGGGCGGCAGCATCAGCGGAGGACATCATTGCAGGGATCAGCAGGTCTACGTGGGGCGGCAGCATCAGCGGAGGACATCATTGCAGGGATCAGCAGGCTGGACCCTTGCCACAGTGCTCCAGTTCTTAAGAAAAACAGAGCCTTTTTAAATCTAGTGCTCTGCGTCTTGGCTCCACCGCGCTTTCTTTACTTGGGCCCCCTGGATCACGCCCTCCACCACAACACACACACAAAGAATCCACACATCTGGTAGCGTACAGTGAGTGACTGTAAATACTCCAGCGGCTCCGGATCAGTGCTCTGGGCAGCGGGGCTCAGGCTGGAGGTGGGCACCGCTCTGCAGGAAGGAGACCAGGGCTCGGCTCACCCTAGCGTTACAGTGCACCCCAGCACCCCACAGTATGCAGTATAGCACCCTATAGTATACAGCACCACACAGTATGCAGTATAGCACCCTATAGTATACAGCACCACACAGTATGCAGTATAGCACCCTATAGTATACAGCACCTTACAGTATGCAGTATAGCACCCTATAGTATACAGCACCACACAGTATGCAGTATAGCACCCTATAGTATACAGCACCTTACAGTATGCAGCATAGCACCCTATAGTATACAGCACCACACAGTATGCAGTATAGCACCCTATAGTATACAGCACCACACAGTATGCAGTATAGCACCCTATAGTATACAGCACCTTACAGTATGCAGTATAGCACCCTATAGTATACAGCACCACACAGTATGCAGTATAGCACCCTATAGTATACAGCAACCCACAGTATGCAGTATAGCACCCTATAGTATACAGCACCACACAGTATGCAGTATAGCACCCTATAGTATACAGCACCACACAGTATGCAGTATAGCGCCCTATAGTATACAGCACCACACAGTATGCAGTATAGAACCCTATAGTATACAGCACCCCACAGTATGCAGTATAGCACCCTATAGTATACAGCAACCCACAGTATGCAGTATAGAACCCTATAGTATACAGCAACCCACAGTATGCAGTATAGCACCCCACACTATACAGCACCCCACAGTATGCAGTATAGCACCCTATAGTATACAGCAACCCACAGTATGCAGTATAGCACCCTATAGTATACAGCACCACACAGTATGCAGTATAGCGCCCTATAGTATACAGCACCACACAGTATGCAGTATAGCGCCCTATAGTATACAGCACCACACAGTATGCAGTATAGCACCCTATAGTATACAGCACCACACATTATGCAGTATAGCACCCTATAGTATACAGCACCACACAGTATGCAGTATAGAACCCTATAGTATACAGCACCACACAGTATGCAGTATAGCACCCTATAGTATACAGCAACCCACAGTATGCAGTATAGCACCCTAAAGTATACAGCACCCCACAGTATGCAGTATAGCACCCTATAGTATACAGCACCACACAGTATGCAGTATAGCACCCTATAGTATACAGCACCACACAGTATGCAGTATAGAACCCTATAGTATACAGCACCACACAGTATGCAGTATAGCACCCTATAGTATACAGCACCACACAGTATGCAGTATAGCACCCTATAGTATACAGCACCACACAGTATGCAGTATAGAACCCTATAGTATACAGCACCACACAGTATGCAGTATAGCACCCTATAGTATACAGCAACCCACAGTATGCAGTATAGCACCCCACACTATACAGCACCCCACAGTATGCAGTATAGCACCCTATAGTATACAGCACCCCACAGTATGCAGTATAGCACCCTATAGTATACAGCACCCCACAGTATGCAGTATAGTACCCTATAGTATATAGCACCACACAGTATGCAGTATAGCACCCTATAGTATACAGCAACCTGCAGTATAGCACCCTATAGTATACAGCACCACACAGTATGCAGTATAGCACCCTATAGTATACGGCACCTTACAGTATGCAGTATAGCACCCTATAGTATACAGCAACCCACAGTATGCAGTATAGCACCCTATAGTATACAGCACCCCACAGTATGCAGTATAGAACCCTATAGTATACAGCAACCCACAGTATGCAGTATAGAACCCTATAGTATACAGCACCACACAGTATGCAGTATAGCGCCCTATAGTATACAGCACCACACAGTATGCAGTATAGCACCCTATAGTATACAGCACCACACAGTATGCAGTATAGAACCCTATAGTATACAGCACCACACAGTATGCAGTATAGCACCCTATAGTATACAGCAACCCACAGTATGCAGTATAGCACCCTATAGTATACAGCACCCCACAGTATGCAGTATAGCACCCTATAGTATACAGCACCACACAGTATGCAGTATAGAACCCTATAGTATACAGCACCACACATTATGCAGTATAGCACCCCACAGTATACAGCCCCCCACACTATACAGCCCCCACAGTATACAGCCCCCACAGTATACAGCCCCCCACAATATACAGCCCCCACACTATACAGCCCCCCACAGTATACAGCCCCCCACAGTATACAGCCCCCCACAGTATACAGCACCCCACTATACAGTAGTTTACATTATTTTAGCATAACAGCCCCTGTCACCTTTTTCTGATGTAATCTTCACAAAAAAAAAGCTCCACAGTTAAGGCAAACTTCTACAGCAACACTCCTGGTAGAAAGGACCTTGATGACCTCATAGCCATGTAACCAGTAATATTGCTAGGTTACTGGTCACATGGTGATGATGTCATCTAAGGTCCTAGAGAATCACAGCTCTCACAGTGCGCTGTCTGGAGTGCCGGCAGGCATGGCAGCACCCCCTGTGTAGCTGACAGCCTGACACCCGGGGCAGTGGCTAGCAGGGATCAAGAGGCAGCTGCCCCTTTTGCCCCTTGTTAAAGACGGCCCTGGCCACATGTCTAAACACTGTGAAACCTGCCTATCCTGACAATGCAGTATGAAGCCTGATAGGCCCTGCTCCCATATCACTGCATAACACCAGTGCCACATGTCTAAACACTGTGAAACCTGCCTATCCTGACAATGCAGTATGAAGCCTGATAGGCCCTGCTCCCGTGTCACTGCATAACACCAGTGCCACATGTCTAAACACTGTGAAACCTGCCTTTCCTGACAATGCAGTATGAAGCCTGATAGGCCCTGCTCCCATATCACTGCATAACACCAGTGCCACATGTCTAAACACTGTGAAACCTGCCTATCCTGACAATGCAGTATGAAGCCTGATAGGCCCTGCTCCCATATCACTGCATAACACCAGTGCCACATGTCTAAACACTGTGAAACCTGCCTATCCTGACAATGCAGTATGAAGCCTGATAGGCCCTGCTCCCGTATCACTGCATAACACCAGTGCCACATGTCTAAACACTGTGAAACCTGCCTATCCTGACAATGCAGTATGAGGCCTAACACAATCAAAGAAGCCTTTTTGCCCTATCACTAGACCCCGGGAAAGCTGGGTGACAGTGAATCGTTCAAGACACTGACACGGAGGCAGACGTTCCTCCTGAGCACAGGGCGGCAGAGACACCACGTTACTCCGACGCTGCTCTGACTACGGAGGCTCGGGACTTTCTCTCACTTTGGAAACGATTAATTCTGGAGAGGTTCGGGATGTTCTGGTGATTTGGCTCGGGCCGTGATGTCTGAGAAATGTGCTGCTCCTAAAGAATCATTTTGTTTCCCTCGCTGTAATTGGCAGCGCGAATCCGTTTCCCGGGAGGCCGCACAATATCCAAACTTCAATCAGGACTCTGAATATTTCTATTATTTATCAGGAACAAGAGAGAAGATTCAGTCGGGGAGAATTCTCTGTTCTCAATATGTTCCCTGTTACTGAAATATTCATTTCTGGAAGGCGAGATCCTCACGAGCGCCGCAGTCAGAGGCTCTGCTACGGAACGAGCAGGAGGCGCCATTGTTCTGCAAGGGTCAGCAATCCATCCTATGGTGTTAATGGGATTTTATGCTTTGCAAAAAATGGCGTCCAATGCAGATGTCGCCGTCACAGACATGAAAATATTGCATCGCCCCATCTGCAAACAACAGATTTGATGGATGGAAACAAAAAACCTGAGTGCAGCACAGAGGATTTCAGGAGCGGAATGTGCTACACAGGCTTAAAGCTACAGAGTGGAAGGAGCAGGGTCCCAGCAGCACAGAGGATGTCAGGAGAGGAATGTGCTACGCAGGCCTATAGCTACAGAGTGGAAGGAGCAGGGTCCCAGCAGCACAGAGGATTTCTGGAGAGGAATGTGCTACACAGACTTATAGCTACAGAGTGGAAGGAGCATGGTCCCAGCAGCACAGAGGATGTCAGGAGAGGAATGTGCCACACAGGCTTATAGCTACAGAGTGGAAGGAGCAGGGTCCCAGCAGCACAGAGGATGTCAGGAGAGGAATGTGCTACACAGACTTATAGCTACAGAGTGGAAGGAGCAGGGTCCCAGCAGCACAGAGGATGTCAGGAGAGGAATGTGCCACACAGGCTTATAGCTAAAGGGTGGAAGGAGCAGGGTCCCAGCAGCACAGAGGATGTCAGGAGAGGAATGTGCAACACAGACTTATAGCTACAGAGTGGAAGGAGCAGGGTCCCAGCAGCACAGAGGATTTCTGGAGAGGAATGTGCTGCACAGACTTATAGCTACAGAGTGGAAGATGCAGGGTCTCAGCAGCACAGATGATTTCAGGAGAGGAATGTGCTACACAGACTTATAGCTACAGAGTGGAAGATGCAGGGTCCCAGCAGCACAGAGGATTTCAGAAGAGGAGTGTGCTGATCTTGTGGAAGTAACAGACTGAGAGTTACCTAGTGGAAGGAGTAGGACCGCCAGCTGCAGAGAGGATTTTAGGAGAGGCATGTGCTGATCTTGTGGAGGTCACGGGGTGAGAGTTACATAGTGGCAGAAGCAGGGTCCCAGCAGCACAGAGGATTTCAGGAGAGGCATGTGCTAATCTTGTGGAGGTCACGGGGTGAGAGTTACATAGTGGCAGGAGCAGGATCCTCCCAGCAGCACAGAGGATTTCAGGAGAGGCATGTGCTGATCTTGTGGAGGTCACGGGGTGAGAGTTACATAGTGGAAGGAGCAGGGTCCCAGCAGCACAGAGGATTTCAGGAGAGGCATGTGCTGATCTTGTGGAGGTCACGGGGTGAGAGTTACATAGTGGAAGGAGCAGGGTCTCAGCAGCACAGAGGATTTCATATATTTACATAGAGGAACTAGCAGGGTCACACAGCAGCACAGAGTATTTTAGGAAAGGAGTGTGCTGATCCCATGGGGTGTAGTAGTTTCCTGTCCACTCGTGGGATGATCAGGACGGCGCTCCATGTGACGGGGGCAGCGTTATTAGTGAGGAGGAGGATGATATAGAAACTTTATCTGCAGGGTTTGTGTACGTCCCGAAGGCCGACATAAAGTCCTCCGCGGTCTCTTCATCGTCATCCCTGGCTTCTCGTTCTTCTCATTCCATTCTGTCCGGATTCTGATTTCAAGGAGTTTAAATAATTAAAAGCATTAACCAGAAAATGTGTCGCCCGGGCCGCCATCTTGTCCTCACTCGCACCGTGGTGGCTAATGTGCTCTCCAGTGATGAAATCAGGCAGCAGAACACGCCACCCAACCGTGACGGGCTTTCAGATGGACGCAACCTGCGGAGAGCCATCCCCTGCAACATCTCACTTTGGGTGAAAACCTGAGTTTTCTGTTTGATCAGTGCAGAGACTTTTAGCGGATGTTAGATGTGCCGCCATTATACCGAAACCTGTACTTCAGCTGCTGCCTTAACCCCAATATTATAATGGCGGCTTTTACAGGCACGGATTGTTTTTTTCTCAATTTTATGTGGTGAGTGAAGAGCGGGCTTTGATTTGTTTGCTCCAACACATTTATGGAACATCCATAATGGAATCCCTTTTAGTCGAATGTAATTTCTACTAACACGGAGGCTGCAAATCGCATGTTAAGTGACCGCCATCCTCCCTCTCCAGACCGCCACAGCAATTTTAAGTCATGGAAGACATTAAGTAGGTGGCAGAAATGAAAATAATGAGGCTTCCTCTCTAATCTGAATAACCATCGCTCCACTAACACAAAGCAGGCATGTCAGTGAATGGAGACCGACGGGTGCTTCGTGCAGTACTCAAGGTTTATGACTTACGGACACCGGAAAATGATTGAATTCACGTCAGCACAGATAATGTGGGAAATAATCTGAATACGTTTGGAAGTGAAAGGCTAAAAGCTGTCAGAAAATGTACTGATGCAGGAAATATGACATTGAGATATATGTACCAGGGATCGGCATGAGAGACAATTGTCTGTGTCACCCCTGCCTGGAGAGAGTCTTCTCTGTCAACTTCTTTAAGATTATCTATAAGGAAGTGCAAACACCTTGTACAGTGTCTGATGTCACCCCCTCCGTGTGATACAGGACAGCAGCTCTGACCTCTTATTCCTGTAGGAGCATTCGACCGATCAGCTGACGTCACAACCTAGTGAGTAGGGCGGCAGATAACTCACCACTGGATGCAAGGGTCTATATATCACAGAGGCAGGAGATGTTGTTACCATTGTGCCCATGGAGAGAAGGGACCCAGCTTTCACTGTTTGATTTTGGGTGGCCGGAAGAACTGAAACTGGTCGATTAACCTACTGCACAATAGGGTGCTGTAAAGGGGATAAGCATGGTCCACAGAACCACTGTACACCAGGAACTGTCTGCAGTACTAAAACACTGTATACCAGGAACTGTCTGCAGTACTAAAACACTGGCCATCAGAGACTGTCTGCAGCAATAAAACACTGGACACCAGAAACTGTCTGCAGTACAAAAACACTGGACACCAGGGACTGTCTGCAGTACTAAAACACTGTACACCAGGGACTGTCTGCAGTACTAAAACACTGGCCATCAGAGACTGTCTGCAGCAATAAAACACTGGACACCAGGAACTGTCTGCAGTACTAAAACACTGTACATCAGGGACTATTTGCAGTACTAAAACACTGTACACCAGGGACTATCTGCAGTACTAAAACACTGTATACCAGGGACTGTCTGCAGTACTAAAACACTGTACACCAGGGACTATCTGCAGTACTAAAACACTGTACACCAGGGACTGTCTGCAGTACTAAAACACTGTACACCAGGGACTATCTGCAGTACTAAAACACTGTATACCAGGGACTGTCTGCAGTACTAAAACACTGTACACCAGGGACTGTCTGCAGTACTAAAACACTGGCCATCAGAGACTGTCTGCAGCAATAAAACACTGGACACCAGGAACTGTCTGCAGTACTAAAACAGTGGCCACCAGGAACTGTCTGCAGTACTAAAACACTGGCCAACAGGGACTATCTGCAGTACTAAAATACTGTGTAACAGGGACTGGAGAATTAAACACTGGCTGCCAGGGACTGTCTGCAGAACTAAAACATTGGAAAGAGACTATCTAGAGCACTAACACAGTGGAGACCAGGGCCTATATGGAGCACTAAAACACTAGAAACCTAGAATTTTGTGGAGCATTAAAACAGTTAACACAGGGACTATCTGAAGAACTAAAACACTGGATACCAGGGACTATCTGAGGCCCTAACACACTGGAGACTAGGTCCTATATGGAGCACTGAAACAATAGAAACCAGAATTTTGTGGAGCATTAAAACACTAGACACCAGGGACCATCTGAAGAACTAAAACACTAGACACCAGGGACTATCTGAAGCCCTAACACACTGGACACCAGGGACTATCTGAAGCCATAACATACTGGACACCAGGGACTATCTGAGGCTCTAACACACTGAAGACTAGAGCTTATATGGAGCACTGAAACATTAGAAACCAGGAACATTCTGGAGCGTTAAAACACTGGCCACCTGTCACACTCGTGTGTGGGAGGAAAACACCACAACGAGTATAGGAGGGAAAGGGGGTACCGGAATAAGGCCTAGAAACTAGGTAAGGAAGATGGACATCTCCTAGAGAAAACCCTAACTCCAGTCCTGACTGACTACCAGTATGAACAGGCCCCAAAGGTAGGCAAGTTCATACACCGGATACCTAGAATCCTATCTCACCCTTTAGGACCCTGGAACTAATGTCAGGACTAGACTTCCAAAGGGAAGGATGAACAGGAGTCTCCCTCAGGCCTAATGACAAACAACTGGGAAATGCAACACACACATATATCAAAACAAAATACAAAAGGGAAAGGAAACACTTATCTTCAATAAAGCTTTGGTAGCACCAGCCGAGAACCAGACACAAGCTTACAATAAGTCCAACAGAAGCTATAAACCGCAAAGCATAGTGGGAGAAACAACAATAAATAGGGAAAGTTAAATGACCACAAAAGCCATATCTGGGGAAAGAAGGTGCGACAAACACCAGAAACAACACAGACACCATTTGATCCAAAAGGAAAACATGTCAGATCATTTGTTGCCAGTCTCACCGATCTCCTGCCACCTGTCGCGGGAACGTCAGTGGCACCACCAGGGACTATCTTACAAACTAAAACACTGGTGATCATCGACTGCCTGGAACACTAAACATTGGACACCAGGGACTCTATGAAGAACTAAAACACTTCCTACCGGAGACTATAGGGCACTAAACAACTAGAAACCAGGAGCTTTCTGGAGCACTAAAACAATGGAGACCAGAGACTTTCTAGAACAACTAAACCAGGCATCCTCAAACTGCGGCCCTCCAGCTGTTGCAAAACTACAACTCCCATCATTCCCAGACAGCCTACAGCTATCAGCCTACAGAAGGGCATGGTGGGAGTTGTAGTTTTACAACAGCTGGAGGGCCGCAGTTTGAGGATGCCTGAACTAAACCAATGATGATGAATTACTGGACATGGAATGGTCCACCAAACCACTCGAAACCAGGGACTGTCTAACCACTAAGTAAACTGTCTCCTCTATCTATATTTTTCATATGTCGGTATGTTAATATCATAGTCTTTATGTAGTAAGGTTGACTTCCTTCCAAAATCCTCTATACCAACATGAGGCAAAAGCCACAATAGAAGATACCACGATTATAAATGACACGTGGCAGGTGGGAGCCCTTTTACAGCTCTGTTAGGGTACTTTCACATTTGCGGCGTAGCTATCCGGCGGGTGAACAGCCTGCCCGATAGCTATGCCGCAAATGTGAAAGTACCCTTACACCTCTGATATCTGCACACACTGGGAGACCCTGGGCATCTGCTGTGATCTCACACCGCTGGTAATGATACAAGGTATTAGCTTTGGTTACAATGTAGCAGATGCAAGTAACCTAGAGAAATGTAACAAATCGGAGTTCTGTCAAGTGCTGGAGCCGCTGCGTCACCCAAGGCTGAGCTTTATTAGGTCTTCTCCACTTTAGTCTTGTGCGGACAAATTGTCTGATGTAACATGTTGTTCTTCCTCTACAGTACAAGACATACATCAGTGAACATGACAGAACTTCAGATTGAATCCATTTACATGTTTCCAACCAGCGGCGCCGCTGCAGCCTCATCACTCGAGCTCTCTCAGGCTGCGTCACAGGCAAGTGGTGAAGACTACACGGGGGAGAACTTTATAAAAAGGGGCATGCATCCAGTACGACAACATTTAAATCTGCACAAAATGTTGCAAACCCTTTATTTATCGTGTAGTGATTTTAGGTGGCATGATGCTTTCTTCTCTGTTTGCATCCAAAGCTGCGTTTAAAATTCAGCAGATTCTCCGTTACCACAGTGCAGTGCATTGTGGGAGTTCAGATGAATTTACGTTATGAGCCGGCAGTGTATTTTCAAGGTCAACATGTTGAAAACAATTTGGTGTGCAAAAGGATATTGCACATGTACAGAACGCAATCCGGGGAGGCTTGAAGGACTCCCTGACCAGTACATCACAGCGTTGGGGGGTGGCACAGAAGATGCAGGGGGGTGGAGGGTCTGGGTGCAATGGCGCCATCCACTTTGCACCTAGCAGATACTTTACATGTTGAGCTTTACCTACAATACAGCAAAACAAATGGGATTGAAAATGCACGGCTTTTGTGACTGTCCCTTTAAAGACTATGCACACCTTTGGGGCCATTTTTTTTTATTATTGCATTGTACTTATTTTGAGTTAAAAATAATGTTTTCAATCCTTTATTAGGCTACTTTCCCACTAGCGCTTTAGTTTTCCGGTATTGAGATCCGTCAAAGAGTCTCAATACTGGAAAAAAACCTCTTCAGTTTTGTCCCCATTCATTGTCAATGGGGACAAAACTGAACTGAACAGAAGGGAATGCTCCAAAATGCATTCCGTTCCGTTTAGTTGCGTTCCCATACCGGAGAGCAAACCGCAACATGTTGTAGTTTGCTTTCCGTCCTGGGATGCGGAGCAAGACGGATCCGGCATGACCCCCAATGCAAGTCAATGGGGACGGATCTGTTTTCTCTGCCACAATCTGCCACAATAGAAAACAGATCCGTCCCCCATTGACTTTCAATGGAGTTCATGACGGATCCGTCTTGGCAATGTTACAGATAATACAACTGGATCCGTTCATAACGGATGTAGATGGTTGTATAATCAGTAACGGAAGCGTTTTTGCCGAACCCTCCCGGATCCAGCAAAAACGCTAGTGTTAAAGTGGCCTTAACAATATGGAGCCTTTTTTTCTTTACTCAGCTGAGATGCTCTAGTAGCTGCCTGTGGATTTACTTGTCTTTTCTGTCATCTGGGGAGCAGACGGGCTCCTTATCTTTGCTCTCTGACATTATAGCTCAGTCCTTATCTAACTGATAAGAATGTGGCTTATGACATCTCAGTAGTTTAGAGATAAGGTGTTAGCCCAGCGGTCCGTGCCGGCGCTGCCCCCCCTGACCTTGGGCAAGGGGGCCGGGCTCCCTCTTTCCCGGGCCACCGTGCGCCATGCTGACAAGTGCGGGCAGCAGGTAGCTTAACTATGGTATCCGTGTTCCAAGCCAGAGTTTCCTTCCTGCTAGTGACTTGCACTGGTGTTTGAGATTGCATGGGTGTGTCTCTCTTCACCTATGGAGCAGCACATACACGCCCTCTGTCTCACCAGCCTATGGCTGGATTGCAGGAGGTATTTAAAGGCGCTTCCTACCACAGGAAGATGCCTGAGCAACCTCATGGTCTCCTAGCTTCATGTGCAAATGTGTTTCTCTTGTCTGCTTCACTGTGTACCGGATTCTGTTTGTTGAACTCCAGCCTGTTTGCTGCCTGCCTCTGACCTCGGATCTAGTTTATGAACTTTGCCTGTTTGCCGCCTGCCTCTGACCTTGGATCTAGTTTATGGACTTTGCCTGTTTGCTGCCTGCCTCTGACCTCGGATCTAGTTTATGAACTTTGCCTGTTTGCCGCCTGCCTCTGACCTTGGATCTAGTTTATGGACTTTGCCTGTTTGCCGCCTGCCTCTGACCTCAGATCTCGTTAACGGACTTTGCCTGTTTGCTGCCTGCCTCTGACCTCGGATCTAGTTTATGGACTTTGCCTGTTTGCCGCCTGCCTCTGACCTCGGATCTCGTTAATGGACTTTGCCTGTTTGGCGCCTGTCTCTGACCTCAGATCTCGTTAATGGACTTTGCCTGTTTGCCGCCTGCCTCTGACCTCGGATTTAGTTTATGGACTTTGCCTGTTTGCTGCCTGCCTCTGACCTCGGATTTAGTTTATGGACTTTGCCTGTTTGCCGCCTGCCTCTGACCTCAGATCTCGTTAATGGACTTTGCCTGTTTGCTGCCTGCCTCTGACCTCAGATCTCGTTAATGGACTTTGCCTGTTAGGCGCCTGTCTCTGACCTCAGATCTCGTTAATGGACTTTGCCTGTTTGCCGCCTGCCTCTGACCTCGGATCTAGTTTATGGACTTTGCCTGTTTGCCGCCTGCCTCTGACCTCGGATCTCGTTAATGGACTTTGCCTGTTTGCTGCCTGCCTCTGACCTCGGATCTAGTTTATGGACTTTGCCTGTTTGCCGCCTGCCTCTGACCTCGGATCTCGTTAATGGACTGTACCTGTTTGCCGCCTGCCTCTGACCTCAGATCTCGTTAATGGACTTTGCCTGTTTGCCGCCTGCCTCTGACCTCGGACTTCACTTACTGACCTTTCTTGATCTGGATCCTCCTGGCCACGCTTGCACCGGGTACTCTGACCCCCTGGTCAGCTGCCACTGACTCGGGGACTGCTCTGGAGTAGCACCCGGCAACTTCCCAAATGGCTCAAGCCTATCCTCACCATCAGAGGCTCTAGTGAAGACCAGGTAGTTGCTTAGTTATGCCCCTCCCGAGTACAGCCAGGCAGTGGTGACGTGGGTCCACACCCACTTGCATAACATAAGGTTTATTAGATGACCGGCACAAAGTGAAAGTACCGGTCCCACAGTTGGGATACTTTCACACTGGCGTTTTGGTTTCCGTTTTGTGAGATCCGTTCAGGGCTCTCCGGTCCAAAACAGATCCGTTTTGCCCTAATGCATTCTGAATGGATAAGGATCCGCTCCGAATGCATCAGTTTGGCTCCGCTCCGCCTCCATTCCGCTTTGGAGGTTGCTTGCAGTATTTTGGTGTCCTCCTGACTAAACTGAGCCAAACGGTCCTGACACACAATGTAAGTCACTGGGGATGGATCCGTTTCACTGACACAATCTGGCACAATAGAAAACGGGTCCGTCCCCCATTGACTTTCAATGGTGTTCAAGACAAATCCGTTTTGGCTATGTTAAAGATAATACAAATGGATCCGTTCTGAACGGATGCAGACTGTTAAGGGGACGGGCACTGTGGAGGTCACTGTTAAAGGGAAGGACACTGTGGAGGTCACTGTTAAGGGGGCGGGCACTGTGGAGGTCACTGTTATGGGGGATACTGTCGATATCTTTTAACGACACACAGAAACATTAAATGAAATATACTCGACTGAAGCCGGGTCCTTCTGCTAGTTTTTAATAAAGGCCAATTGCAATGACTTTTAGCCAAAAATAAGTTAAATGCTATCATAAATAAAATTGCCTCCAAAGGTGTACAAAGCCTTTAATAACATTCTCCACATGGCTAAAATATGATAGCTTGATTTAACAGGACAAAGTGACACATTGCAGTGCCCTGCCATCAATCTTTCTGGGGATATTTTTTAGATATTTTTGAAGTAACCTTCCCTGTCAGGCAAAAATCACAATTTCCGTTCTCATCACAAAACTGGTTTCTTTAGCAAGGAGATGATGAGCAGCACTGAGGGAGCATTCTCATCCTCCGAGACATAGGGAGAGACTAAGCCTTTGCTACATGCAGCTGATTGGCTGGAAGTAGTTTAGCCGCTGATTGGTATTTAACATCATGCTGGGATTTCCCGCTGGGAGAGAGGGAAAGAGAGCTGTTACATCCCCAGTCTGAAGTCAGAGCCAAATAAATGAGTACTACACAGAAGGTAGGATGAAATACTGGTAAGATCAAAAGAAAGATATAAATTAAGGATTGGAGAGAATTTCTCAAAAACATCACATGAAATGTAAAATAATTTTTTCGTTACCTGGAGGGAGCAGTTTATGTGTTGCCAATCCCATTATAAGCCACAAACTTCCCACAATCTCTTTTTTATATGTTTGCATCAAAATGTAAACATGGGGCAAAAATGTAATAATCACGTTTGCAAATTCAGATCCTAATATGGTTAAGGGGTTTGTCCAGGATTTTTTAAGTGATGGTTTATCCTCACCAATCATCTGGTTTGTGCAGCTCCATTACCGGAAGGCAGGGCCAGAGTTACACAGCACTATCGGCATAGTAGTGGCAGTTACCCTACTACAGAGCTGCCCCCATTGACTTCAATGGGAGCAGCACTATGGTAGCAGGTCCTGCCGGTGCCCTGTAGCTCCAGCACTGCCATCCATTGATAAGGCTGTACAGACCAGCTGATCACCGGAGGTGCAGGGTGTTGATTAGCTAGTGACGGCCCATCACTTAGAAAACCTTTGAGAACCTCTTAAAGATAACCCATGTGGTTGAAAAAGTATTTAATTTAAAAGGGTTTTCTGAGATTCTTATACTGATTATCTATCTTCAGGACAGGTCATTGGTATCTGATTGGTTGGGGTCCCAGGTTTCAGACCCCCACCGATCAGCTGTTCGAGAAGGTACCCGAGCTAGCAGTAGCGCTGCAGCCTTCTCACAGCTTTTCCTAGGCCAATGACGACCACTACACAATGTACGGCGCTGTGCTTGGTGAGCAGGGAGAAGGCCGCGGCGCTCACAGGAGACCTGGTGCCGTCTCAAACAGCTGATCGGCGGGGGAGCCGGGTGTTGGACCCCCACTGATCAGATACTGATGACCTATCCTAATGATAGTTAAACAGTATTGTAGAGCAGCACTCATGGACCTTAGTCACCAAAACCCAGAATGCATCAGCCCACCCATGCTTGATAAAGGCTATTGCGTAGCCGAAACGTTGCTGTTTAGCTTTTTTGTACACTCCTGCTGCGGTATGGAATAAAGAAATTTCTGGAGATGCTGCCGTAACCCTCCCTTTTTTGTTTGCTCTCCTGATGACAGGTCATTAGTATTAAAATCCCAGAAACCCCTTTTGATGAGAGGTGATAAGCAGCACTGAGGGAGCATCCTCATATGAAGAGACATTAAGAGGGACAAAGCTTTGTCTACACGCAGTTCATTGGCTGGGTGTCATTCAGTTGCTGTTTTGGTGCTTTACGTGTTGTCAACCCCATTGACATTTATTAAATGTCCATCAAAATTTCAAAAATGCCTTAAAGGGGTTATCCAACCCCTTTAATGACCCCCCTAATGCTCGGCTCCTCATATAGGTTTTATTTATTCTCGTCCCCTGGCGCCCGCATGGTTCCTGATGCATTTCCCCGTAGCGCAGATCAAAACATCCGGTGACGGCAGGGGGCAGCTAATAGCAGGCCACGACGGAGACGAGCCACCCTAGTCACTGCCTGCTATTGGCTGCCCCCTGCCGTAGCTAGATGTTTTGATTAGAGATGAGCGAATCGAAGTTGACGAAGTGGAATTCGATCCGAATTTTCAGGAAAAATTTGATTTGCATCGAAGCCGAATTTCCTCACATTTCGTGGTAACAAATCGCATTTTTTCCTAAAATGGCTGCTGCACGTGTGAGGACATGGAGCAAGGAACTCTGGGAACAAGGGATCACCAATCAGCAGCCAGCCCGCCCTGTGATGTCACAGCCCTATAAATAGCGTCAGTCATCTGCCATTTACCAGCGTACTTAGTGCAGGGAGAGACGTGTCTGCAGGCGCTAGGGACAGTTATAGGAAAGACTGGGTTTATTACAAGGAAATATTTCTACAATATGTCTTATTTGCCCTTGGGCAGTGCAGTTATAGGTTGTAAAGTCTTTTTTGCCTTGTATTAATGGCAAAAGAAAAATAAATTTGCCCTTGTGCAGTGATATATTCTAAAGCCCAGTTTGCCGTGTATTAGAGGCAAAATAAAAATATATTCGCCGTTCTGCGTTGCACTTATCTGTTGAAAAGCCTTTTGTGTTGTGAAAAAGTAGAAAAAAACTAGGGCCTAATTGCCGTTCTGCAGCCCTGCTTGCTGTGTATTAATGGTGAAAGAAAAAATATTTGATCTAACATTTGATTATTTGATCTAATAGTATGTCAGACAGAGAAGTGCCAGGCCCTGCACAGGGGAGTGGCAGAGGCCTAAATGTTTTGTGCGCAGACAGAGGTCGCAGCAGAGTAAGGGGCCGTGGCAGCAGGGGTCGCAGCGAGAGGCCTAAGCTCCCAGTGTCATCTAGCGGTCATGTCTTGACCAGCAACACAGCGGTCCTAGAATGGTTGACTCGGTAATCCACTTCGTCCCAAGTTACATCAGACACCCCCAGCCAAGAGTAAGTGGGTTCCTCTGACACGACGCTTAGTTGTCATGGCCCGAGAGCAGGCCCTGTGCATTTTCAGTTCCCTCAGAGCGAGAAATATTATATTCCCTTGGCTCTGCTCTACTTTTAAGCGAGGACGAGCTACTAGAGGACAGTCAGCAGGTACTGCCCAGCGAAGATCTGGAGGAGACATCCGAGGCGGGCAGGTAGTGATGAGGAGAGTGGCATCAGAGCTGGTGTTGCGTGCGGTCAGGCTCCTGACCCAGAGACAGTCGAGGAGGACATCAGTGACGTGCAGACGTTACTCAATGATGATGTAGCTGATCGCACTTGAGAGCTGGGTGACAAAGGGGCTTTATCATCATCGGGAGAAGAGGGTGGCAGCTTGCCCGTGAGCCAGCGGCCGAGCCAGCAAGTAGCTAGCGTGGCAGCAGTGGGAGGTCGGGAGCCTAACGTGCCCGGGTAGACCACCCTCTTCGCAGGAGCCTACCTGCCCGGGAAGTAGAGGTGCGCGGGTTCATGGAGGCAGCGGCGGTAGCAGTCAGTCGGGGCATAGTGTTGGGGGTACAATCACCTATTCGGTGGTGTGGCAGTTTTTTGTTAAGCCACCAGAGCAGGAACACATGGCCATATATAGAATCTGTGGGCAGAAGGTGAAGCGTGCCCAGGGTGCCAATGTTGGCACCACGGCCCTGCGTCAACATATGCAGCATCACCATAAAGTGGCCTGGGACAACCGTGGCTCCGATGTGGTGGTCCAGCCTGCTGCAGAAACCCCTGCATCACCCAGTGTCACGCACTCGGTTAAAGACAGTCAAGGCTCCACCACCTTAGCCGAAGGGAGCTGTCTGTCCTTCCCATCATCTGCTGGTCCTGATTCTCCTCCTCCTACTCCTCGTCAGTCATTCCATCAGCAATCGATCACTAAAGCGATTGCCAAGAGACAACAGTATGTGTGCACTCATCCAACGGCGCAGAAGCTTAACGTGCTCCTGTCTAAGTTGCTGGTGCTGCAGTCCCTCCCTTTCCAAGTGGTGGACTCTGCACCTTTCAGAGAACTGACTCAAAATCAGACCCATGGTGACCGACAACGGGAAGAACATGTTGTCGGACGGCTGAGCCATGCACCCTGCATGGCACACGTGTTCAATCTTGTTGTCAAGCAGTTCCTGAAGTCTTCCACCCATTGACATTCTCAAAATGGCCAGAAAGCTTTGCATGCATTTCAGCCACTCGTACACCGCAAAGCACACCCTCCTTGAGCTGCAGCGGCAGAATGGCATCCCCCAACATAGGCTAATATGCAACGTTTCCACCCGTTGAAATTCCACCCTCCATATGCTGGACTGACTATACGAACAGAGCAAGGCAATAAACATATTCTTGATGATCCAAGCAGACAGGAGTACTCCCCTGTGTAACCTCAATGTCAGCCAGTGGCAGCTGATGTGTGTCGTCTGCCGTTTGCCCAGGCCCTTTGAGGAGGCCACGTTATTTGCCAGTTGCCAGGACTACAGGGTGAACAACGTCATTCCACTGCTGGCTGGTCGGGGGAATGGAGACGTGGCGCCTAGATCTCGCGGCCACATGAGCCCTGTGGGGGCTGAACTGGAGGAGGAGGAGGACATTGGAGCACAAGCAATGTGTAGCGAAATGGGTGCTTTTTCTACACAGGTGACAGGAGAAGAGGAGCAGGAGCAGCCAGAGGAGCTACAGGGTGATGAGGAAGAGGAGGCAGAGGACCCAGACACACAGTGGCAGTATGCAGTGGAGATGGAGGCAGGGAGTCCCTCTGAGTCACTTGCAAAAATGGCTCGATGCATGCTTACTTGCTTGCATAGTGACAGCCGAATTGTCAGCATTCGGCAGAGGGATGACTTCTGGCTCTCCACCTTGTTGGACCCTCGCTACTTGTTCAAAATGGGGGCCTTTTTTACACCCGCTGAAAGGAAGAACAAACTGAACTATTATAGAGACATCCTATGTAGTGAGTTGGCCACTGCCTATCTGTTCCATTGTCCATCCTCTCACAGGTCTTACCGGGGGGGCCCTATGCGCTCATGTTCCTCTGCCATGGCTGCTGTGGCAGGGTGGGGGGTAGGAGCAGTACCAGCTCTATCAGCAGCAGCCTGAGTCTAGAGTCGCTGATAAGCCGCTGTCTTCACCCGCCTAGTAAAGAAACTACTCACCAGCAGCAGCAGCAAGACCTGGAGCAGGACCTGAACCAGCAGGTGGTGGCGTACTTGGAAAGCACCCTGCCACCCCACACTGAAGATCCGCTGGACTACTGGGCAGCCAAACTGGATTTGTGTCCGCAACTTGCAGAGTTTGCCCTGAAAAAGTTGTCCTGTCCATCCAGTAGTGTGGCATCAGAGCGGGTGTTTAGTGCAGTGGGGGCCATAGTTACCCCAAAAAGAACCTGTGAACCCAAAATGTGGAGAGACTGACCTTTGTCAAGATGAATCAGACGTGGATCAGCCAGGATTTCTACCCACCAATGCCTGATGCATCAGACTAGATCATCCCTAGAGCCACAACAACACTTTGACAACAGACGCCGGTTTCTTCTGGCTACCTGCCTCAGCTACTATTCTGATGCTGCCACCTACCTGATGCCACACATCTAATGCCAAGTGCTTCTTCTTTCACCTACCATCTTCAGCTGGTACTCGTATTGCCACCCAACTCCACACTATGTCATTGTGCCACTCTGTGGCCTCCTGATGCTGCTGCCACCTTCATACTATGTCACCTTGCCACTCTGTGGTCTCCTTATGCTGCTGCCACCTCCACCCTCTGTCACTGGGTCACTCTGTGGTCTCCTCATGCTGCTGCTGCCACCTCCACACTATGTCACCTTGCCACTCTGTGATGGTCTCCTGATGCTGTCGCCACCTTCACACTGTACCACTCAGTGGCCTTCTTCTGATGCTGCTTCTGCCGCCACCTTCACACTGTTATTGTGGGCATAGAGCCACTCTGTGGACTTCTCATGCTGTTCCCACCCTCCCTACTTCATGACCGGGCCACTATTTGGCCTTTAGGCCTGGCTGACATCATCATTTATTTGACCCTTCTTCTGATCTGTCAGAAGGAAGGAAAAATGAGATGCACAATGAATCCTGTCTGTGTAGCAGCTGTAAGACCTGTATGGTCCTATCAGAATTGGCTTATGATTTGGTAGCCAAAAGCAGGAGTGGGTACAAAACACAGAAGACGTGCAAATATCCCATTAACGTGTCTGCATGTCATACGGACTCACAGTATTATTTCACTACCACAGCAGACTCCCTATGTGTGTTACAGCAATCACAGTGTTCTACACCACTATAAAGGCTCTCTGCAGCCAGGAAATAGCCGTTTTTTAAAGCGATTCGCCGTGAATAAATTTGGATCAAACCAAATTTTTCCCAAAAAATTTGCTCCTCTCTAGTTTTGATCTGCACTATGGGGAGATGCAGCGGCGGCCGTGGGGCATCAGAAACTATGAAGGTGCCAGGGAGTGGGGGTAAGTAAAACCTACATGAGGTGCCTGGGCATTAGGGGGGTCATTACAGGCGTTGGATAACCCCTTTAAATCTAACAAAATGTATGGACAAGACTATTGGCAAATTCAGTTCCTAACATAATTAAGAAAGCCCTTTTATTTGAAGAGAAATGCATGCTTTACCCTGTTTTATTGCTACCTTCCGTGTGACTGAGCTGCCAGCGGTTTTAATTACTCAGTCGGTTCACGTGCGCCCATCATTTCTGTTGATTGCAGATTTAAATTAGTGAGACTTAGTAATAAAAATGTCATTGCACAATACTGAGCACGGGAAATATGTAGAGAATACATTGTACCTGGGGCATGTCACATCCCAGGCGTCTCCCAGCATCAAACACCCAGGAATTACATCCTGCAAAATGAGAATTAACAACCCCTTTGTATCTCCATGTTTTATGGGCGAAATGGGTGAAATATTAATATGTTTATGGTTGAATTTAGGATTTAGACAGGAACGGTCAAGTCAAATAAGGGTACTTTCACACTAGCATCATAGCTATTCGGCAGGTGTTCACCCGCCGGATCCGCCATGCCGCAAGTACTCATGTGCTGCCGCTCCGTTCCCATTGACTATAATTGGGCGGGGAGCAGAGCTACGATGCAGCACTGCAGTGCACGGCCGGAGATCGCCGGACTAAAAGTACTGCAGGTCCGACTTTTTAGTTCGGCGATCACTGCCGTGCTGCGCAGTAACTCCGTCCCCCGCCCTATTATAGTCAATGAAGACGGAGCGGCAGCACGGCAGCACACGGGGACCTGCGGCATGGTGGATCCGGCACCTGCTGGAACAGCCTGCCGGATAGCTATGCCGCTAGTGTGAAAGTACCCTAAAGGGAAACAAAGCAAAATAAAACAAAAATTGTATCTAGGGGCATACGCAGAAAAACTTAGTATGCCCCCCCCTTCCCAGTACATGTGCATCAAATATTTCCAGGCAACTCAGAGAGCAAAGCGTGACGCCCCCGGTTTCTGACACATTTATAATATTAAAGGGGTTTTGCCATCTCAGACAATGAGGGCATATCGCTAGGATATGCCCCCATTGTCTGATAGGTGTGGCTCGGCTATTTCCGTCCGCCCATAGAAATGAATGGGTGCAAGGCCGCGCATGCGCGGTGCGCTCAAATTCACTTCTATGGGAGCAGCGGAGAGCAGCGCTTGGTGGTGGATGGACCCCGTTGAAGATGCGGGTCCCACACCTATCAGACAATGGGGGCATATCCTAGCAACTGTATTTTATGGGAATACTCCTTTAGGAGCGAGGAATTTCAATTAAAAAAAATTCTACCACTGTGTTCCAAATTATTATGCAAATGATATTTTTCTCTGACAGTCAGTTTAATTTTCAAGTCATCAACCGTTAGAGAATGAATCAAATTTTATTTAACAAACCTCCCAATGATAACAGGATTTTTTCACAAATTAAAAACTCAAAATGCTTTTCCAAATACACAAATATTTCCAAACATTTTATAGGTTGTAAAGAACTGAAAATGGTCATCTGTTCAATTTGCAGCATTAGGAGGTCAAATTTCAATCAAAAACATCTTAGCAAGTTAGCAGGCCAAGTTACATGTTCACATAGGACCCTTCTTTGATATCACCTTCATAATTCTTCCATCCATCGAACTTGTGAGTTTTCAGAGAGTTTCTGCTTGAAGTTCTTTGCCGGATGTCAGAATAGCCTTCCAGAGCTGCTGTTTCGATGTGAACTGCCTCCCACCCTCATAGATCTTTTGCTTGAGGATACTCCAAAGGATCACAATAGGGTTGAGGTCAGGGGAGGATGGTGCCACACAATGAGTTTCTCTCCTTTTATGTCCATAGCAGCCAATGAATCGGAGGTCTTCTCTGCAGCATGAGATGGTGCATTGTCATTCATGAAGATGAACTGGCTGCGGAAGGCACGATTCTTCTTATTCTACCATGGAAGAAAGTGGTCAGTCTGAAACTGGGCCCATTACAACTGTTCTGCTTGTGAGCGTTGGTTAGGGGTGGCCGAATAGTAGGTTTATGCACAACTGCAGCCTCTGCAGGATCCTACACCTTGAGGTTTGCGGGACTCCAGAGTAGGGTGGCCACTGGCTTCACCCAGAAAAGCCGTACCTCACCGTCCACGCCTTTAAACCAATAAACCACACCCACCGCCGTGAAGCAATGCCCCCATCGCCGGCCGGGAAAAAAATGGGGGGAGGAGAGGGAAGAAGTTTCTGGGGGAAGGTTAGCCGGGGAGCTTCTCTCCCCCTCAGTCCGACACAGGCAGCCATGTCTGCGGCTCTAGTGACTGACTGGGGGTGAGAGAAGCCTCATTCAGTTGCTGCAGCTCACGCTCACACAGCTCAATGCTGCTGTCTAAGTGTGAGCTACTGAAAGGATGGACATCCCTCTGTCCATCCAGGTACTGCGCCGGACGGAGGACAGGGAGACAGAAAACCAGACTGTCCAGACTAAAACCGGATGTCTGGCCACCCTACTGCAGAGGCACCAGCAGCTTCAGATACCTGTTTGCTGCTTTGTAATGGCATTCTACAAGCTTCCCTCTTAATTCGATGAATTTCTCTGGCAGAAACCTTCCTTATTCTGCCTTTTTCTGCACGAACCTCTGAATCAGCCACAAATCTCTTCACAGTATGATGATCACGTTTAAAGGAAGCCTCCACCTAGCAGTCCCTGTGGAGAGCCCAGTACGTCACCAGATCTCCTAAAAAAGCCATTGCCCTGCACCATTCAGTGCAGGGCAAAGGAGAACATCGGAGCATGAAATGCTCATATTAGGGGGACTGCATGGATGAAATTGTGGGCTGAACCCGGACAACTCCTTTAAGTTTTCATGAAATATCTAATGTTTTCATACCTTGTCCACGGCATTGCACTATTTGACACTTTTCGGCAGCAGAGATCCTTTTTCTTTCCCATATTGCTTGAAACATGTGGCCTGTGTAATAATGTGGAACATCCTTCTTAAGTAGTTTCCCTTTAATTGGGCTTACCTGGCAAAACGAATTATCACTGAGGTCTGAGATTGATTTCAGTGATCCAAAGAGCTCTGAGACCCGAAACCATCCAGGAGTTTAATTGAAAAGCCAAAAATTACATCTTTATGACACTTAGAACCAATTTGCATAATAATTTGGAACATAATTTGGAAGTAAAATATTGGACTCCTTTTCTGTTTCATATCAGCTGCAGAAAGCTTTTTTTACAATAGAGCCATTGTCACAGTGGGGAATAACCCCATTGAGAAGCCTATAAGACCCCCTAGCGGGCTTTTAAAAGGAAAAAAATTCAGGTAAATTTTAGGTTGGTTTTTAGCCTCTTTAAAGAGGACCTCTGCCCGCTCCTGACCTGCCTGGTTTAATAGCTTCACGCGTTACCCATGTAATAACGATTCTGGAGCTTCTATTCTTACAGCTCTATGTTGTGTCATTCATCTATTATTTCTACTAGAAGTTATGAATGAATTGCTAGCAGTCTGCAGTAAGGGTACAGGGGGGAGGTAACCAGTTGGGGGGGTGTCCCTGCCCAGTCTGAAAATGATAGCACCGATTGGATAGAGTGAGACTGTGCAGGAACACACCCCCAACTAGTTACCACCCCTCTGTACCCTTACTGCAGACTGCTAGCAATTTATTCATAACTCCTAGTTGAAATAATAAAGGAATAGAACAACATACAGCCATAAGAATAGATGCTCCAGAATTGTTATTATATGAGTGTGGTGTCCCACTATGTGCTATAGGTGGGAACTTTAAATTGCTGCTAAATGTCATATTTAATGTATCTAATATATTGTATTTTCCTAATATAAGGCTGGCATTGTCAATTCACCCATTCGCCCCTAGGTGATGCTGGCGCCACATATTATTTGTACCTTGGGGTTTGCTAAGAGTTAGACAGGAAGTTAATTCAGTCTCTAAAGGAAAGAGAGAGGAGAAGGAAGTAAATGGAGGAGGACAGGCTCAGTCCAAGATGTAGCTGCTTTCCTCTGGGCCCTTATCAAGCCTGGAGATGACAGACCAAGGAGTCACAGCAGCCCAGCACAAGACAGTAAGTCTATGTATGGATATAAAGCAAGTCTAGTGAAGATTAGAGCTGAGTCTAGCCAAGGGACTTAACAAGTACCAGTGACCAGTAGGAACTTAAAAGTACCTAGACATAACTGGATAATTAGTGCGCAGAATTGTTCTCTTTTCACTTAATGCATTCTGGGAACATAGTGAACCTGAATTTTTCAGGAGAGCATCCTGCATCAAATAATGTAGCAGAGAGTTTGCCTGCCACGAGGGAAAACGCCCTTATTGGATTGCTCAAGATAAATAGGGAATCATTATATTCAATACCTGAATACTAGAAAGTGGACTTAATACAAAGTTCCTAATTCTTTGCCTGTAAAGTAACAGCATTAGAGAATTCCTCAACTGACAATTCCCAGACCTGTATTAAGAATTCATAGCCAAACTAACATCTGGATTATTGCCTTTGATATACCGATGAACTGTAACCACTGTCCTGAGACTATTGATTCAGTAAAAGTTCAATTGTTGTTTACTACAAATGACTCCTCATCCTTTCTACAACTCTCAACACTTGCAGTTTACGGTCCTAGCGTCACGAACACAGGGGCCCAGCCACCAAAGCACCCTAAGCATACCCATTACCATCAAGGGTACCTCAACTTTATCTGGCTGGTGTTCCCTACAATAGAGAGTGCCCCGGAGGATTTAGTGCTGTCTTCCCATCCACTGCACTGCCAGCCCAGGGAGACTCTGCTAACCGTCAGAAAATGAACTACTACCACCATCGGCCGACCGTAGCCTCACGTGTTGTCCCTGCGGTCTGGCGCGCTGCATGAGGAACGCATGTAATTATTAAAACAGGCATGTCAGGAGCAGGGAGAGGTCTTCTTTAAGTAAATAAAAATAGTCATATTCACTGAAGGCAAGCAGAGATCTCGCAAATGGAAATAGAAACACAACCAGAGAGATGGAGAGATGAGAAACGCTTATTAAATGAATTCTAATAAATATGGGGGGTAGTTAGAGTGCAGCTCTCAAATGCAGCTCAGAAATACAATCTGATCCTTCCCGTCTGCTCCTTAAGATTGTAAATACTCTCAAAGGACGACTGTAAATGAGGTGAATCTTCGTCTTTGTTTAAGTGCCGAACAAGGGATTTTTCAGAGTAGTAATTATCCCCTATTCTTCGCCTGCTGTATTCATCAGTTAAACCAACATATTTTATCCTGAAATAGTAGTTTTGTTTAATTAGTCTTGGCTCCGGGCATGGCAAATTAAACTTCAGCTAAACAATTGTAAGCATTGTCTTCTTTTACGAGGGTTGAAAACATTCTGAAAAATCTCAACCTTTCAAGAATCATAACTAAGATGAAGAAAGTCCTGTTATCAGTGCAGGAATAGTGCACACATCTTATAATGCAAGATACATTGTGTTACTATATTATTACATAGTCGTATGCCAGAGAGTGCCCAGGCTATACCACCATGACACGCAGAGACATAAAGGCAAAACTGTCTATACCTACATCATATCCTGGGAGAGACAGAGAGGCAGTACTATCTGTACCTACACCATATACAGGGGGAGACAGGGAGGCAGTACTATCTGTACCTACACCATATACAGGGGGAGACAGGGAGGCAGTAATATCTGTATCTACATCATTTACAGGAAGAGACAGGGAGGCAGTACTATCTGTACCTACACCATATACAGGGGGAGACAGTACTATCTGTACCTACACCATATACAGGGGGAGACAGGGAGGCAGTACTATCTATACCTACATCATTTACAGGGAGTGACAGCATGGCAGTACTATCTGTGCCTACATCATTTGCAGGGAGAGACAAGGAGGCAGTATTATCTGTACCTACATCATTTACAGGAAGAGACAGGGAGGCAATACTATCTGTACCTACATCATTTATAGAGGGAGCAGTACTATCTGTATCTACATAATTTGCAGGAAGAGACAGGGAGGCAGTACTGTCTGTACCTACATCATTTACAGAAAGAGACAGGGAGGCAGTACTATCTGTACCTACATCATATATAGGTAGAGACAGGGAGGCAGTACTATCTGTACCTACATCATATATAGGTAGAGACAGGGAGGCAATACTATCTGTACCTACATCATATATAGGTAGAGACAGGGAGGCAGTACTATCTGTACCTACATCATATATAAGTAGTGTCAGGCATTTTCATAGGTATATATATTGATACCTGGTCATATTATATTCAAAATGCATGCTCATTGTCTTTAAGAGACAGGCTGAAGTTGAACCAAAGTTTTCATACACGGCTGGAACAGGCCAAGATTTGAAGTCACACAGAGTTCAGTATGTGAAAAAGTTTGCCGAATACTGAATACAAAGAACATTGTATTTTAAAAAGTTATTGCCACAGATGTGGGCTTATCTGTTGGGAGTACACTGGATTCTCCAGACATGTCCGTCTGAAGAGAACAAGGCCCATTCATATCATTATGGTCCATAGATCAACAGTGTGAGAAACATTCAGAGAGACGCCTAAAGGTCTGTCTTTAGTTGTTTCAAAGTTTTCTAAACTAATCCTCATCTCTAATTTACGACGATGAGGGTCAAATGTATATGATGCAAAAATACCCTAGTTAACTCTTCATAGTATGGTGTTAATAGCTTGCACAACAGTGCCATCCAGAGACAGATGGATATCGTTACACCATCCTCCATTAGTTGCATTATGGGTAAACATGATCTCATAGGATCTTATTACATATGTTTACACCCCCTCCATTGATTGGAGAATACTAATCCAGGGGGTGGTAATGTTAGATTACAAGGGAGATAATTACCCTAGATAGAGAGGCAAGAAGAAACAAGCAAAGAACAAGCAGAGAACATTCCAGGATTCAGCAGAACGTCCAAGAGAGAGAGGAGAAAGGAGAGAGGCAAGAACGAGGATAGCATTCCAACATTCCAGGAGCCAAGACCCAAGATGAAAGCCATGGTGATGGACCATCCAGCTTTCCTAGGAGCAGAAGTGAGATTCCTGCTAGGACTTGGTAAGAAACACAAAGAATGATGTTTCATTTTATTAAGACTATTTAGATAATGTGGGTAAAATCATAGCATCTATGTTGGCGAACATATTAATTTAATTGATCATCTCCATATTGAGATGTAGTCTTAGGATATTGTGAGGCTTCATTCTACCTGCAGAAGAATCAAGTTTCATAATTTATTAGAGTATTAAATGATTGCATACATATATGCATAGATATAGATATATTGATAGTAGCATTCTTCGCCAAGCTAGATGATAAATTCCCACTGGAAGATTTGTTCCAAGTTCTTCCAATGTCTGTTGTCTTAATAGTCTTACCAGGTTATACAGATATGAAAGTAGTCCAGGATAGGGCGGAAGGATACAGTTATCTCTTCTAAGTTATATCCTTGGATGGATTTGCCCATTCCTGAAGCCATGTGAGGTGTAGTTGGTTAGAGGAGGGCAGAATGTAGTTAGCATTCGATATTGGTGTCTAGGATTAGACAGGCCCATCCTGATATCATGAGGTTTCCTCTGAACAGGAGTGATGTATATACTGTAATTTAACTTCTCGTTTTGATATCCTAACCAAATAGTTTTGTTATAATGTGACGAGCTGCTCTTACCCACATGTGTTTATTTACTTATTGTGAAGCTTCTAGTGCCTGATATCAATGCCATATATATTAATTGGCAGATATCATTGTTTATTTACTTATGATAAGCTTGTAATGCTTCATATATCATTGCCATATATATTCCTTGGCATATATAATCGTGTTTATATACCTATTTGTTTATAATCTTGTAACTAATAAAATCTGCATATTTTTATAATATCTGCGTATTATTTAATGTCAAAACTACATCTTTAGCATTAATGTCATCTCTCATGAAAAGAACTTATTATCTGAGGAAATAGTCGGCCTCAGATGTGAATTGTATCGATTGGGTTATCTACAATTCACCAGGTCATAATTTCGACAAGTTATGAAAAAAATATTTTTATGACCATAATTAATAATTCTTAATCGAATTATTACAAACCCGACAGTAGAGACAGGGAGGCAGTACTATCTGTACCTTCATCATATATAGGTAGAGACATGGAGGCAGTACTGTCTGTACCTACATCATTTACAGGAAGTGAGAGGGAAGCAGTACTATCTGTTCCTACATCATGTATAGGGAGAGATTGGGAGGCAGTACTATCTGTGCCTACATCATTTAGACAAAAAGATTGGGAGGCGGTACTATCTGTATGTACATCATTCACAGGAAGAGACAGAGAGGCAGTACTATCTATATCAACACCATTTACAAAGAGAGACAAACAGGTTGTACTATCTGTACCTACATAATTTACAGGGGGAGATGGGGGCAATACTATCTTTGCTTCCATTTTTTAAAGTTAGAACAGGGAGGCTGTGCTATCTGTAACTACACCATCTATAATGAGAGAAAGGGTGGTAGCACCATTTGTACCTCTATTATTTACAGGGAGAGACAAGGAGGATGCATAAACATCTGTACCTACATCATTTGCAGGGAAAGACAGTCAGTGAGTACTATCTGTAACTACATCATTACCAGGGAGATATGGGGAGGCAGTACTATCTGTAACTACATCATTACCAGGGAGATATGGGGAGGCAGTACTATCTGTACCTACATCATTAACAGGGAGAGATGGGGAGGCAGTACTATCTGTACCTACATCATTTACAGGGAGAGATGGGGAGGCAGTACTATCTGTACCTACATCATTAACAGGGAGAGATGGGGAGGCAGTACTATTTGTACCTACATCATTTGCAGGGAGATATGGGGAGGCAGTACTATCTGTACCTACATCATTTACATGGAAAGACAGAGAGTACTATCTGCACTTACATTGTTGTCTAAAGGATGTACTGCCCACTCTATCAAGTTGCCCATTATTAAACCATTAAGGACATGGCGGTCACCTTGAACCTACCCCAGTCATATTCTAATAAAATACAGCGCCGTTCTGCTGCATATGGAACGTGGCGGAGTAAATCATAGAGAAGAAAAATGTTTGCAAGAAATTTGTTTTCTGCTGGCAACATCCCATCATTAAGTCATTGAAAGGCGTCTTATTAAGAGCCCTTCTAGCAGTTTGTGTACAGGGGCAGTGACTTCATTGTCACGAGCTTGCCGGTATTTTTTGCTTTTCATGCTGCACTGGATTTAATAACAGAGAGAGATTCGGTAAATGGGACTTGCAGGCAACAATCTTACAAAGGACACAAAAATATCCACGTTACACCAACTGGAAGAAATTCAAATGCCAAAGCGTCTTTGTAAAAGTTTTCTTTCTTTTTTTTTTCCTCTTCTTGCAATTTCACAACTTTGAAAAATTTCCACTGAACTAATCTGGGCGACTAAACCAATAAGGAGCCGCACTGTATGCCGCCCAAATGCTTCTCGCGAGCAGAATTACCTTAATGTACAAATGCCATATGGAGCATGATTTGAAGGCTGTTCGAGTGGGAATTTTAATTTACTAATTTAATGCAGGAGCTGGAGGTAGCTAAAAAATTAATTATGTGCACCATTAAAGCTTGGGAGAAATGATACCGGCGCCAGCTATAAAGACGAGCGTTCACCCAAAGGTAAAAGAATTGATGGAAACGAGCGCTAATCCTCACCCTACAACGTGTTTGGAGATGATATCTGCTCACGGTGTTTCTCTAAAACATTATGGTGGTTTTTAGGGTTTTTGTTTTTTTATTTTGGTTACAAAATGGCTGCAAGTAAATGGTGCGCATCATATGCTGCCTGTGCAGAGACAAGAGGCAGATCGGCTCAAGACATTTTAAAGGGAATTTGTCACCAGTTAGCAGGGTTAAGGAAAAGGATCCATCGCTGTCTTACTCTCACCTGGTGAGGTGCGTCTGCTAAACCGCTTGTCCAGTAGAGCAGATCTTCTTGACCAACACAGAAAGGTGGCGCTGCTGCAGCAGAGCAGGAGGATGGGTGGAGCAAAACTGGAGAGTTAATGTGGCTTTGCTGGAGAACCAGTGTAGTAGAGTGAGCGACCTGGTGTAGCAGAGATGTAATTCCGTGCAGCAGAGTTGAAGTGGAGGACAGTGAAGCAGAGTTAACTGGAGACTGGTGTAACAGTGTTGTAGCAGAATTCAATGAGCACCAGTGTAGCAGACTGAAGGCCTAAAGGAGCAGGGCTGGAGGTCTAGTATTGTACTCCAGATCTGCACTCACTAATCTGCTGGTGCAGTCACTGTGTACATACATTCCTTATCCTGTACTGATCCTGAGCTACATCCTGTATTATACTCCAGAGCTGCACTCACTATTCTGCTGGTGCAATCACTGTGTACATACACTACTTATCCTGTACTGATCCTGAGTTACATCCTGTATTATACTCCAGAGCTGCACTCACTATTCTGCTGGTGCAATCACTGTGTACATACACTACTTATTCTGTACTGATCCTGAGTTCCATCCTGTATTATACTCCAGAGCTGCACTCACTATTCTGCTTGTGCAGTCACTGTGTACATACATTACTGATCCTATACAGATTCTGAATTAAATCCTGTATTATACTCCAGAGCTGCAATCACCATTCAACTGGTTGCTAGTACAAATCATAAGCAAGCTTGTGGACACAAACCCTTTTGATAACTTAACCGATCTATTGCAGAACCTTTGAATGATTATGATCTTCTGTTTGGTTTTTTGTATTGAGGTAATGTCCTAAACCGATGGCCAAATTACATCGCATTAAACACCACAAGGGCGCAGCTAGAGGCGATGCACAAATAGAAGTTGCAACCAAACTCTGTTGTTTCGGGGAAGCCCAAAAGCCTCACAAAAAGACAAAGTATCCTAAGTGTCACTTGGTCGGTAGGAACCCTGTTACAGATTCTGTATTGGGGTCTGCGGCTTAGACTCCTGACAGCACACAAATGGCCCTAAAGGATTGGTACAACATATTCTAGGAAAACCACAGATACATTTAGGATCTGTAAACAGCAGCAGCTACAGATGTAGCAAGTGTTAATGCATTAAATACACTGCTGCAGTGAATTTTAACTTGACTTTTTCAAAGGCTTTGTCTGTGTTACATTTTTGCTACAGCAGTGTATTTAGTGCATTGAGTAGCAAGATAACAATTGCTATATCTATAATCTGCTTGTTGATGGTTTCCAAGGCGCATCATTTATCTAATTAACCATACAGGGTAAGGGCTCGTTCACATCACCGTTTGTCTTTTCCGTTCTCCGGCTCCGTTAAGGACCAGGAGAACGGAAAGGACGGATGCTGTACATAACTGACACCACCTAAAGACCCCATAGACTTTAATGGGGTCCGTTTGGTGTCCGCCCAGAACATGATTTTTGAGCGGACACGAAAGTCCTGGTGATGTGAACGAGCCCTTACAAAGGTAACAATAAACTGAAAAACAGCTCACTCTTTTATTTGCATGTCTTATTACATATAATTGACCCTGCCATTATCATCCTGCTGTAATTCATACCCGACTGCAAGTTGTACCCACTGACAACCCCAGAGATATATTGCTGCAAAGTTGTACCAACTGACAACCCCAGACATATATGCATACACTGTGCATTACAGTGTTACAATGTAGAAATTGTGCTAAGTAAAGGAGTGCAGTCCTGCGGTTGTGAGCAGTGCATTTCAGGTTTATCGCGTATGTTTCACATCTTTTTTTTTTTTTTACTGCTTCTAAATGTGTAGATGGCAAAAAAAGCATCCTCTGAAATATCGGCTGCTCTGGGCCTCAGAGACAAAGATTTCATTTCAAGGTTAAATGTTTTTTCAAGAAAGGAAAAGTTTGTTCAGAAAGTTTCAGAACACCACAGGCTGGTGAGAGTCAACCTGTCATAAACTAATATTGCTTAGTTATCTAATAAATAGCAATAGCGTGGCACATGTCAAGGGTTCTTGTAAGGTTTTGGGGCCCATTGAGTTTTTGTGACTCCCATGATGAACTCACTCGAAGTGATGACTTTATGTGTCCTGCAAATAAAATAAAAATGTTACTCTTGTAATACTACAGCTGGCCACATGGGGCGCTGTGAGCACATAGCACTCCCTTTCGAATGATTAGCCCAATACCATACAGTGCCACCTAGTGGCAGGAAAATATAACACAACTGTTTTAGTAAATGGAAATGTCGCAGTGCAAAAAAATACCTTTTACAATAATAATTCTCCATGTAAGTTTTAAAATGGGTACAAATACACAGAACGAGGTAAAAGAAAACTGAAATGGTTAAGAAGTTCAAATGACAGAGACAGATTTATCAAGGGACATTGACAACAACACCTATAGTTTATAAATCACTCACAAATCCACTACTAGCTACTAGAAAAGCTTCTCAAGTTCATTATTTCAATTTCTAACTTGTTGCTCAAGAAGAAGTTTTTTTTCCAATTACAGTAAGTAACATCTTAAAGGGCCGGTAATGTGAAACAATATAATTTGGCTGCAGCAGATATCAGCAACACATGTGGATGTGAATGTTTCTGGAGGGTCTCAGCAAGGAGACATTTGTAGTAGTGATTCTTCAGACCCACCATACAGCAGCACACAGTATGTGCACGTCCCTTTAAATTTCATTGTGAGCTCAGCTTCTGTCACTGAACACACAGGTAATGTGAGCAACAAGGGTTAATAATAGAAAGTAATGGACTCCAAAGCTAAAAACTTTCACCAAAACCAGTTTACACTCCGGGGGACATTACAGACTCTCTTACAGATGGGTCCGTATCTGAATCTGCTTCTCTGGTGGAATCAGAACCTGGTTATCACTATGAGTCTGCTATACCTGGTGCTGCACCGTCAAACAGCTGATCAGCAAGGGTGCCGGGTGTGGGACGCCCACTGCGCTGATATGGAAGACAAATCCATCAATATCTGTAGCACAGACTTTAAATAATGTGAAATGGTTATATCCAATATAAAGACATTTAAACATCTCTTCTTGCTATCAAGAAGTTGGAGCGGGATTCTTCTGCTGGCGGACATCTTGCCATTGGTGTTATGACGAAAGAGATACTGGCGATTAATGTATTTATAGAGGAAATATCAATAATGTAGATGGCAACCGCCGAGGTTGAAACGCGTGGGTTCTACACCTCCCAATACAAGGTCCCTCTTTTCCAAGAAGCAGCTTGCTTATGAGACGCGTAAACTTTCAAAGCCTGGCGTCTTCTCTGCACTTCAGAGGCTCCGAATTCTAATCCTCATTATAGATTTAATCCTCTTTTAGAGAGGAAATGGGATGTATAAGTGGGCGCCCCGCCGAGAGCCGGAGATCCATTTAGGCAGTAATATTAGGAGGAGGACTATTTCCCTGTGCTCTATCCTTGCCCCTTACAGTCTGCTCATCTTGGGGATAGGTGCCACCTCCATCAGGGTCATGTCACTGCCCAGGAGGTCACGGAAATGTTGGCCATTTTGGGTAATTTATTGCAAAAAGCATTAAAAAAAAAGCCACCATATGTTTACAAATAGTCAGGACTTATCCGATACTATCTCCTGAAGATCCACACAATTTTTATGTTTTTCATCATCACATTTGAAGAGTCATCACTTTTTATCATCAGCCATTTTAAAGCATGTTTTTTGTGCGACAAGTTGCATTATTGCATTTTTCCAGAGCACCACGTTACGGTACGATACCATGTATTCATTAGCTTTTATTATTTTTGGGGGGAAGATGCAAAAAATAAAGCCAAAAACATTGTACCATAGTTATTGCATGTTTTTACATTTTTACTATGCATATTTTTAAATATTTATTTATTTATATTTATTTTTTTTTGTAGGATCTTCCAGTGATCACAGGGTTAATAAATGGAAATATATGGTGATGCTGATACACATGTATCCACACTTTAGCTTGGCAGTAGTAGTGAAGCCTCCTCAGAGAGAGGGTATAAGGCCTCATGCACATGACCGTGTGCCGGCCGACCATATTGCGGCCCGTAAACAGCGGGTCCACAGTACACGGGCACTGGCCATGTGCGCACTGTATCACTTGAATAGGTCCGCAGTCTGGGAGATACGGTGCTCTAATTTTTTGCGGTGCGGACCGTCAGATGAGGATCGCAGACCCCATTCAAGTGAATGTGTCGGTGTCCGCAGGCGGCAGGCAAGCGGTCGGTGCACTTGCATTACAAACGCGCATGTGCATGAGGCCTGATGGAAAGATTTCCTCCTGTTCTGGGGTTTTGAACTGCACCTGGATTTGGCTCACAAAAACTGATGTAAATATCTGACCAAGTAACTGAAGTGTGAATTAGGCCTTAATGTGTTACTTAAAAGCTATCTACACCTTCAGGGACAATGTTTTTTATGATTGCATTTTGCCCATTTTGAGCTAAAAATCATTTCTTCAATTGGTCTTCATTAAAAATATTGAGCCGTTCTGTCACAAAGGGTTAACTGTTTTTCTAGCTGTGTGATAATAAACCTTATCTCCGAATTACTAAAAGGTCATAAACACTTATTTATGCCACATTCTTATCAGTAAGATAAGAACTGAGCTATCATGAGTGCTTAGGAGGTCAGAGAGCAGAGATAATGGGCCGTCAGCTCCTGGTCTGATGGAACAAAGTAAAAATTCAGACCCTGCTGCTACAGAAACTTAAGCCTGCATAGAGAAAGGGGCTCAGCATTTTTAATACAGACGAATTTAAAAAAAACAATATTTAGTAAGTACAATGCAATAATAAAAGATTGCCCCCAAAGGTGTACATAGCCTTTAAAGGGGTTGTCCAAGTTCAGAGCTGAACCCGGACATACTCATAATTTCACCCAGGCAGCCCCCTGATCTTAGCATCGGGCAAGGGCTCTTTTATTTACCATAACACACTGCGGGGTGGAGGCTTCTGCCCGGCAGTGTGTTCGGTGACGTCACCGGCTCTAATGGGCGGGCTTTAGCGCTGCTCTAGTTGTTTTGCAGCCTAAGCACGCCCATCAGTGCTGGTGACGTCACCGGGCTCACTGCTGGGCAGAAGCCTCCGCCTGGCAGCCCTAAAGAGAGCCTGATTCATCACCGGAACTCCAGAAAATGCCTTTGCCCTGCGGGATTCAGTGCCGGGTAAAGGAGCGCATTGGAGCATGAACTGCTCCGATGCCCAAGTCAGGGGGGCTGCCTGGGTGAAAATGGGGATATATCCGGGTCCAGCTCCGAACCCGGACAACCCCTTTAAGGATTGCTACATCTGTATATGTTGCTGGGTGGAGTTCCTATTCAGGCCACCAGGAGCAGTATACAGCTGAAGGTCACCCTCTACTGTATGGAACAGGTAGCCAAGGAGTGTAGGACCTGAGGAGTGGATATAGACTTCATGCATAGATGCCGACAGTCAGGATTTTGGTGGCAATGTCTCTCAGAGCAATCCATGAGTTATAAGTGTAGCATGGGCTTCTTAGGAAATTTTGGGCATCTTATGGCAGTCTGTGCTCCACTTCAAAAGGAGAAACCCTGCAGTAACCAGCTCCGTGTACTGCACGACGGACAGAGCTGTGGTTGCGTCATCGGAGCTACTGCAGAACATTTGATCGGCGGAGATGTCGGATGTAGGACCCCGGACGATCAGATAGTGATGACCTATCCTGAGGACAAGCTATCAATATAAAAGGAGTGGACAGCCCCTTTAAAGGGGGACAAACCTGAAGGGGACCACAGAAGAGCAGCTGATGCAGATGAGTGTAAAGTGTCACCTCATGATTCTCTGTATACAGATGAGTCCGACATTCGAGGAATGTGTGATAACGGAGATTACTGACCGCCGGGAAAAATTACACAACTCCGCAAAGAAAAAGAGCAGATGGCGGAGTGCATCCCCCAACCGGGCGGCCAGGACTGCTCGGCTGACTGACAGAAAACATATAAATGTTACAGGTCACGTAACTGATGGTACCATGCTGGGGTTGCTAAGCAACGCACCACTATGACTGTGAGAGATTGTAACAATGTGACAATGGATAAATAATCAGATGACACATTGCGACAATTAATAGAAAGCGAAGCAAAAGACGAATGACATGACTGGAATTAAGATGAAATGTAACTACTTACTATAGACTGTCAGTGTCATCATCCTGTACCCCAAGTGTCAGTGTCATTATCCTGTACCCCAAGTGTCAGTGTCATTATCCTGTACCCCAAGTGTCAGTGTCATTATCCTGTACCCCGAGTGTCAGTGTCAGTATCCTGTACCCCGAGTGTCAGTGTCATTATCCTGTACCCCAAGTGTCAGTGTCATTATCCTGTACCCCGAGTGTCAGTGTCATTATCCTGTACCCCGAGTGTCAGTGTCATTATCCTGTACCCCGAGTGTCAGTGTCATTATCCTGTACCCCGAGTGTCACCGTCATTATCCTGTACCCCGAGTGTCAGTGTCAGTATCCTGTACCCCGAGTGTCAGCGTCATTATCCTGTACCCCAAGTGTCAGTGTCATTATCCTGTACCCCAAGTGTCAGTGTCATTATCCTGTACCCCCAAGTGTCAGTGTCATTATCCTGTACCCCGAGTGTCAGCGTCATTATCCTGTACCCCGAGTGTCATTATCCTGTACCCCAAGTGTCAGTGTCATTATCCTGTACCCCAAGTGTCAGTGTCATCATCCTGTACCCCAAGTGTCAGTGTCATTATCCTGTTCCCCAAGTGTCAGTGTCAGTATCCTGTACCCCGAGTGTCAGTATCATTATCCTGTACCCCAAGTGTCAGTATCCTGTACCCCGAGTGTCAGTGTGATTATCCTGTACCCCAAGTGTCAGCGTCATTATCCTGTACCCCGAGTGTCAGTGTCATTATCCTGTACCCCGAGTGTCAGTGTCATTATCCTGTACCCCAAGTGTCAGTGTCATTATCCTGTACCCCGAGTGTCAGCGTGTCATTATCCTGTACCCCAAGTGTCAGCGTCATTATCCTGTACCCTGAGTGTCAGTGTCATTATCCTGTACCCCGAGTGTCAGTGTCATTATCCTGTACCCCGAGTGTCACCATCCTGTACCCCAAGTGTCAGTTTCATTATCCTGTACCCCGAGTGTCAGTGTCATTATCCTGCACCCCGAGTGTCAGTGTCATTATCCTGTACCCCGAGTGTCAGTGTCATTATGCTGCACCCCGAGTGTCAGTGTCATTATCCTGTACCCCGAGTGTCAGCGTCATTATCCTGTACCCCGAGTGTCAGTGTCATTATCCTGTACCCCGAGTGTCACCATCCTGTACCCCAAGTGTCAGTGTCATTATCCTGTACCCCGAGTGTCAGTGTCATTATCCTGTACCCCGAGTGTCAGTGTCATTATGCTGCCTGCAGTCCTTTGGTTTCAGGCAAATCAATAGAAAAGCTGACGCGGCTGGCAGCGACCTCCACAGAACCTCTCTCGTTAAAGCCACCTTCATGAAGGAGTCTCACACACTGTCGTCCATCATTCCTTTCCATTGCCAGTTGGCATTGTGCCAGGCATTTCTCTTACAGGCTTGTAAAGGATTCGTCTTGGAGTCATCTCTATAAGAAGCTGCTTTTTGGTTTGACCTCCCCCCCACCCCGGGTCCAGGTACTGAGAGCGTGTGTCTTAATTACTGCAGGAACCTGTCACTGGTTCCTGCCATCGCTCCTCTGTCTCGCTTGCTCCTGATCTTCCCTCCGGTGCCCCGGGCTCCGTGGACTCTCACTGCACTCTTATTACAAGCAATTTCTGCAAGGGGCAGAAGACATTTCTACTGATTTCTTAAAATACCTTGTCTAATTTTATTTTTTCCATTTAGCGGATCCGTGTTTTTATAAAGGACATTGTTCCTGCAGCTGCACAGGAGACCGCTCCAGACTGCGGGGAGCACTATGGGGGTCTGTAGAGAGCTTTATTACCACTGGGCAGACAATAGGGGGGCTGTGAGGACGTTATTACTACTTCTACTAATGGGGGCACTACTGGGGAGTATTATCACTGTAGGGGCACTGTAGGGGCAGTATTACTAATGGGGCATTCTAGAAGGGAATTACTACTGGTGGGACTTTGAGGAGCACTATTACTATGGGGGGCACTATTGTTTTATCAGGATAGTATTTGGGGTATTGAGGGGCACAGCGAGCAGCAGGATAACACTGTGGGGCTCCAGGTTGGGGGATGATGATAGAAAAGGGAGGAAGCTCAGATGTCCGTGTGTCACACTCTGCAGAGACGAGGAGCGGCAGAAAGAAGTGTCCAGACCGAATGGCGAAGATGGTGAGAAGATCTACATCAGAGGAGACGTCACCTGGAGGTCCTGGGTGTGACAGGTATGTGCTGTTGGGGTGTGTGGGGGTCGACTTACAGAATTGGGCCATATTCATTGGGGCTTGGGCCCCGGATCTTTTGAGACCCTAGCTACGGTAACATTCTTGTTTAGTCCCAGTTTCTATCACAGCTGAGAGTTGATACAATTGTATCCTAGACAATCAATCTAGAGTGATACATTTTACCTACACTGATACATTGTAACAAACTATTAAGGCAGGAGAGAGGATAAGGGACAACTATTAGATCATGAGAACGGGGTCTCATACCCCCCTGCAGCTCCCCTGAAATGAACAGTGCGGCCACGCCATTCATTTCTATGGGAATTAGGCCTCATGCACATGGCTGTTGACGCCCGCGACCCATATTGTGGCCCGCAAACAGCGGCCGTGTTCTATTTTTTTGGGGTGCAGACAGATCACGGAATTATTCAAGTTGAATGAGTCTGGATCCTTCGTGGCAGCCGAACAAATGGTGCCCGTGCATTGGGGACCGCAAATTGTGGTCCCCAATGCACGGAATGGCCGTGTGCATGAGCCCTTATGGCCCTTATACGTGAGCGCTGTACTCGGCTATCTCTGGAACTCCTATAGAAATAAATGCAGCGACCACACAAATTTGTGTCTACCCGCTCCATTCATTTCAGGGGGCTGCAGGGGGTACGGGCCCGCGTTCTCATGATCTGTGGGGGACCCAGCAGTAGGACTATGGATAGAGGATAACCTAATCTAACTGGAATACCTTTTTAAGTCTTATTCGTTTTAAGGACTAATCTGTCACTTACTTATTATCAGCGCAGTCTCATGTTTAATTATAGGCATGTGAAGATGTTGCCCCAGGTTGTCGACTCACACAAAATGTTTTTTTGTTTTTTTTATTAGATAATTTTTAAACATTTTTCTTGAAAAACAACAGACTACAAGCAATCAGGACCCTATTTCAGCCTCCCCCCCTGACCACCCAATAGGGGCATCTGGCATATTTCTCTGTTCCGTAGTAAGGGTGTGAAGTCGCAGCGGGTCGAGAAACGCCTGGGTCTCCAAGTTTTAGACTCGTACAGGGAGGAATAAAACGAGTGCATAATCTCAAGTACCTTTTCAGGAGCTGCACAGAGTTCCCCTTCAGGGTTGCGGAGAGCGTCTATATAGGCTGATTGTTGCTGAGCCTTAGAAACCGTAGCCAGTAATCTGCCCGCCCTTTCTCCTTCCTCATAATACATCTGTTTCTTGCGTTCAGTAGCAAGCGTTGATTCGGCCTCGGTTGTGCTCCTCGCCATTCCTCCTCCCGTTCAATAGATGGGTTTACTATATACCTGGCCTCAGCCCTCTCTGCATCTCTTACTTTGGCCCTAGTCTCGCTTCTTTTTTTGTTTACCTCTGCACTTAGTATCCCCCATTGGGACACTATAAAGGCTTTCCTAACCACGAGCTGGGGTGCCGAGGGGACCTTATGCATAAAGAACTCCTTCAGGTTGTCTCCTATACCCGCCACATCGGCCAGCACATTAAGCCAGTATGGGTTAAATGTCCACACCATGCCTCCCCGCAATACAGGAGGAAGGAAGTTGGTCGTGACAAGCACAGGGGAATGGTCCGATATTCTACGGGGAAGATATTGTATGTCCTGAATCAGTTGTCCCATCGCGGTGTTGCCTAGTATTAAAGGGTTTCTGTCATCAGAATTAACCCTATTAAACTAGCTGACATTAGCGATGTGCTAATTGGTGGCGTTGACCCCTGCTCCTAGAAGCTCCGTTCTCGCACCTCTGGACGCGCCCCGCTGCTCTTGATTGACAGGACCAGGCAGCCTTGGTCTCCTCTTGCCGTCCCTGTCTGCCACATATCTCGCGCCTGCGCCATCCCATTCAGTATTCGGCGCAGGCACAGTGTGTGAAGGACGAGCCGTCCCATTGAAATGAATGGGACGGCTTGGTTGTAATTACACCTGCTCACCGCTGCAGATCGAGCAGGTAAACAATGAAGAGGAGGCAGCGCTGGCACGGAACAGCTGATCAGCGGGGGTCCCTGCCGATCTGATATTGATAGGTCATCAATAAATATAACTTGGACAACCCCTTTTAGTGTGTTTCTTGAAGGCAACATATCGGAGGTTGGTATTGTTTCATACTATTCAGGATAGCCCTACTATTATTGGCTTCCCTTAACGCTCTAACGTTCCAGCGAACAAGCCATATACATCCCATAGTAACATAAAGGAACCCCTCGTGTGACCCCACAGTCAGTGGCAGGTATACGTACGTCCTGCTCTCGGGTTATAGCACGGACCCTTATTCTGCTTCTCAAAACCTCATGTCTCATAGTCGCAGCCCCCCAGGTTGTAAACCAATAATGTCCCTAAACCGTACCGCTAGAAAGGCAATTTAAAGTGCTGATCTTCCCAGCGGGCCCCGACTAAGACACCTAGTTGTAGGGCTGTGGGACTAAGACTGGTTAGCTAGCCCACCGGTGGCGCTCCTTATACAGATGTCAACAAAACAATATTAAAAACAGAACAATACTTATATATAACCACGATTACGAAGCCGTCTGCTCCTCGGCTCCCTTCATGTCTCTCAGCAAGCCTTTCGACAAGGCCATCCATTCCTATATACTCCCCGCTGCAGTCTGTTATAGGCATACTCTCCCTTCACATGACCCCGTCAGCAGACCATGGTAACCCTACACAACTACCCCCCCGCACAATCATGCCCACCTACACTCGGTCTCATTGTGTGTGCTCATGGTACTTACGCTTGGATGTGAGTCCATTGACTTAATGCTCCCGGTAAAAATGTACCTCACGTGCCAGGCTTAGATACACCAGTTCATCATACAGTCTTACACATGACAGGCTTAGATACGTGGTACATAATATGGTATCACACATGCCAGACTTACATACACCAGTTCATCATACAGTCGTACACATGATAGGCTTAGATATGTGGTACTTAATACAGTATCACACATGCCAGGCTTACATACACTGCTTCATCAGAAAGTATTATACACAACAGGCTTAGATACATTGTACATACTACAGTATCACACATGCCAGGCTTACATACACTGCTTCATCAGAAAGTATTATACACAACAGGCTTAGATACACAGGTTCATTAGACAGTATCACGCAACGTAGGCTTATATATACCAGTTCAACAGACAGTATCACGTCTGTCAGGCTTAGATACATCAGCAGACAATATCACACATGATAGGCTCTGATAAGCAGTTCAACAGACTACGCCAGGCTTAGATACAACTTAAGACATAAGAGGCAGCTTAGATACACCAGCTGAGTTAGACGTCAGTATAATGAAAACCTTGACAAGAAGGAAATGTGTGGATCTGTCTGGATGAATATTTCATGCCGCCGCCGCCGCCACAGACGCCATTAATCTACATCTCACTATTGATCCCAACATTTGGATGCCATTGATCGGATGAAGGACTGTTCTGTAATCTGGTGCCGTCCTCGGAACAAAGCAACCGACAGAGACGGACATGGATCTGGACATCTCAGGAAGTTCTGGGAAAAGTCTGCAGAACTTTACGAATAAGACATATCCGCTAAAACAAAGAGAAAACGGAAGAAGATGGACAAGTAAGAAATATGACATCAGAGACTCAGGGGGGTGCAGAGACTGGTGCTGACGGACTGCAAATCCCAGCAAGCCCTGCTAAGCAGCTGATCACACCTGTATGGGTGTAGAGCATACGTCAATCAATTACTGTACATTACTTATCCCGCACTAACCCTCCAGAGCTGCACTCACTATTCTGCTGGTGCAGTCACTGTGTACATACATTATTTATCCTGTACTGATCCTGAGTTACATCCTGTATTATACTCCAGAGCTGCACTCACTATTCTGCTGGTGCAGTCACTGTGTACATACATTACTTATCCTGTACTGATCCTGAGTTATATCCTGTATTATACTCCAGAGCTGCACTCACTATTCTGCTGGTGCAGTCACTGTGTGCATACATTACTTATCCTGTACTGATCCTGAGTTACATCCTGTATTATACTCCAGAGCTGCACTCACTATTCTGCTGGTGCAGTCACTGAGTACATACATTACTTATCCTGTACTGATCCTGAGTTACATCCTGTATTATACTCCAGAGCTGCACTCACTATTCTGCTGGAGGAGTCACTGTGTATATACATTACTTATCCTGTACTGATCCTGAGTTACATCCTGTATTATACTCCAGAGCTGCACTCACTATTCTGCTGGTGCAGTCACTGTGAACATACATTACTTATTCTGTACTGATCCTGAGTTACATCCTGTATTATACTCCAGAGCTGCACTCACTATTCTGCTGGTGCAGTCACTGTGTACACACATTACTTATCCTGTACTGATCCTGAGTTACATCCTGTATTATACTCCAGAGCTGCACTCACTATTCTGCTGGTGCAGTCACTGTGTACATACATTACTTATCCTGTACTGATCCTGAGTTACATCCTGTATTATACTCCAGAGCTGCACTCAGTATTCTTCTGGTGCAGTCACTGTGTACATACATTACTTATCCTGTACTGATCCTGAGTTACATCCTGTATTATACTCCAGAGCTGCACTCACTATTCTGCTGGTGCAGTCACTGTGTACATACATTACTTATCCTGTACTGATCCTGAGTTACATGCTGTATTATACCCCAGAGCTGCACTCACTATTCTGCTGGTGCAGTCACTGTGTACATACATTACTTATCCTGTACTGATCCTGAGTTACATCCTGTATTATACTCCAGAGCTGCACTCACTATTCTGTTGTTGGAGTCACTGTGTACATACATTACTTATCCTGTACTGATCCTGAGTTACATCCTGTATTATACTCCAGAGCTGCACTCACTATTCTGCTGGTGCAGTCACTGTGTACATACATTACTTATCCTGTACTGATCCTGAGTTACATCCTGTATTATACTCCAGAGCTGCACTCACTATTCTGCTGGTGGAGTCACTGTGTACATACATTACTTATCCTGTACTGATTCTGAGTTACATCCTGTATTATACTCCAGAGCTGCACTCACTATTCTGCTGGTGCAGTCACTGTGTACATACATTACTTATCCTGTACTGATCCTGAGTTACATCCTGTATTATACTCCAGAGCTGCACTCACTATTCTGCTGGTGCAGTCACTGTGTGCATACATTACTTATCCTGTACTGATCCTGAGTTACATCCTGTATTATACTCCAGAGCTGCACTCAGTATTCTTCTGGTGCAGTCACTGTGTACATACATTACTTATCCTGTACTGATCCTGAGTTACATCCTGTATTATACTCCAGAGCTGCACTCACTATTCTGCTGGTGCAGTCACTGTGTACATACATTACTTATCCTGTACTGATCCTGAGTTACATGCTGTATTATACCCCAGAGCTGCACTCACTATTCTGCTGGTGCAGTCACTGTGTACATACATTACTTATCCTGTACTGATCCTGAGTTACATCCTGTATTATACTCCAGAGCTGCACTCACTATTCTGTTGTTGGAGTCACTGTGTATATACATTACTTATTCTGTACTGATCCTAAGTTACATCATTTGGTACTTCAGAGCTGTATTTATAATTCTTTTGGTTGCTATCGGAGACGTGTTTTTGGACAGACACACCTTTAACAGCCTTTAACAGCTTTTATGACCCAGGTGGGTAATTCGTTTCTCCTATCTGAGCTGACCATACAGTGTATATGTAAACCAGAGCAAGCCGTGCATACTCTGAACAAGCAGGGAGCTCTGAAAAATGTCAGGTCTGAAGGTGCAGAATTATTAATACAGCTCAGCATTATAATGTAAACTATGAGTCCAAATCAGAGGAGTGAGGCAGAATACAGCAGATTTATATATAATACTTCTTTACCCTTTTAACCCTTTAGCAACTTCAGTCCGTGCTTAACTTAACATTTGAAACGCGTCGATTTTGCATCTGTCTCTTCTTTTACCGCATCAAATAAAGGATATAGTTTTATCAGAAGCTGGAACCTTCTACTTTTTACACAATGTCTGCACAAGGGGACATTATTAAGAGATGTCATTTGTCACAGGCGAAGGGGGGGGGGGGATTATTTTGTCACAAACTGCGAATTATGCTGAACACCAACAACCTTAACAAAACAGGCAGCAATGTGAACAGAGGCTCACAGGGCAGAACGCAGGACAGTGCTGCCACCTGCTGGTGATTTCAGGCATTTATGGGTAGTACAGGCGCATCTCAATAAATCTGAATGTCATCGAAAAGTTAACTTATTTCAGTATTTTTATTCAAAAAGTGAAACCCATATATTCTATGGATTCGTTACACACAGAGGATCTATTTCACGTGTTTGTTCCTTTTAATGTTGATGATTATGGTTACAGCTAATGAAAACCCAAAAGTCACCGAAAATTAGAATTTTGTGAAAGAGTTCAATATTGTAGACTCCTGGGGCCTCATTTATCAAAACTGTCTAACAGGAAAAGTGCATTAGTTGCCCATATCAACCAATCATAGCTCACCTTTCATTTCTTAAAGGGTTCTTAAAAAAAAGGAGAGCTCTGATTGGCTGCTATGGGCGACTAAGACAGTTTTCCTGTTAGACCGTTTTGATAAATGAGGCCCATGGTGTCACACTCTATTCAGCTATCAACACAAAACACCTGGTCCCTCAGTCTGGTTTAGTAGGTTACACTATCACGGGGAAGACTGCTGACTTGACAGTTGTCCAGAAGACAGTCAATGGCACTCTCCACAAGGAGGGAAGCCACAAAAGCTGGCAGTTCCCAAGCATATTAAAACTGAGTGGACGGAGAAAGTGTGTTAGAAAAAGGTGCACAAGAAACAGGGATAATTAAAGCCTTGAAAGGATTGTCAAGAAAAGGTGTATCCAGGACATGGGCTACAACTGTCACACTCCTTGTGTCGAGCCTCTCATGACCCACAGACAGTGTCACAGGAGTCTTACCTGGGCCAAGGAGAAAAAGGACTGGACTGTTCTCAGTGTCCAAAGTCCGGTTTTCAGATGAAGTAAATCTTGCACTTCATGTGGAGTCTGGAGGAGGAGTGGAGAGGCACACAATCCAGGTTCCTTGCGGTCCAGTATGAAGTTTCCACAGTCAGTGATGGTTTGGGGAGCAGTGGCATTTGCTGGTGTTGGTCCACGGTGTTATATCAAGTCCAAGGTCCGCGCAGCCGTCTGCCGGGCAATGTTAGAGCAGTTCAGGCTTCCCTCTTGACAAGCTTTATGGAGATGCTGATTTCATTTTCCAGCAGGACTTGGCACCGGCCCACACTGCCAAAAGTACCAATACCTGGTGTAATAACCACAGTATCACGGCGCTTAAACTCGTCTGACCTAAACCCCCTGGAGAATCTATGAGAGACCCCAGACCCAACAACACAGACGAGCTAAAGGTCACTATCAAAGCAACCTGGGCTTCCATAGCACCTCGGCAGTGCCACAGGCCGATCGCCTCCAGGACACGTTGCCTCACGGATGGAGTAATTCATGCAAGAGGAGTCCCGACCAAGGACTGAGAGCGTATACTGGACGGACTTCACTAGGCCAAAACTTCTGTATTAATCTTGTATAATAATCTATTTTTCTGAGATCCTGACTTTTGGGTTTCATTAGCTGAAATAGATCCTGTCTGTGTAATCAATCTATAGAAAATAAGAGTTTCACTTTTTAATAGAATTACTGAAATAAAGTAACTTTTAACTGATATTCTAATTGATTGAATTGCGCCTGTTTGCATCTATACTGCAGCTATAGACCATCCCCGAAAATGCGCCTTCTTCATTACGTCTGCCATACGCCACATATTACATGTCATACAACAGTAAATCATACGTTTCCATTCACACTGTGGGGGTGCTCTGAACCCCTATACCTGTGGTATATTTATATGGCGGCTTCTGTGCACTACAAAAAACATAAAAAGGGCTCTAAGAACATAATTTCTTCTAAACTAAACTTAATGGGAGGGTTTAAGATGATCCCTAGTGTCTATTATTTCAGGGGTTCAGGCCTTTGTATCTAGTGGTTTTGTATTCCTGTCCAGAACTTTGCTAGTCCTTGGTGTCTAATGCTTTAGTGCTTCAGTCTCTGGTGTCCAGAGGTTTACCATCCCAATCCTTGGTGTCCACAGGTTTACCATCCCAGTTCCTAGTGTCCACAGATTTACCATCCCAGTTCCTGGAGTCCACAGATTTACCATCCCAGTTCCTGGTGTCCACAGGTTTACCATCCCAGTTCCTGGTGTCCACAGGTTTACCATCCCAGTTCCTGGTGTCCACAGGTTTACCATCCCAGTTCCTAGTGTCCACAGGTTTACCATCCCAGTTCCTGGTGTCCACAGGTTTACCATCCCAGTTCCTGGTGTCCAGAGGTTTACCATCCCAGTTCCTGGTGTCCACAGGTTTACCATCCCAGTTCCTGGTGTCCACAGTTTTACCATCCCAGTTCCTGGTGTCCACAGATTTACCATCCCAGTTCCTGGTGTCCACAGGTTTACTATCCCAGTTCCTGGTGTCCACAGGTTTACCATCCCAGTTCCTGGTTTCCACTGGTTTACCATCCCAGTTTCTGGTGTCCACAGGTTTACTATCCCAATCCTTGGTGTCCATAGGTTTACCATCCCAGTTCCTGGTGTCCACAGATTTACCATCCCAGTTCCTGGTGTCCACAGGTTTACCATCCCAGTTCCTGGTGTCCACAGATTTACCAATCCCAGTTCCTGGTGTCCACAGGTTTACCATCCCAGTTCCTGGTGTCCACAGGTTTACCATCCCAGTTCCTGGTGTCCACAGTTTTACCATCCCAGTTCCTGGTTTCCACGGGTTTACCATCCCAGTTCCTGGTGTCCACAGGTTTACCATCCCAGTTCCTGGTGTCCACAGGTTTACCATCCCAGTTCCTGGTGTCCACAGGTTTACCATCCCAGTTCCTGGTGTCCACAGGTTTACTATCCCAATCCTTGGTGTCCACAGGTTTACCATCCCAGTTCCTGGTGTCCACAGTTTTACCATCCCAGTACCTGGAGTCCAGAGGTTTACCATCCCAGTTCCTGGTGTCCACAGGTTTACCATCCCAGTTCCTGGTGTCCACAGGTTTACCATCCCAGTTCCTGGTTTCCACAGGTTTACCATCCCAGTTTCTGGTGTCCAAAGGTTTACTATCCCAATCCTTGGTGTCCACAGGTTTACCATCCCAGTTCCTGGTGTCCACAGATTTACCATCCCAGTTCCTGGTGTCCACAGGTTTACCATCCCAGTTCCTGGTGTCCACAGGTTTACCATCCCAGTTCCTGGTGTCCACAGATTTACCATCCCAGTTCCTGGAGTCTACAGATTTACCATCCCAGTTCCTGGTGTCCAAAGCAGTGTCCAGAGGTTCACTGTCCCAGTCCTTGGTGTCCACTGGTGTATAACCTTAGCCCTTTGTGTCTAGTTTTTTAGTACTTCAGTACCTGGAGTCCAGAGGTTTAACACCCCAGTGTCTGGTGTCCAGTGGGGGTGGGGTGGAAAAACTGATGGTGATCAAGGGGTACACATAGCGTTTTCATACAGGATCCCTCTGTAACCCATGTCTGGCGGTAGTGCAGCATTTTCTTTATTAGACCCCAGTATAACCAATCATAGTTCGCAGGTTTCCCTGATACAAGTGACAGCACCCATGAGATCTGGGCTCAGGCTTATTACAATACTTTCCACCCCAATGTCAGCAGGAAAATATAAGAATTAATGCAAATTTAAAAAAAGAAATCTGTGTTCGGGAAAACGAACCAACGTGGAAGGCAAGGGGTGCAACGAATCAATCTGTAACAGGAAATGAGGGCGTTGAGATCTGTGTCCTACGTGTGGAGAATGTACGCCGCGCCGCTGCTTCTGTCAGTCATACAGGGGATTTTTCTATTTTATCAGGTTATAACATGACATCATTTGACACTGCATTTCATTTTTTGGGATCAAAAATTAGGATATAAAAGATTCGACAGCAGGTCTCCTTATTACAAAGCATCTTCCATGGCCTCGGAGGCGGCAGAAGTGGATAATAGATGCCAGTAGAGGAAGTGTATACCAGGAAAGATCTCAACCAAAACTGGATACAATTGTAACAAACCCTCAGCAGTGCATTATTTCAGCCACTGGCGGTAATTTCTTCCAGTAGGCTCTTGTGGTCGAGGAACATCCCGCCGGAAGACATCCTACCTGAACCCACCGGAGCCCACTGACTCGGCATTTGTCCAGTCGAATCCCTGCACTAATGTCGGAAACAGGACGGATTCCCGCCAAGTCCTATTATAGTTAACAGGCCTTTACTGGCTGTACCGAATACAATGTCCTCCAAGAGGCTGTTCCAGCAGAGAAAGAACTTAGCGTGAAACTAGCCTTGCCCCAAACAAGGAATTACAAGTAGTCAGTGCATCTGAAGAGAAGACTTACTAATAATGCCCTGTGATTACAGCAGCATAGGCACTGATTCAAACAAAGGCCATTCTATCTGTGTAATATGAGAAGGATGTGTGTTAAAAAAAGTAAATAGGTAATGTAGACATGGAATCTGAGCTTAGCAGACCTTGCTCACCTCATCTGTTTTTTTTTCTAAAGAGTCCGTAGATATGAATAAACTTGCGCTTTACGACCACCGTAATCTATCAGCCAAATTAGTTTGACGTAAAGATAAAACAAGAAATTACAAGTAGTCGGTGTATCTGAAGAAGGGACTTACTAATAATGCCCTGTGATTACAGCAGCATAGGCACTGATTCAAACAAAGGCTTTCTATCAGTGTAATGTGAAATGGATGTCACCATAGAAGTGTATTAAAAAAAAGGAAATGGACAATATAGACATGGAATCTGAGCTTAGCAGACCTTGCTTACCTCATCTGTTTTTTTCTAAATCGTCCGTATATATGAATAAACCTGCTCGTTGCGTCCATGTGTGCCTGTCAACAGACGGGGGGGCAGCAAGCAGCCATTATGGTCAGTAAGGTATGCAAGTTCTTGCTTGTATCAGCAAAGCGGGCAGGCAGTTTACTGAGTGTCGTCACCAGCAGCCGATAGAAATAATTACTAGGCGCCCCGCTGAAGCATCGTGATAAATCCGCCGCGCTGATACGGGAAATCTTTTACTTTACGTCAAAATATTTCAATATTTGTTTTTTTTAATTGCTCCAAAAAAAAAACTCTTGCGCCCGGAATGAGCCGACAGCGTAATTGCTCTTCGCAGCTTGAGTGGCTCCACAAAATGGATGGATGCGGATTCATCTCTCCCAGGACACATTTCATAGAATAGGACGGGGAGAGTCGTAGATTTGTGTAGGTGAAGCGCGGGTAATTACTCAGCGGAGTGACGCAGTCTGATGAGACCAATTAAGATGACTAAATGTCCCATTAAAAACCGTCCGCCTTGGGTGTTATCAGGTAAAAAGAGCCAGCGCCATCAAATATGTAGGAAATGTTATTTTTTCACATTAAATATAAAAATCCTGCTAGAAAAAAAAAATCACGATTTCTTCTATAACAGCGCCACACCTGTCCACAGGTTGTGTGTGGTACTGCGGCTTAATGTATTGGGGCTGAGCAGCAATATCAGACATAAACCATGGAGAGATGTAGCGATAGATAGATAGATAGATAGATAGATAGATAGATAGATAGATAGATAGAAGCGATAGATAGATAGATAGATAGATAGATAGATAGATAGATAGATAGATAAATAGATAGATATGAGATAGATATGAGATAGATAGATAGATAGATAGATAGATAGATAGATAGATAGATAGTATTCCTAATGGCGAGGATCCCTCTGATTCGTGCCGGAGACCATAAGGTTGGCATTGCCATTCGGATGTGATTTATGTCCCTTACTGCGGTGATATATTGATCGGTCCTAGGACAGGAGAGAAGAACAGACTTTTCTTCTGGCTCTAGACATATTATAAATTCATCAGGGGCAATGGCTGTAAATTTCCCAAAGTTGTCAATTCCGCCATAAAACGGCTCTAACTCGAAACACCAACTGGTGACATTTTCAGGAGCGGCGGGCGGGCGTAAGATAATTCTAAAAACGCTGACGGAAATGTTTCCAGCTCAAGGACAAACACAAAACATGACTGATGTGACAGATGCTCCTGATTCAGGGGGGTGAAGTAGAACTGGGGGCACAAACTTACAAAGAGGAAGTCCTGGTACAGACCGTGCGCTGTCATAGTCTTACCTCTGCTCTGCATAGGTCTTATATCTGCTTCTGGGAAAGCTGGGTGAAAGCTATAAAGGCAGCCATTTAAGAGGGGCACTCATCCAGAGAAAGAAAGAAAAGAAAAGAAAGAAAGAAATGTCTTTTGGTGGTTTTCCCTTCTGCTATGTATTCAGCCCCTCGGCCTTGCTGCCTCCCACGCTCTGCCCGCTCTCCTCGGCCTTGCTGCCTCCTACGCTCTGCCCGCTCTCCTCGGCCTTGCTGCCTCCTACGCTCTGCCCGCTCTCCTTGGCCTTGCTGCCTCCCACGCTCTGCCCGCTCTCCTCGGCCTTGCTGCCTCCCACGCTCTGCCCGCTCTCCTCGGCCTTGCTGCCTCCCACGCTCTGCCCGCTCTCCTCAGTCTTGCTGCCTCCCACGCTCTGCCCGCTCTCCTCGGCCTTGCTGCCTCCCACGCTCTGCCCGCTCTCCTCGGCCTTGCTGCCTCCCACGCTCTGCCCGCTCTCCTCGGCCTTGCTGCCTCCCACGCTCTGCCCGCTCTCCTCGGCCTTGCTGCCTCCTACGCTCTGCCCGCTCTCCTTGGCCTTGCTGCCTCCTACGCTCTGCCCGCTCTCCTCGGCCTTGCTGCCTCCTACGCTCTGCCCGCTCTCCTTGGCCTTGCTGCCTCCCACGCTCTGCCCGCTCTCCTCGGCCTTGCTGCCTCCTACGCTCTGCCCGCTCTCCTCGGCCTTGCTGCCTCCTACGCTCTGCCCGCTCTCCTCGGCCTTGCTGCCTCCCACGCTCTGCCCGCTCTCCTCGGCCTTACTGCCTCCCACGCTCTGCCCGCTCTCCTCGGGGTTGCCCTGCACTCTGCCCGCTGTTTATTTTTCATTATTTCTAGATTCTGGAGGTTGAGGAATTGTCTGGGAAGTCGGGACCTCGTAGAGACCCTGAAGTGCAGACTCAACAGCAATTTCCAGACTCTGAAAGTCAGATTCAGGAGGAGATGGTGTGAGGTCCGTCAGCTGGGACATCAAACATGTGAGCCGAGTAAAGAATGGTTTCCAGCCTCATGTCCAGGCCGGGGATGACCGTGTGTGTCCCATAGAAGAAGACCCTGCAGCCTCAGGGTGGTCACATATCAGTAGTGTGAATCCAGACAGGGATCCTCACTCTCCACAGGAACCAACCCAATGACCATGCTGCCCTGGTGGGCAAGTGAGGAGAGGAGGGAAACTGACAAGTTTCAAGTCACTCTGGGTTGGCAGGTTAGGGCTAGGCAAACACAGTGCCCCCAATAAATAGGGCCCATAGAGATCCCCCTAATAAGCAGTACAAACCTATTGCCCCCAATAACTAGTGCCAACAGAATGCCCCTTAATAAGCAATGCAAACATTGTACCCCCAATAAATAGTGCCAGGAGAGTGCCTCCTTAAAAGCAATGCAAGCATAGTACCCCAATAAATACTGCCATCAATGTGCCCCCTAATAAGCAGTGCAAACATAGGGCCTCCAATAAATAGTACCAGCAGAGTGCCTCCTTAAAAGCAATGCAAGCATAGTGCCCCCAATAAATAATGCCTGGAGAGTGCCCCCTAATAAGCAGTGCAACCATAGTACCCCAATAAATAATGCCATCAATGTGTCCCCTAATAAGCAGTGCAACCATAGTACCCCAATAAATAATGCCATCAATGTGCCCCCTAATAAGCAGTGCAAACATAGGGCCTCCAATAAATAGTGCCAGTAGAGTGCCTCCTTAAAAGCAATGCAAGCATAGGGCCTCAAATAAATAGTACCAGCAGAGTGCCTCCTTAAAAAATAAACAGAGCCTGGAGAGTGCCCCCTAATAAGCAGTACAACAATAGTACCCCCAATAAATAGTGCCTGGAGAGTGCCTCCTAACAAGCAGGCAAATGTCGTCGTGTAGCAGAGCCCTCACTATAATGGGGTCTTTATCCGGCCACTTACCGGTATAAATGTAGGGTTTTGGCGGGACAAAAAAAGTTGCATACAACAGTTTTTTTTCTGTCTGACAGCCGTCATTTGGGCCGGATCAGCGGTGCCACAGATGAGAATGTACCCTTAGCCTTATTCCTGTAATGTATTTTTATTTTCACTGTTTTCAACACTTGGTTATAATATTTTAAGTTTTATAGTGTTTTTTTTCTCCTTTTCATTTGTGTACATTTCTTTTACTGCAGTATTTTACCCCAAGCACTAAATCTATTCTTTCCATTTTGCAGCCGGAGCGTTAATTGTTTATCATATCTTCCTGACGAAAGTCATTTTAACTTTTCTCGTGCATTAAAATCGCTGTGGCGTGCACAAAAAAGGCGCAGTTTTAATTGAAAAAAGTCAAGACTAAGGCTCAACGAGAGCTTTTTTTTAGAAATAAATTGAGGACTTCAGCACGGGGCAAATACAGAATGAGAGTGGTGTAACCTGGCGGTGTCATCTCTGAGGATTCGCATTTACATCGTAACGGCGTCATTTAATAGAAGCGCTTTTATGGGCAGCGTCGGCGGGGAAAATAAATAAAATAAAGAGAAAGAACAAAAATAAATTGAGTTTAGGAGAAAAACGCAAATTCAGCATCTGGAAATCATGGAAATACCTTGTTTCTGGGGCAAACTTGATGTGATACAATGTTCCCGTCGCACAATGGTAGAACAGGATTACGGGAACTGCTGACGGAGCCGAAGGACTGTGTGATATAAGAAACCTGGTAGTAGGGGGTTCTGCACACAGGACACTGCACAGTGGCACGTGGACCCCTCCCCCCCCCATGGGATCTGTAATATGGAGCCATCGACACTCCATAGAACTGCCAGCAATACGAGTACAGCTTTAACACCTTGGATACCGGAGGTTTTTTCATTTTTGCATTTTCATTTTTCTTCCCTATCCTCCTGAAGCCATAACTTTTTTATTTTTCCGTTCACATATCCATATAAAAGTTTTTTTTGTGGGATAAGTTGTACTTTCTATTGCAACCATTTAATATGGCATACAATGTAGTGGGAAGCAGGAAAAAAATTCCAAATGGCATGGAATTGGAAAAAAACGCAATTCCTCTACCGTTTTACAGGTTTTGTTCCTACGGCGTTCCCTTTGTGGCAAAGCTGACCAGTGCTATTCATTCTTCGGGTCAGTACGATTACAACGATACCACATATGTGCAGGTTTTATATATCTGAATACTGTAAAAAAAATGAAAACTTTGAAAAAAATTGTTGTTTTTTTTACATCACCATATTCTGACCCTCATAACTTTTTTATAGTTTTGCCTACTGAGCTGTGGGGGGGCTCATTTTTTGGAGGACAATCTGTAGTTTTTATTGATACCATTTTGGACTGTGTGTGTCATTTTGATAACATTTTATTTGATTTTTTGGGGTAAGAGAAGCGCTGTAAAAATGGCGAATCTGCCATTTTAATACTTTTCTCCTTTTTGGACGCAGTGATGCCCATGATATTTATATTTTTTATTGTTTACGTTTTTTAGATTCTAAGGAAAGTGGGTGATTTTAATGTTTATTTTTTTACATTTTTTTATAACATAAGAATTGCAGCTCTGATACACCGGGTCTCTTTAGAGAGACCCAGCCTATTAAAGTGAATTGCCGGCATTCCTATTGGCCGCACGCTTCCAGGTTTTTCTCTGTTTAGATTTCGTGATCAAACTTGATCACGGCATCTAAATGCTTTAATGATTGCGATTGGCATCATTGCTCATCGCGGTCATTAGCCGTGGGCCTCTGCTGTTTGAAACAGCAGAGACCCGTCGGCCATGGTGCCCACTGCACACACGAGCAGGCGCCATTTTTACACATCGCTCCAGCATCATACATGTACGGCGTTGGTAGCAAAAGGGTTAAAGGGGTTTTCCGAGATTTTTTTACTGCTGACCTATCCTGCTAATAAAAATGATACCTGTCTTGTGAAAATCAGTTGCGGTGTTCCAGACAAAAAAAACAACTTATATTCTTTATGCAAATGAGGTCTTCGGTGCCCTGCGGGGTGCAGTGAGCAGCTTTCCTGTGCTGGCCCCGCGCCTTGCTGCAATGGCATTTGCAGAAAGAATCTAAGTCTTTTTTTCTCTGGAACGACGCAACCGATTTTCACAAGACAGATATCATTTTAATCAGCAGGGTCAACCCTACCAGGCAGTGTATGCATTTTAATAAGGGTGATCCTGCTGACAGGTGCCCTTTAAGACAAGCCATCACCACCAGTCAGAGATGGATGTGATTTACAGCAGAAGCCGTGGTGGTGGTGGTGAATCCTCCTCTCGAGAACTCTATGACATAGAAGTTAAGCTCATTTTACACTTCGCCGCTCACTTCAAGCCGGATCGGTTTCGGGCAAAGACTCGGAGATTGGAAAAAAAAACCCTTGAGGTTCAAGCCAATAGAAGAGGTTAGAGGAGAGACTGAGATCCATGTCCCCAGTAAACTCCACAGAACCGCTCAGGATAAGATTTATGGAGTAGTCCCAAACATTAACCTCTTCCTGCACCAAGCAGTAAATGCGCGGCACAGTGATGGCGCGGGCGCTCGCTGATCCTGTCCATTTAACCTCTTGGGCAGGGCCTGGGTGTATAAAGGATCACCATACATCCTCCATATTATTGCTAATAAATGATGACTACGTTTTTGCACCAAGATGATTTTCCCAAAGACATTGGTGATAAATCATAACAAAACACAATAAAGTTGATATTACAGAATCAGTGGCCAACGTTACCAATAATAACACTATATGAAGGCCAAATAACACCAAGATAATACCGCTCCACCGTGACCATACATATTTATAGCCCATATTTATAACTCCTCTGACTGGAGTCGTTCTCATTTCTTTTTTGTTCTCAGTCCTGCACAGATCGCTATGATGACTTCTCCTGACCACAACTTGTTCCTGCACAAGCGGACACACACAAAACACACGGATTTAGTAATATTGCCTCCTTTTATGCCCTGACTTTGTAATCATCCCCAGTTTGGCCTCAGTCCCACTCAGTAGTATGGTGGGGTACAGGAACCACTGTCTAACTCCGTTGCCCCCTGCGGCCTAGTACCAAATGATCCACGGCCCGGCACTGGTCCGCTCTCCGGTGGTTTTCTACTCTCTTTTATCTAAAGTTCTTAAACGCCAAAATTACATGGGGCTTCCATTCCTTCATTATGGTAATGAATCTGTAACGTTCTCGAAGTGTGAAGTCATTATAGATTATTATCAGTCTTTTGTGTAACTCATTATCATTGGGTGGACTGAGATTCTATGCGGCTACTGACTCCACGTTATCACCAGTGGTCACCACACTCTATGAAGGCGCGCGTCCCTGGAGACCCACAAGCTGTAAGTCCAAGACCCCCAGCGGCCATAATGGACAGTGAAAAGACTATATGTGACTCTGCTGCCACTTAGTGGTGATGTCTTTTACTGCAGCCTTAGCCTACATGCACACGGCAGTGTTTTTTTGCGGTCTTCGTTCCGGTTTTTTTGCGGATCCGATGGTTTCCCATTCATTTCTATGGATCCGTTAAAAATGCGGATGCCTCTTCTGTTGCCTGTCCGCTGTCCGCATTTCACATCCACAAAAAAAATATGGCATGTCCTATTCTTGTCAGCAAAAAACGGTTTGCGGACCCATAGAAGTCAATGGGTCCGCAAAAAATGCGGAAGCCATCCGTTTGTCATCCACATCCGTTTTTTTTTTGCGGATGGTTGCTTGGAAACCAGGGCACTTGTACAGGTACTTTAAGAAACTGGTTCAAGCCTACGTTTTTTTTTGCAGATCCGCAAAAAAAAAACGGAAGACACACAGAAACACAACCTACAAAATTCGCAGAGACACGGAAAGGATGTGGATGTGAGAAAAAAAGGAAGACGGATCCGCGATTTGCGGACAGCAAAAAACAACTGTCGTGTGCATGTAGCCTTAGTAAGTGATTGCTGAAGACAGAAAAAGAGAGAGAATTAGAGAGTAAGAGAGAGAGAGAGAGAGAGAGAGAACTTCGTACACAAATGTGTGGATCTCAACAATATGCATTCATTGTCTAAGTGGTACTCTTTCTCATTACGCAGAGCCCATGGTACGCCGCATACACAGCATTGTAGGCCAGACAATGCCCCTACTATGTGCGCAGTATTGCAATGTATTGCAATGTGCCTTTCTCTGATTAGGGGTTTTGTCCTGGAAAGAACTGATTGCAGAAGTGAGGCTGGTTTAGCTATTTTTTAAGCCTTGATACATAAGCCTGTTTAAAGGGCAGGAAAGCATCTCTGCCCATCCACTTTTTGGAAATAATGCAGTGCTCATTGCTGTTGGATTCTCTTTAATGTTTATCTACTTGCTGTGTAGAAGCAAGTATAATTATAGCTCTGAAAGCGAGGCAGTAGAATTATAGCATCCTACAAAGCTTACACCTCTCTCAAAGAAGCATGCAAGCTAGTTCTCTTTCTAGAAGGACAAGAGAACAAGAATATCTCAGGAGAGACTTTTCTTACTTGGTTGATTAGCTTGTGGGGTACTCTTTAGGATGCTCTTTATCATTATGGAGGTCAAAAAATATGCATGAGTATTGTATGCCTGGCGACACTACTCCTGCTTTCTAGTAAGAGTATGTGCAGATCACATATCTTAATTCAGCTGGCATGAGAACAAAATAGCATTCTTTTCTTTATTGGAAGAAATTCTAATTTGAATATCTTTCCCAGAAAGCTAAAGGTATTAAGAATTAAGATATGCGATTTGCAATATATTCTTCCTAGAAACCAAGAGTAGTGTCGCCAGGTATACAATACGCATGCATTTTTCTGGTCTCCATAATAATAAAGAGCATCCCAAAGAGAACCCCACAAGGCAAGTCAACCAAGTAAGACAAGTTTTTCTTCACTCATTCTGGTACTCTTGTTCTTTTACAAAAATATCTAGCTTGCATATTTCATTGATAAAGTGTTGTGGAGTGTTGTAATTCTCTTGTCTCACTTTCAGTTGAATGTTACTTTTAAGGTCTCTCTGGTTCATATGACATTAAATCAAAATGGTGAAATAAAATTGCTAAAGATGTCTACTTTTGAGATACAGGTGATGTATGCTCAGGGGAGCATTAGAGAGCTATAATTAGACCTACGTGCTGCTGCACAGGAAGTACTTAAACAGCCTTTTTAACATGCTTATGGAGCAAAGCAAAAAAAAATACATAAAATTGCTAAGCCAGCCTCACTTCTGTAAGTAGTTCTTTCAGAACAAAAGCAGTTATAAAGAAAAAAAAGAAGCAGATGAGAACAACATTTCTAGTTGCAAGGCCTTAGGGGGAACCTCTGGGTGGGTACTATTTCCATTATGAATTATGGCAAAAAAATGCTCCTCTGGATTTCTGGGTAAAATATATGGAAATTATTATGTCTAACATCTGCAGGTGTTAGGGAGGTTTAAGAAAGCTAATTTGAATATCTTTTTCAACAACCCAGAGGGGCATCACCTGATCTACAATACTGCACACACGTACTTGGTGTACCATGGGCTGTCCATAATTAAAAAGAATACCCCTTGGACAATGCTTATATATTGTTGAGAAACACACATTTCTGCCTCTCTCTCCCCCTGGTATATGCAGGGGAGAGGCTGCAGTACTCATCTGTGCGCTGCAGCCCCTTCAAACAGCAGATGGTGTCTCATGTAAAAGGCTAGGGACCTGCCATAAACACTTATAGGATAAATGATATATGTTAGATTCCTAGGGGCCCCGTCGATCACAGTTTACCATTCCTTTGCACAGGTACAGCTGCAGTGAGGGGGCAGGGGTCATATAGCAGCAATGGAACGTGAATGTTTGAATGTTACTCCATGCAAACTCTTTTTTTTTTTTTCTTATACTGAAACAGAAAAATGGAAGACATGCTGCAGATGTGAACCTAACCTAAGAGATACATGGGTTTAGAGTGACTCTACAATCTAAATGAGCAGTTCACAGATTGTCCACTAGATGGCACAAAAGTTGGAAAAAATAATTAACTTCCAACAACTGTGTTTTTTTAGCGGCTAAAATATGGTTGCATAGATGAGGGGCGGACATTCCTGCTTTACATAACTGTCAAATATGGGGGGTGACCTTGACCTTAGTATCACATAAGAATCTTACGCCGTGATTTTAAGTTGTATTCCTCTACTACAGTGATGCCCAACCTGCGGCCCTCCAGCTGTTGTAAAACTACAACTCCCACAATGCCCTTCTGTAGACTGATATCTGTAAGCTATCCAGGCATGCTGGGAGTTGTAGTTTTGCAACATCTGGAGGGCCGCAAGTTGGACATCCCGTCTCTAGGAGTTTTATGTCCAGATTTGGCATTTCTGGGTCCACAAGCAAAGTTATTTCTGTGGGCCCCCAATGCATCGCTAAACACTGCCCCCTCCCCGGGCTAAGCTCTGATTTGTCGCATCTCTAAGCTCCACCCCTGACACCCCGCCAAGCCCACATGTGGGCATAACTAATGTGAAGGGGAACATCTGGCTATAACTACTGTGAGAGGGCACATAGATTGTAAGGTTTTATGATCAGGTCCTCGATCATCCTGTATCTCCATAGATTGTAAGCTCTTGTGATCAGGTCCTCGCTCCTCTTGTGTCTCCTCCATCTCCTCATAGATTGTAAGCTCTTGTAATCAGGTCCTCCCCAATCCTGTCTCCTCATAGATTGTAAGCTCCTGTGATCAGGTCCTCACTCCTCTTGTGTCTCCTCTATCTCCCCATAGATTGTAAACTCTTGTGATCAGGTCCTCCCTAATCCTGTATCTCCTCATAGATTGTAAGCTCTTGTGATCAGGTCCTCCCTAATCCTGTATCTCCTCATAGATTGTAAGCTCTTGTGATCAGGTCCTCCCTAATCCTGTATCTCCTCATAGATTGTAAGCTCTTGTGATCAGGTCCTCGATCATCCTGTATCTCCATAGATTGTAAACTCTTGTGATCAGGTCCTTCCCAATCCTGTATCTCCTCATAGATTGTAAGCTCTTGTGATCAGGTCCTCGATCATCCTGTATCTCCATAGATTGTAAGCTCTTGTGATCAGGTCCTCTCCTGCTCTTGTCTTGTCTATCTTGGTGCCATAGAAATAATTATATTTCACATATAAACATGTATGACGAATATGCAACCCTAGAAAAGCTGCATTAGCACAGAACACTTCATTGTGACAGGACAAACAGTATTTCTGGACTATAAGACGCACCTAAGATTTGGAAGAGGAAAATAAGAAACATTTTTTTCTCAGAGCAGACCCCTATTCTTCATCAGACTTGAGCTCAGGCACTCATCAGACCCCCAATCCCCATTAGACCCCCCCCAAATCAGACCCCCAAGCTCCATCAGCCTCAGTCAGACCCCTTAACCTCACATGGGACCCCACAGACCCCATCATACTCATCAGACCTTACCAGCCTCACTCACCCTCCCCCCCATCAGACATTTCCAACAATAAAAATAAAATAAACGTACCTCGCTTGCTCCAGGCGGCGCTGCATGTCCAGGACTCACTGCTTCATCTCCATCTCAGGACACCTCAGCGGCACCCGGAAGAAGACCAGGGGAGCGCGGCGCTGCCCTCACCTCCCCGTGTCGCCCACATGCTAATGACTACTTCCATAATGGATGCGGTCATTAGCATTCAGACTATAAGACGCACTGCAACTTTTCTCCCATTTTTTGGGAGGGGGGAAAAAGTGCATCTTACAGTCCGGAAAATACAGTAGTTTGTTGACCTTTGCGGGGCTTGGACCACAGTCCATGATCATAAAGATTCTGTCCCAGCTGAAGTAGAGGACCCCCACACTCAAAAAACCCAAAAGTAGGAAATTGTTTTGTTTCTTTCAGGTGCTGCATATTGGACAAAATCCCAAAGACGACTGCTGCCCTTATTTTTTTCCAGAATTGTGCACTGAAGATTTGTTTTTTTCCAGGTTAAACACAAAGTAAAATAACGGCAAGAAAGAAAAATGAAATATCATGCAAAATCCTGACTACAGACGTAAGAAACACACCAGCAGCTCCACTGACAGAAAATCCTTGCTGCCTAGAATAAACTGAATGTTACTTGGACTCCAGGCCGCCATTTTCTACTTCTCAATATCATTTTTTACATAATAAACACTTCTCTTCGAAATATATTTAAATTGTCCAAAGGGCATTCGGCGACCTGCTTTTTTTCTTTGCAGCGAGGATCCTTCTGTTTATGAAGTCGATGGTTTCTTACGCCTCGCTATCACAGGTTTCCCATTTTTTCCTTGCAGCGAGGATCCTTCTGTTTATGAGGTCGATGGTTTCTTACATCTCGCTATCATAGGTTTCCCATATTTTCCTTGCAGTGAGGATCCTTCTGTTTATGAGGTCGATGGTTTCTCACGCCTCGCTATCACAGGTTTCCCATTTTTTCCTTGCAGTGAGGATCCTTCTGTTTATGAAGTCGATGGTTTCTTACGCCTCGCTATCACAGGTTTCCCATTTTTTCTTTGCAGCGAGGATCCTTCTGTTTATGAAGTCGATGGTTTCTTACGCCTCGCTATCACAGGTTTCCCATTTTTTCCTTGCAGTGAGGATCCTTCTGTTTATGAAGTCGATGGTTTCTTACGCCTCGCTATCACAGGTTTCCCATTTTTTCTTTGCAGCGAGGATCCTTCTGTTTATGAAGTCGATGGTTTCTTACATCTCGCTATCACAGGTTTCCCATTTTTTCCTTGCAGCGAGGATCCTTCTGTTTATGAGGTCGATGGTTTCTCACGCCTCGCTATCACAGGTTTCCCATTTTTTCCTTGCAGCGAGGATCCTTCTGTTTATGAGGTCGATGGTTTCTCACGCCTCGCTATCACAGGTTTGCCATTTTTTCTTTGCAGCGAGGATCCTTCTGTTTATGAGGTCGATGGTTTCTCACGCCTCGCTATCACAGGTTTCCCATTTTTTCCTTGCAGTGAGGATCCTTCTGTTTATGAGGTCGATGGTTTCTCACGCCTCGCTATCACAGGTTTCCCATTTTTTCCTTGCAGTGAGGATCCTTCTGTTTATGAGGTCGATGGTTTCTCACGCCTCGCTATCATAGGTTTCCCATTTTTTCCTTGCAGCGAGGATCCTTCTGTTTATGAGGTCGATGGTTTCTCACGCCTCGCTGTCACAGGTTTCCCATTTTTCCTTGCAGTGAGGATCCTTCTGTTTATGAGGTCGATGGTTTCTCACGCCTCGCTATCACAGGTTTGCCATTTTTTCCTTGCAGCGAGGATCCTTCTGTTTATGAGGTCGATGGTTTCTCACGCCTCGCTGTCACAGGTTTCCCATTTTTTTCTGCACAGTAAGGATCCTTCTGTTTATGAGGTCGATGGTTTCTCACGCCTCGCTATCACAGGTTTCCCATTTTTTCCTTGCAGTGAGGATCCTTCTGTTTATGAGGTCGATGGTTTCTCACGCCTCGCTATCATAGGTTTCCCATATTTTCCTTGCAGCGAGGATCCTTCTGTTTATGAGGTCGATGGTTTCTCACGCCTCGCTATCATAGGTTTCCCATTTTTTCCTTGCAGCGAGGATCCTTCTGTTTATGAGGTCGATGGTTTCTCACGCCTCGCTATCACAGGTTTCCCATTTTTTCTTTGCAGCGAGGATCCTTCTGTTTATGAGGTTGATGGTTTCTTACGCCTCGCTATCACAGGTTTCCCATTTTTTCCTTGCAGCGAGGATCCTTCTGTCTGTGCAGTCGATGGTTTCTTACGTGTGTATTTAGCTTTTCACATGACACATCCTTATCACAAGTTTTCTTCTGTTTATGAGGTCAAAGGTTTCTTACGCCTCGCTATCACAGGTTTCCCATGGCGAGGATCCTTCAGTCTTTGCGGTCAATGGTTTCTTACGTATGTATTTAGCTTCTCCAATGATACATTCTTATTACAAGTTTCCATTTTTTTTCCTTTTTGGCCTCTTTTGCTGTGGTTATATGTGGTGTTCAAGTCTGAAGAAGAAGCCAGGACACCTGCACACAGTAAAATCCTGTGGATAAAATAAGTGCATGCGTCTCCTATGAGATGTCACCCCTCATGGAGCAGCTCCCAGAAAACACAGTGTTCTATGCTTAGAGATATCAGGAACAGTCGTGTCGGCGCCATATGATACATAACACCTCCCCGCCAAATACACAGAAAATAATGACTTTTTATTCTCCTGGTTGGTCCTGGGCACAAGGTTAGAGGGTCAATAACATGAACAGGTCGGGGTTGAAGGGGACCCCGAGATAATGAGCAGTTTGTAGGCAGATCAGTAGTTTTCAGGTAAGGTCAGCTCTGGGCGGCTGGCACTTATGGAGTTTGCTGGCTGTGCGCTACTGCGGCATCTGATAAGTGTCCTGGGGGCAGTGGCTGACGATTCCCAACATCTGGAGATGCCAAGTGATTGACTTGTTCACCAACTACGAAAGAAAAAAAAATCCATCATCTAAATCAGATCTGAGGTTGGGGGGAGGGGGTTAGATGAGAGTCTGATCTGAGGCTGGGGTGTCTGATGGAGGTCTGATCTGAGGCTGGGGTGTCTGATGGAGGTCTGATCTGAAGTTGGGGGGGGTCATATGGGAGTCTGATCTGAGGCTGGGGGGTCTGATGGAGGTCTGATCTGAGGCTGGGGGGTTTGATGAGGGTCTGATCTGAGGTTGGGGGGGTCAGATGAGAGTCTGATCTGAGGCTGGGGTGTCTGATGGAGGTCTGATCTGAGGCGTGGGGGTCTGATCTGAGGCTGATGTAGGCTGGGAGGTCTGATAGGAGGCTAATAGAGGTGGGGGTGCAGATCTGAGGGTGAGAAAGGGGAAAAGGCAGGGACAGTTGTGAAGGAAGAAGTAGGGACAGTGGCAGAGTGAAAGCTGGGTGAACCCCTCTCTGGACCCCCTAATGCCAAATAAACAACTAAATACATACCACTCAGAACTTAAAAACTAGACTGCTATGTGTAGTCAAAGTGGCGTCCCTGCTGTACTCCCTAGTCTGCACTCCAGTGTAATGGATCATAATTCAGTGTAATGGATCATAATTCGGCAGGTACTATCTCACATTGGGGAGAGAGCGCCTTAATCGGCGTATGGAGACTTATAGGCCATACATGCTCCTCTGGAATTCGGTGAAGAAAGGGATGCAAATGAGCTCCTAACAAGCTCCGCCTCTAATGCAACCAGATGTATGAGCGGCTATCCTATAAATCAATGTTCGACCCATTAACTAAGCCTTGAGACATGATATTAAATAAGCCAGCACCTCATCTGCAGACAGCTGCACCGATTAAGGCGCTCTCTCCCCAAGAGTCTCTCACACAGTTAAGCCAGTTCTCTCTGCTCTGCACTGATGAGAGGCAATCACCCCAAAACAGCTGTCTGCAGATGAGGTGCTGGCTTATTTAATATTTTAATCGTTTCAAGGCCTATTTAAAGGCTTGAACATTGACTTATAGGATAGCTGCCTTACATCTGGTGGCATTAAAGACGGAGCTCGTTAAGAGCTCATTTGCATCCCTTTCTTCCATGGACTATAATGGAACATACCTGGCTGGAAATGGACTCCGGGTTCAGGGACTGAGTGTGGAACAGGCGGCTGTTGCTTGTTCTGCTCCATCTGTTGTACGACCTGGGGAACACAAGAGGTCTAGTGTTATCAGGGGCCGCAGCAGAAGACTGGTGGCTGGTATCAGCCCAGTACTCCTCCCGTGCTGCAGATCCTGCAGACATGCACCCAGCACCCATCCCCTGTGCCTGGGGTTACCTGCTGCAGCTCCTGGCGCTGAGCCTGGATGTGCTGGTGCTGTTTGTGCAGCTCCTCCTGCTGTCTGTCCAGCTCTTCCTTTTTCTTCTTTAGTTCATCTTCTGTCTTAGAAATATGTTTCTCAAACTCCTGCAGCTCCTCCTCGGTGTAAAGCTGCTGATCATCCAGGGTCTACCCATGACAAACAGCAAGGTTAGGAGAGGGACGGGGAAAGAGAGGAGAGGGACGGGGAAATAGAGGAGAGGGACTGGGAAAGGGAGGAGAGGGACTGGGAAAAGGAGGAGAGGGACGGGGAAAGGGAGGAGAGGGACGGGGAAAGGAGGAGAGGGACGGGGAAAGGGAGTAGAGGGACGGGGAAAGGGAGGAGAGGGACGGGGAAAGGGAGGAGAGGGACGGGGAAAGGGAGGAGAGGGACGGGGAAAGGGAGGAGAGGGACGGGAAAAGGAGGAGAGGGACGGGGAAAGGGAGTAGAGGGACGGGGAAAGGGAGGAGAGGGACGGGGAAAGGGAGGAGAGGGACGGGGAAAGGGAGGAGAGGGACGGGGAAAGGGAGGAGAGGGACAGGGAAAGGGAGGAGAGGGACGGGAAAAGGAGGAGAGGGACGGGGAAAGGAGTAGAGGGACGGGGAAAGGGAGGAGAGGGACGGGGAAAGGGAGGAGAGGGACGGGGAAAGGGAGGAGAGGGACGGGGAAAGGGAGGAAAGGGACTGGGAAAAGGAAGAGAGGGACCGGGAAAGGGAGGAGAGGGACGGGGAAAGGAAGAGAGGGACGGGGAAAGGAGGAGAGGGACGGGGAAAGGGAGGAGAGGGACTGGGAAAAGAAGGAGAGGGACGGGGAAAGGGAGGAGAGGGACTGGGAAAAGGAGTAGAGGGACGGGGAAAGGGAGGAGAGGGACGGGGAAAGGGAGGAGAGGGACTGGGAAAAGGAGTAGAGGGACTGTGAAAAGGAGTAGAGGGACGGGGCAAGGGAGGAGAGGGACGGGGAAAGGGAGGAGAGGGACTGGGAAAAGGAGTAGAGGGACGGGGAAAGGGAGGAGAGGGACGGGGAAAGGGAGGAGAGGGACGGGGAAAGGGAGGAGAGGGACGGGGAAAGGGACTGGGAAAAGGAGGAGAGGGACAGGGAAAGGGAGGAGAGGGACTGGGAAAAGGAGTAGAGGGACGGGGAAAGGGAGTAGAGGGACAGGGAAAGGGAGGAGAGGGACGGGGAAAAGGGAGGAGAGGGACGGGGTAGGGGAGGAAAGGGACAGGGAAAGGAGGGAGAGGGACGGGGAAAAGGAAGGAGAGGTACGGGGTAAGGGAGGAGAGGGACCGGGAAAAAGAGAAGAAGGATGGGGAAAAAGAGGAGAGGGACAGGGAAAAAGAGGAGAGGGACAGGGTAAGTGGATGAGAGAGGCGGGGTAAGGGAGGAGTGGGGCAAGGTAAATGGATGAGAGAAGTGGGGTAAGGGAGGAGTGGGGCAAGGTAAATGGATGAGAGAAGTGGGGTAAGGGAGGAGAGAGCCAAGGTAAGTGGATGAGAGAGGAGGGGTAAGGGAAGTGAGCAAGGTAAGTGGATAAGAGAGGAGGGGTAAGGGAGGAGGGGGACAGGGTAAGTGGATGAGTGATGCGGAGTAAGGGAGGAGGAGGACAGGGTAAGTGGATGAGTGATGCGGAGTAAGGGAGGAGGAGGACAGGGTAAGTGGATGAGTGATGTGGAGTAAGGGAGGAGGAGGACGACAAGGTAAGTGGATGAGAGAGGAGGGGTAAGGGAGGAGAGGGGCAAGGTAAGTGGATGAGATAGGAGGGGTAAGGGAAGGGAACAAGGTAAGTGGATGAGAGAGGCGGAGTAAGGGAGGAGGAGGACAAGGTAAGTGGATGAGAGAGGCGGAGTAAGGGAGGAGGAGGACAAGGTAAGTGGATGAGAGCGGTAGGGTAAGGGAGAAGAGGGGCGAGATAAGTTGATGATAGAGGCGGGGTAAGGGAGGAGGGGGGCAAGGTAAGTGGATGAGAGAGGCGGGGTAAGGGAGGAGGGGGCAAGGTAATGTAAGGGAAGATGAGGACAAGGGACGGGTTTGTGTATGAGAACCGCTTCACCCGCCATCACTCAGAGAGCCCAGTGTGTTACCTCCCAGCCATCCGGCTCCAGGAACTCCCTCTTCTCCGTCGCTCGCAGGAACTCTTCTAGATTTATCAGTCGATCCTTATCCAAGTCCACCTACAGGGGCACAGGACAAATATGTCCGATATAATCATCATGTCTACAAATGTCTACACATTCCAATGCAGCTCTGTCGCACCAGTGTACTGGTTGTCCAGTAGTATCAATTTTGTTTACATGAAGCCGCACCGACCCTCACCGATTCCCCGGCGCTGCAGTTCTACCGCCGCGCTGGTCCCTGCTGAGACAGAGATACTTGCTCGGCTTACGACCAGTTACCACATGGCCAGCTATTGGCAGATCAGCCATCTTCTGCCCTTTCTGCAGTGTCAGCAGGAATTGGAGGGCAGAACAGGAACTGCAGCAGCAGTGGGGGGATCGCTGACGGCGAGTAATGTGGCTTCTTTTCATTTTAAAGTGACTGAGACATAAGAAAAATAAGTAAACACGTTAATGGGCGCAACCTTGGAGAAGTGACAGGAAAGACGATAAAAACAGAATCCTGTTTCCATCCTGCCGGCCCCCATCAGCATCCACGTCAATATCTACATGCTGCCGGCCCCCATGAGCATCCACGTCAATATCTATATGCTGCCGGCCTCTATCAGCATCCACGTCAATATCTACATGCTGCCGGCCCCCATCAGCATCCATGTCAATGTCTACATGCTGCCGGCCCCCATCAGCATCCATGTCATTATCTACATGCTGCCGGCCCCCATCAGCATCCATGTCAATGTCTACATGCTGCCGGCCCCCATCAGCATCCACGTCAATGTCTACATGATGCCAGCCCCCATCAGCATCCACGTCAATATCTACATGATGCCGGCCCCCATCAGCATCCACGTCAATATCTACATGCTGCCGGCCCCCATCAGCATCCACGTCAATATCTACATGCTGCCGGCCCCCATCAGCATCCACGTCAATATCTACATGCTGCCGGCCCCCATCAGCATCCACGTCAATATCTACATGCTGCCGGCCCCCATCAGCATCCATGTCAATGTCTACATGCTGCCGGACCCATCAGCATCCATGTCATTATCTACATGCTGCCGGCCCCCATGAGCATCCACGTCAATGTCTACATGCTGCCGGCCCCCATCAGCATCCACGTCAATATCTACATGCTGCCGGACCCATCAGCATCCATGTCATTATCTACATGCTGCCGGACCCATCAGCATCCATGTCATTATCTACATGCTGCCGGCCCCCATCAGCATCCATGTCAATGTCTACATGGTGCCGTCCTCCATCAGCATCCATGTCAATGTCTACATCCTGCTGGCCCCCATCAGCATCCACGTCAATATCTACATCCTGCTGGCCCCCATCAGCATCCACGTCAATGTCTACATGCTGCCGGCCCCCATCAGCATCCACGTCAATGTCTACATGCTGCCGGCCCCCATCAGCATCCATGTCAATGTCTACATGCTGCCGGCCCCCATCAGCATCCACGTCAATGTCTACATGCTGCCGGCCCCCATCAGCATCCACGTCAATGTCTACATGCTGCCGGCCCCCATCAGCATCCACGTCAATATCTACATGCTGCCGGCCCCCATCAGCATCCACGTCAATGTCTACATGCTGCCGGCCCCCACCAGTATCCACGTCAATGTCTACATGCTGCCGGCCCCCATCAGCATCCATGTCAATATCTACAGGCTGCTGGAATGTCTACATGTTGCTGGACCAGTGCCATTTATGTGAATGTGTTATTTCATGTAGGTATACCCAGGGCCGACACGTTACAGGTCCACTGCCACACGTCTACTCTACTTTATATACCCACAGACGCTGTATCTGACACACCCGCCATGTGTCTGTTCATGCCCATGTCATGAAGGGGTTAATGTTAATACCAGCCGGAGCACCAGACTTGCAGATCACAATGACAGTTTGTACCTGGACGCTGTCCCTGAGGACAAAGCTTAACACTCCCTGGGTCAGGACGCCCTGAGCTCCATAGTAGCTGCACTTTAACCTGTGATTCATGAGCTGATGATGGCTGCTGTGAAGGAAACTGCCTCGGGGTCTTCATACGTGAGACTCTTGTGTGTCATGAGCCATCTGATGGCTGCTTTGGAGCCGAGGAGACCACTTCGGGGTCCTCATATATGAGGCTCCATGTGCCATGATCCCTCTGATGGCTGCTGTGTAGGATGTCACCTCGGGGTCTTCAAACGTGAGGCTTCGTTTGTCATGAGCCATCTAATGGATGCTGTGGAGCTGAGGACACCATCTTGGGGTCTTCATATATGAGGCTCTGTGTGTCATGAGCCACCTGATGGCTGCTGTGGAGGATGTTGCCTCGGGGTCTTTATCCATGAGGCTCCGCCGGTACATAGGAGTTTTCACATGTGAGGTTATGTGTGTCATGAGACATCTTCCCAGAAAGGTGACATTTTACACTGACCCCTGCCTCCATACAGCGCAGTCCATCAATGATCCTGCCCTGGATTCTGGTCACCCAGGGGTAGACAGCTGCTCACCTCATTCATCACATGCTCCCTCATCCGTAATCGCTCTTCCTCCATCTCCACCATGTCGTCTTCCTCGTTTTTGGGGTCATATGCTTTCTCCAGCTACAACAAACCAAAAGGAGACATAATGTAAATGTGAAAAGCCAGCAGCAGTGAGTCACGGGCGTCAAGTGACCGAAGCGTCCTCTTACCTCCTTGGTGAAGAGTGCCTCCAGCTCCTGCTCATCAATGAAGCTGTCGCTGTTGGTGTCTGTAAGGAGATGCGCAAGCTACAGTGATAAGAGGTAATACTCGTGGTACACACACCCGTGATACACACAGATATATATTACTCCCATTATAGCATCAGGACAACGGATTCGGCACATTACCAAGAACAGAGCTAAAGAGACAGAGCCAACTACAATGGGGTCTGTTCGGGATCGTGCTGTATTACCGGACAAAAAAGTCCAGCAATGCAGATGTGAACATGACAGAGGCCACATGTCCACATAGGAGCTCAGTGCTGCCAATACACAGACTTCTTAAGATGCCCCCTACTGGAGACCTGACAGCGGTGCAGGATGCATCCTGTAACCAGGTTATGTGACTAGTGGACATTGCCCGAGGTCATTTAATCTCTGCACCCACCCAGCAGACATGCCCACATCAGGGACTGTGGGTATAACCCCCAGCCTCCTACCTGTCATGTCGCATCCCATGGATGAGCTGGTGGTCGGCAGTGATGCCGCAGCAGGTGTTTGGCTCTGATTACTCACCGTGCAGCTTAAAGAAAGTCTTGGGGTCAAAATCTGAGGGGTCCAAGCCGTCGGTCTCCTCCCAGACTTCCTTCAACTGATCTTTGCTGCCCTGGTAAGGGGATAAAGATAAATCTAAGGTCAAGGGTTTGAGGAGATCGGATTGTCTGGAATCTGAAGGGGTTTGCTATACGCACGCTGTGTGTCCACCTATTTTGAGTATAGTATGGGCAGTGGAGCTTTAACAATGCTGACCTGGCATACTAAGAAGAATGTGGACACATTATGGACCTTGCTCCACAATCCCTATGAACAGAGGGGAAAGCATGCGTGGGATGTACACAATGGTCCCATGAGCTCCGGCCACTCACCGGGTGGTTAATTTTGGGGTGCTCTCTGTGCTTCTTCTTCATCTCCTCATATCTGGCCTCCTCCTGTTTCCGCGTTTCGTCATCCAGACTCTTTAGATATTCTCTCCTTTCGTGTTCCTTCATCATCTCGTATCGCTTGAACTCGTCGTGATGCTCTTTGTCGTAGTTCTCCAAGTCTTTAGTGGCCTAAAAACAGCAAAGCGTCACTGAGCAATATGGGCAGCAGCGGGCGCCATCACCCGGCGCGTGACTCACGCTCACTGCACCACTTTCTTGGGCATTTTCGGTAATAAAGATTGCGACTCATGTCAGCCACCAGCATCCACAAATCTAAGCAAAAGCACCGCGCCGTCTAATAAATGACAGAGGGTGACATTGGTAGAATCTGCGTAAAGCAAACTGCAGAAGAAAATAAAACTGATAGATGTGGGGTTATAGATGTGTACACGGATTCTAGGACATCTGTATACAGTGATGTCACAGCAGCCACAACTCATACAGTGATGTCATCTGGGCCCCGCCTTACACAGTGATGTCACTCAGACTCTTCCCTGACATCTACATCTGATGTAGTGATGTCACTCAGCCTCTTCCCTGACATCTACATCTCATGTAGTGATGTCACTCAGCCTCTTCCCTGACATCTACATCTGATGTAGTGATGTCACTCGACCTCTTCCCTGACATCTACATCTCATGTAGTGATGTCACTCGACCTCTTCCCTGACATCTACATCTCATGTAGTGATGTCACTCGACCTCTTCCCTGACATCTACATCTCATGTAGTGATGTCACTCAGCCTCTTCCCTGACATCTAAGGAGGAGATATATGGAGGTGCAGTACTGTGGAGAGCATGGGTAGGGTGGTAGACAGAGATGAGGAGGAGATGTAGGGGGTGCAGCACTGTGGAGAGCACGGGTAGGGTGGTAGACAGAGATGAGGAGGAGATGTAGGGGGTGCAGCACTGTGGAGAGCACGGGTAGTGGGTAGACAGAGATGAGGAGGAGATGTAGGGGGTGCAGCACTGTGGAGAGGACAGGTAGGGTGGTAGACAGAGATGAGGAGGAGATGTAGGGGGTGCAGTACTGTGGAGAGGACAGGTAGGGTGGTAGACAGACAAGAGGGAGGAGATGTACGGGGTGCAGTACTGTGGAGAGGACAGGTAGGGTGGTAGACAGAGATGAGGAGGAGATGTAGGGGGTGCAGCACTGTGGAGAGCATGGGTAGGGTGGTAGACAGAGATGAGGAGGAGGCGTAGGAGGTGCAGTACTGTGGAGAGGACAGGTAGGGTGGTAGACAGACAAGAGGGAGGAGATGTAGAGGGGCAACATTGTGGAGGCTGGTGGGGAGATAGGTTCATCAATGGGAACATTAAAATCACCCATAATAAGAGTAGGTGATTTGGATGACAGGAAGTGAGGAAGCCAGGCAGCAAAGTGATGGAGGGACTGTTGGGGGAACATGGGGGCGAACAGCAGCTTGAAGAGGGAATGGGCAGAAGTCTGATGGTGTGGACCTCAAAAGAGGGGAATGTGTGAGAGGATACAGGGGGAATGACCTGAAATGTGCACTGTAGAGAAAGTAGCATGCCTACTCCTCCACCATGCCTGTCATCAGGTCTGGGGGTATAGAAAAAGTGTAGCCCACACTAGGATAGAACAGAAGAGGAAGCGCTGTCAGAGAGTTGAAGCCAAGTTTCTGTGAGGGCCAGCAGTTCAGAGATTGGGAGAGGAAGAGGTTTTGAATAGTAGGGAGTTTGTTACACACCAAATGCGAGTTCTCATACAGTGACGACACTGTGCCTCATACACTGATGTCACCACAGCCCCACCCCTGACAGCTATAGCTCCTACAGTGGTGTCGCCACAGCCCACCCGCAGCCTGTCCTTCAGCCACAGCATGAGCTGGTCTATAGTTCTGACCCGATCATCTGCACACTCACCGCTTTGATGAGCATGTCCAGATCTTGGGGCTCAAACGAGTCAGGGTTCTTGTGATTGAGGTGATTAAACTTCTGAAGGAGTAGTCGACGATCGATGCCGGCACCTGAGGAATAGACACAAGTGTCAGCTCCTGCTATTACATACAGTGGCTGCGGGGGTCACACCCAGATAGAGGATCCCCTGTAAAAAAAAAAATGGGGTACAGTTAGCAGGACAAACAGAGCACCGCCTCTATCAACTGCTGGAAACTACAACACCCCAAATTTTAAAGAGGCAGAGGAGGTGGGGCGATGTCCCCTACATAACAAATAACCAGAGCCTCACTCCCTGGGGCGCTGAGCTTCGCCTTAATCAGCATCCGCAGCCGCGCCACCTCCTGCCTCTTCAGCTCGTCCAGCTTGGTCCGGATGTGATGGCTGACCAAGTCCAGCTCCTTACTGATCCTCCCGCTCTGTGGAGACAATATGGAGATCCATTTGTCTTTGTTAGTACATGGGATCTGTCTTGCTGTAAAGTATGTGAACCCCCCCCACCCCTCCATGGGGTTGGGGATATGATGAGGCTCTTCTTACCTTAATGTCCTCAATATCAGCAGACTGGATCTTTTCTCGGAAGTGCTCGTCGGTCTCCAGGACTTCCACCACCTCCCTGAGGTACCGGTCATAGTAGAGTCCTGTGTCCTGTCACAAGAAACCAGTCACCACCACGTGTGTCATTCCCGTGTGTCCCCCCTCCCTCGTATAACATCCATTACTCACAGAGGACTGAGACTTCTGCCCCTCATCTGCCGCCTCCACAGTCACCTTGGTTTTATCTGTGTCGATGGGCACGGCGCCTGTTCGTATCAGGGTGCAGATCAGCAGGAGACTGGCAGGGCGGCGCCACCTGCTCCACCACTGTATCTGTAAAGAGATCGTCACATCCCCGATGAGAAATGACCGCAGCCGCGGCCTCATACTGCCGGCGTCTGGCAAGGAACCCAAACTGTAGGGCTGAATTCAGCGGGTGTCTAGGCCGGTGCGGCTGGTGTCAGGCAAGTTGTGGATATCGTTAGGCCAGAAGTAGCAGGTGTCCGGCCGAGTACACCCAATATGGCCGTATTTCTGGATAATAAATGACCCCCGTAATGTTTTATAATGCTGTGTGTCCCTGCCCAGCTGTAATGACTTGTATCACGTCAGTACAGTTCAGGAGATGCCAGGTCGGGCAGGGACACACTGAGCCACTGTTTCGGTCCGGCTGTGCGCATTATGAATTTGCAGAACGCCCATGGCCGGTCCTATAATGAACCTATGATAGAATAGGACACGCTCTAACTTTTTCCGGGACTGCGGAATGGAAGCCCGGATGTGGTCAGCGCACGGTGTGCTGTCCGCAACTTGTCTGGCCCCATTGAAATTAATGGGTCCATTATGCAAAATTGCGGCATGGATGCGGACCCATAAATACAGTCGTGTGAAAGTAGCTTTAATGGTAAAGCCTCTCTTCCCCTGCGCAATAAACAGTTAGGGCTCATGCGCACGACCATATGTATTTTGCGGTCCGTAAAAAACGGACATGCAAAAAATACAGATGGCGTCTGTGTGCATTCCGTAATTTTGCAGAACGGAACAGCTGGCCTCTGATACAACAGTCCTATCTTTTTCCGTAATGCGGACAATAATAGGACATGTTCTATTTCTTGCAGAACGGAAATACGGACATATGGAAACGGAATGCACACGGAGAAACTTCAGTTTTTTTTGCGGACCCATTGAAATACAAGGGTCCCCATGCGGTCCGCAAAGAAAATACGTTTGTGTGCATGAGGCTTTAATGACAGACTGTCCGGTGGTCCGGGGCAGTTAAGGATCACACGGTAGACTCTTTTCATGAGGCGGTGCGATGATCTGCGGGGCCCGGGGCGTCACTTCGTGCGGCTTCACATGAATCATGCGCCAAAAAACGCTCATAAGATGAGTCGCTGTCAACATCCTCGGGCAGCAGAACCGGTTCTAACAGCTGTGGGGGAGGGGAAAAGCCTGGAAGGACGCTGACAATACTCGTCTGACAAACGTGTCCCAAATCACAGGGACCCGACAGCAAAAAGGACAGCTGCGACTGAATACGGCAGCCAATCAGGAGTAGAGATGCACTGTAAAGCATGGGGGACAGATAAACTGCAACTGGAAAATCTAAGGAGACAACGAATCTGAACTGGGGCCGGGAGAGGGGAGCCGCAGATTAGGGCGAGGGCTACACGACGACATTTCTTGTAATGACAGTTAATGGCGCTGCGCTGTGACATGGGGCGACTGCGCCGAAACTTCCACCCAAATGGGATATAGCAGCGATTACCGGGACGCAGTCGCCCCATGTCACAGTGCAAAACCATAGACTGTCATTACAAGAAATGTCGTTGTGCGGTTGTAGCCTTACGTTGTGCGACAATAGGCCGTAGGGTAGAACAGCAGCAGTGTAAAGCACAACGGATCAGACAGCAGCCAGCGTGAAAGCAGGGTAAAGCATGGCGCTGTGAATCAGATATAAAAAAAAGAAACAAAGACAGGAGAAGTGGTACTGTGCAGTGTATATATATATACTGAGAGAAGTGGTACTGTGCAGTGTGTATATATATACTGAGAGAAGTGGTACTGTGCAGTGTGTATATATATACTGAGAGAAGTGGTACTGTGCAGTGTATATATATATATATATACTGAGAGAAGTGGTACTGTGCAGTGTATATATATATACTGAGAGAAGTGGTACTGTGCAGTGTGTATATATATATACTGAGAGAAGTTGTACTGTGCAGTGTATATATATACTGAGAGAAGTGGTACTGTGCAGTGTGTATATATATACTGAGAGAAGTGGTACTGTGCGGTGTATATATATACTGAGAGAAGTGGTACTGTGCAGTGTATATATATATACTGAGAGAAGTGGTACTGTGCAGTGTATATATATATATATACTGAGAGAAGTGGTACTGTGCAGTGTATATATATATATACTGAGAGAAGTGGTACTGTGCAGTGTGTATATATATACTGAGAGAAGTGGTACTGTGCAGTGTGTATATATATACTGAGAGAAGTGGTACTGTGCAGTGTATATATATATACTGAGAGAAGTGGTACTGTGCGGTGTATACATATATACTGAGAGAAGTGGTACTGTGCGGTGTATATATATACTGAGAGAAGTGGTACTGTGCAGTGTATATATATATACTGAGAGAAGTGGTACTGTGCAGTGTATATATACTGAGAGAAGTGGTACTGTGCAGTGTATATATACTGAGAGAAGTGGTACTGTGCGGTGTATACATATATACTGAGAGAAGTGGTACTGTGCAGTGTGTATATATACTGAGAGAAGTGGTACTGTGCAGTGTGTATATATACTGAGAGAAGTGGTACTGTGCGGTGTATATATATACTGAGAGAAGTGGTACTGTGCAGTGTATATATACTGAGAGAAGTGGTACTGTGCAGTGTATATATATATACTGAGAGAAGTGGTACTGTGCAGTGTATATATATACTGAGAGAAGTGGTACTGTGCAGTGTATATATACTGAGAGAAGTGGTACTGTGCAGTGTGTATATATACTGAGAGAAGTGGTACTGTGCAGTGTGTATATATACTGAGAGAAGTGGTACTGTGCAGTGTATATATATATATACTGAGAGAAGTGGTACTGTGCAGTGTGTATATATATACTGAGAGAAGTGGTACTGTGCAGTGTGTATATATACTGAGAGAAGTGGTACTGTGCAGTGTATATATATATATACTGAGAGAAGTGGTACTGTGCAGTGTGTATATATATACTGAGAGAAGTGGTACTGTGCAGTGTATATATATACTGAGAGAAGTGGTACTGTGCAGTGTGTATATATATACTGAGAGAAGTGGTACTGTGCAGTGTATATATATACTGAGAGAAGTGGTACTGTGCAGTGTATATATATACTGAGAGAAGTGGTACTGTGCAGTGTGTATATATACTGAGAGAAGTGGTACTGTGCAGTGTATATATATATACTGAGAGAAGTGGTACTGTGCAGTGTATATATATACTGAGAGAAGTGGTACTGTGCAGTGTATATATATACTGAGAGAAGTGGTACTGTGCAGTGTATATATACTGAGAGAAGTGGTACTGTGCAGTGTATATATATATACTGAGAGAAGTGGTACTGTGCAGTGTGTATATATACTGAGAGAAGTGGTACTGTGCAGTGTATATATATACTGAGAGAAGTGGTACTGTGCAGTGTATATATATACTGAGAGAAGTGGTACTGTGCAGTGT